>CM056951.1:4972307-5572307 GCA_029856935.1 Cyclocarya paliurus | reverse complement strand
TTGCATTGATTGGTATGTTTAATTACAATTCAACTACAAGAATGATCGGAAATTACACTGGATTATGTGGGATAGAAATTCAAATTTTACCTGCCAATACAACCTGAGATTTTTTACATGATATGAGTCATGTCTGTCACAAACAATCGACATAACAAACAAGCTTAGCGATGAGACTATGCTTACCTAAAATTCTCTAGCTACATGTGATGAGAAGTTCTAGGTTTACAAAGAAATATCACAAAAGTTCACAAACTCGTGTCTAGATGTGATATGTTACACTTTCTTTATAGTGTAAGGTACTTTACAATTTAAGTTCAAATATATATATAAAAAAAAAAATTTACAATTTGGTGTACCACAAGAAGCTAACTCAAGTTGTAAGTTTTATTTTTGTGAGATCTATTTGTAAACAAAATATTTATCAAATATAATATATTAGATTTATTTTCCATTTATTTTTCTTATATTTGATATATCATGGCATGTTAGGGGTGGGTGGTGGGACTCTGCCACTCGCCACTCCGCCCACCTTATCCAAACCTGCTTGGCCGGGGTGGGGGTCTGAGTTGGACTTTGGCTTGTTCAGAATTTATCTAATTTACCTAACCGGTCATGGGGGCACCCACTCACTAAGGTGGGCTCGAGCCCCGGAGACCCAACTTTTCCCTGCCCATGGGGGGGGAGGGGTCAGAGCAAAATTTCAAATACCGTACCGTACCGGCTGGTATTTTTCGTACCGGCCACTGGACCGGTACAGGTACACCTTGTGTTCCGTACCGGCTGAAATACCGGTCGTACCAATCGGTACTAGCCGATATTTCGGCCTGTGTACCGGTCTATACCGGCCGGTACCGGCCGATATTTCGGCTTTATTTTTTTTATTTTTTTATTTTTTCATATTTTTAAACTACAAGTTCATTTTTTGACCTTTAATTCAGATTAGGCTATTTATAATTTAAATATCTATATATTTATATATAAACTATTATTTTGAAATATAATTTATATATATAATTTATTCATATACCGAAATATTATTCCAAAACGATAGATGAAACGGTATCGGTATCAGAATATTTTATTTCAATGAATCGACTGGTATAACATCCGGTACGATATTCAAAACATTGAGTCAGAATCCGGCACCCACGATGCAAGGGATGTAGGACCCTACGATATGTTACGTCAATTGATAAGTTTTTTAATAAAGTTGTTGTGAACTATGGGACAATGAATCCCGGTACTTTCTAGAGTTGTTATTCTTTTTTTTTTATTTTTGGTCTCTGTCTTCTTTTTTTTGATAGTTTGTCTCTGTCTTCTCTTCGTTAGACTTTGGGCCGAAGCCCAGGTTTTTTTTTTATTCGTACCGACTAGGCTTATTTGTCCTTTAATGTTTATAAGAAGGTTTTGGTCAAACTTCCATTGCACTTGAGGTTTAGCACCATTTTTGTGGTGGGTGGCCGTCCCATTTTTCAAATATGTTCTTTTTTTAATAAAAATTTTATATATTATTTTAAAAAATTACTTTTATATAAATTTTTTTAAAAAATAGTATAATATATATGAGTTTTGCTACACATAAATTAGTATATTAATACACGATTTATTATAAGACCTAGTATAACTTCTAAAAGAACTAAAATATCAATCATTTTTTAACATAGCTCATGTGAAAAGCCTCCACATCAACAGTGTGTTGAGTGTGTAAAAAATAAGACTTATAAATAGATTTTTTCAATATATAAAACCACCATTTGTTTTTTTGTTTATGTTGATGGACTAAAAAATCAATGAATAATTCTCTTTTTCAAACCCATACCTCACGATTATTTAAAAAAAAAATAAATCCTAAACCTAAATATCCTATGATACAAAAGATTATTAAGTGATTTGAGAATATAATCGACATGTTATTTTCATTATGATTCCGTTTGGATATAAAAACGATTACATCTTATCTCATTTTATCATTTTAATTTTTTTAAATTTTTATATAAAATATAATAAACAACTCAATTTTTTAAAATTTTTAAATAATAATAATATTAAAAAATAATATTTTAATAATATTTTATTTAATTTTTAATTTTTATCTAAAATCATTTCATTTTATCTCGCTATTCAGTACCATCTCGAAATTCCATATCCTTAGGAGACAATGCACTTCAAGCAGTGAAAGCACTGCAAAGTAAAGAGAACAATGAGTGTTTTTAGTAAAAGATTCATCTTTTATTCTAAAAAAAATGCCATGTTATTAATTTCCACGTTTATTTTTGAAGTCAATTAATTTCCACATTAAATTTGAGTTTTTTTTTTTTAATTTTTAATTTTTAATTTTTATACAATTCGTGGTCTTGCCTACCAAATAATCACTCACTCCCGTTGACCATCAGACATCGTTCTTGTCTGTTTGGTTCTTTCGTTTTCCCAAGTTTCTATTTATAAACGTATCAGCACATATATGGCGTCAGCATTGAATCATGGGATTCCACCAGCAAATCGAAATCTGAACTCTTTCATGTGTCTTCTAATGCTTGATTCTTGAGCCGGCAGTCCCTATGTGCCGGCAACCCCCCTTTTGGAGTCCTCTTCCAAATTTCTAAGCTTTTATAGCGCTTCTGCGATCAATTGGGTCGAGAATTCCAAGGCCATGGACTCCCACGACGAAGAATCGCCATTGGTTGTTGATAATTCGCCGGGCAAAACCCCAGAGCAGAACCATGCTAGAGACGTTCATATTCTCAGCTCTGCCTTCCTCTTTATCTTTCTTGCCTATGGAGCTGTTCAGAACTTGGAAAGTACCCTCAACACCGTGAGTCTCTCTTTTCCCGTGTTTTGCATTGTTGAATTTGAAGTTTTTGTTATTCAATGTTTGGTTTGCTGACAAAATACAGGGAGAGGAAAAGAAAAAACATTTTCTTGTTTGTGTTATTTTCCTCTTTTTGGTTTATGAGAGAACTGAAAAGAATGGGAAACCATAAGGTTTTAATATGACGATATTTGCTCTATTTCTTTCTCTTCTTATTGAATTTAGTAATGTTTTAGCTGAGTTTGACTGTCTTGGTGATGAATTTCAAATCAGGATCAGGATTTGGGTACGACTTCGCTTGGGATATTGTATTTGTCTTTCACATTTTTCTCATTAGTGGCCTCTGTGGTGGTTCGGGGACTGGGGTCAAAGAATGCTTTGGTTCTTGGGACTACTGGTTATTGGTTGTTCATAGCTGCGAACTTGAAGCCAACATGGTAATTACTTGTAATCTGGTGCTAGTATGTTTGGACCATTAAATTGAGAATAATTTGGATTTCCTCTGCTTGTATTATTCTATACAGTTCTTGCAGTGGCTAAAAAGCCACGAAGATAGTGTTTGTTATTGGTTCCACATATGAATGAAAAACTAACCTCTAATTTATTTAATCTGAATCTTTTTTTTTTTTCATTGGCACTGGGTGTCCGGGAACAACGTCCCAACTAATCCCAGGGTGCACAGGCTCTCGGTAAGGAGTTTTCTTGCAAGTGCACCTCGGGTAATTTAAGAGGAAAATCCCCTAGTCCGATGGCCCCTAGAGATTGTTTGCACCCAAGGGGATTTAAACCTTAGACCTAGGGGGAGCACACCCCCAAGCCCAAGGCCCTTACCACTTGAGCCAACCCTTAGGGGTTTTTAATCTTAATCTGCGATATCAAACTTCTGATTTGCTACTCCATTACGAAACTAGGAATGTTACTAAGAATTGATTGATTGCTAAAATGAGTTGTCCTCCTGTAGGTATACAATGGTTCCAGCTTCTTTGTATCTTGGCTTTGCTGCTTCAATTATATGGGTTGGGCAGGTCAAAGTCAATGCTTCAAATTTTTTCACTTTCTTTGTATATTAAAGCAATAGTTGATAGAGCCTCAATTTTCCTTTTAAACCTTTGTATGGCCTATCAGGGTACATATCTCACTTCCACTGCCCGCAGTCATGCAAGAGATTACAATGTCCCTGAAGGAACAGTAATTGGTAACTTTAATGGAGAATTTTGGGGAATGTTTGCAAGTACCCAGGTGAACCATTTGGTCTTTTTTTAACAAGTCTAATTTTGTGTTGTTTTGTTAAGAGTAAAGTTTTTATTAGTTAATTTTAACTTGCTGATGTGAAATTTCCTACATTTCTGCAGTTCATTGGAAATCTTATCTCACTTGCAGTCTTGGGAGATGGAACGGTACACATTGTTCTCATAGTTGAATTTGACTTTCGAACTCCATCTCACTTCCCATCTACCAGCCCCTATAGTATTTTTCATTACTCATCTATTTTTCTTTTTTCAATCAGATATAGACGGTATTAAATGTATTAAAAAAATTATTAAATGTATTAAGAAACTTGAAATATAGAGAATTTAGTTTTCCATAAGAAGGTACATAAAATAAATGATTATGCGGAATATTGGATTAGTCATAGACTAGCTGATTAAATATTGGAGGGCCGTGTAAATAAATACATAATCACAGATGTAAGCTATTTTGGTGCACTGTAGCCAATGATAGCATGGAAGATTATTAGTTGATATACTTTAATGTTAGTTTGTTGAAAAGTTTTTCCTCTTTCATTATTTTAATTTTTTCCTACATTATAATTATATATATATTTTTTACAAGTAAAATAAAATATTATTGAATCAAGTGAATAGGCATTGCCCATGTACAGTGGGAATATACGAAAGAGAACTCCTAGTTACAAGTTAGGAGCTAGAAAATGATACAAGAAAGTCATGCTAGCTAGATCAATCGATCTTCAAAGCAGCAGTTTTTTAGTCTATGTGATATTTAGTAGCATATACATAGCCTGTCTAATTTGTACTTTACAGTCTTAACTTTTTTGTTTAATCTCATGGATCTCACTTCTTTTACAACACTGCAGGAGGGAAGTACCAGCAACACAACTTTGTTGTATGTTGTGTTCCTTGGCAGTATGACCTTTGGTACCATACTTATGTGCTTCTTAACAAAAAGGAATCATAACGGAGAGGATGGGTCACCAGATCATTCTGTCGGCTTGTATTCTACTGTGGTTTCTCTTTTAAAGTCAGTAGTCAGTCTTTTGTTTGACGTAAGGATGTTATTGATCATCCCTCTTATTGCATATTCAGGACTACAACAAGCATTTGTATGGTAATTACTGGATTAGCTTATGATGGATACTTTCTTGCTGCCATCCTGGCTCAATTTACATCTTTCCAAGTTCTCATTTTCCTTTCTGACTTTTAACGTGGATTGTGAATTAATCTTAGGGCTGAGTTTACCAAGGAAATTGTAACTCCGGCACTCGGTGTGTCTGGTGTGGGTGGTGCAATGGCTGTGTACGGTGCTTTTGATGCAATAGTAAGTATGAAAATGTAGAAATGAATGGTTCCTTATCTTGTAATATGGTACAACTGAAATTGTCCATCGATTTTATATTTGTCATATTATGACAGCTTTCCCTATTGTACTGGTTGAAAATTCAAATGTAAGCTTAGGGGTTTTAATTGCACCAGCCCTTTGCCACAATGAAAGAATGAGAGAGAAAAATCCTTCTATCTTCTCTATCTCCTTTAGATATTATGACTTCATTGCATGGTACCTCACGTTCTTTTTAATGCCTCAGTTGCAGTGGCAAGGGATTAGAGCCTATGTCTTGTGCATTTTGCTGCATCTGAATTTTAACATCTCGTCTAATCCAGTTATTACAACAAACCCCCAATGTTACTATTGTCAAAGATAACCTTTGAAAGCAAACTAAAGTATTTTTAGTATTGTGTGCAAAAGCTCAATTCTGGTGTTGGAGTGGTAATAGAAGTTATCATATTCCATGCTGCAAGTGCAGAATTGTGTATGTTATATATTGCTTAAATGGATCATTTGGATTTATTCTAAACTTGTTGGAATCTATGCCAGTGTTCGCTGACAGCTGGTCGACTTACTTCCGGTCTCACATCGATCACTTTGATAGTTTCTGGTGGAGCTGTTATTCAGGCTATTGTATTCCTCTGGATTCTGCTAATATACAAGTAGGAGGCCTTTTATTGTACTACATTTTCTTCAAAACTGAACTTTTTTGTTGTAATGATATAGCTGAAGCCATGTTTATTCTGCCATCTTCTCATTCAGGTTAACTAGTGGAGTACTTGGCATTATGTACCCACTTCTCATGGCTGCCATATTGGGCATTGGCGATGGAGTATTTAATACGCAGCTTAATGCTTTGCTTGGGATACTGTTCAAGCACGATATGGTACCATTTTTCTACTAGTTGAACATATTAATACATGCCTTTTCTTTTTAAAACGCAATGGGATATTTGTATCTTGGTATTCTCCATGTACAACCCCAAGGGCAAGCTATTACTTATGAACTCACATCTTGACTGCATGTACCTCATGTTTCTTTGTGATTTTATTTACCTGTTACAGGTCTCCGGCTCATGTTGCTATCATTTTATTCTCGTGAAGTCAAAACTCTATATCACTGACAGTTTATTCACAGTTTCAACTTGCTTGTTCTTTTCTATCTATATTCCCAAATCAAACTGGATTCTTAATTGCATGTGCTGCTCTTGGAAACAGGAAGGAGCATTTGCACAACTCAAGGTGTGGCAGAGTGCATCCACTGCAGTTGTTTTTTTCCTGAGTCCTTACATCTCATTGAAGGTAATGCTACTGGTTATGCTTGCTGCACTTGGCCTCTCGTATTCGGGATTTCTGTTATTAACTCTCAAGGTAGAGAAAGCGTTCTCCTCCTGTTCTTGAAACCAATGTTGCTCAGAATGATCGTTCTCTGTCATATATGCCAATGTGCGCTGTTGGAAGTGCCTGTAATACATATCTTAGCACAAACTATTTTTGTGAAATGTGCATATGCTTCAAGGCAATAAAAATTTTTGCAGCATTATATGCACAAGTGCCTTGTTTCATAATGACTTTAGGGTGAAATGCTGTACACCAATCTCTATTTTCAATTTAGAAAAAATGCTGGTGGAGATAGATACTGAAGTACTTATCCATTGTTAAAGTTGTTGGGCCACCCATAGTCGGGAGAATTGATTTAAATCAAATTCTTCTGATGTGAATCTTAACTTGCTAACATACATAGAAACGTGTATATCGCATGGCTTCATTGGCTTGGACTACACTGACAAGTTTAGATCCAGAGTGTTGGAATCGCTTGGGAATAAGATAGTGAATATATACCGAGATCATAAATGATTGTCTTTGGGGTTGTTTGGATGTTGAGATGGTTTCATCTCATCCTATTTCATTTCATCTCATCTTATCATATCTCAACATCTAAACACCACTCAAATATACACTTTTCAATTTCAAAGTTGAATAAAACATATATGATAAAATTTTCACTACTATGTATAAATTATTCACTACTATTTACAGAATTTTCATTTCATTTCATCTCATCTCATTCCCCAAGCATCCCCGCTTAGAAATGATGAAACAGTTCTTGTTCTTGTATATGTGTGCCGTGCCCATGGCACCTGAAACTATTCCTAGTTATAGGGTCATAAGAAACTGATAAGAAATTCTTTGCTTTGGACATAAACAATGATTTATTATGGTATCAGAGTAGTGATGGAGTCAAAATTCTTTTCCTAATAGATGATTAATGCGCTGTCTGGTTTTATATGTGAGGGCCGAGTGGTAGAGAATATAATTTAAATACTTAAAATTTATACTTCCATTTAAGATTTTTGGAATAATTAATGATTTCATATAATATAGTAAAAAAAATCTGTTATGGAGTATTGTTACAGTCAACAACCTTGGACCAACACTCCCTATTGCAATGACTCTCCACAGTCGGAAGTCGCAGCAACAGTTGAGGATGCAAAGTAAAACAGAATGAAAGTTTAATGATGATAAAAGCACTGAAAATTAAATTTTTATGCCAACTACAACAACTCTCGTTTTCTTGCAACAAAATTGCCCCCCACAAGCACCAACCTTTCAAAAGGACTTCAATTTTGAAAAATCCTTTCGATACCAATCTTAGATTTTGATCCCACCATCGCCAAACCGAATTCATCAACGCCTGAATGACAACAAATATAACCAAACCGAGGAGAGACAGACATATATATCTCGGCCATCCCATCGACATGGTCATAATTGGTTGCCATTTTTATTTTTATTTTTGGAAGTTGGACACAAGAAAAAGCTATTCATCATCATTTCATTATTTCTAATATGAAAATAAATGATTTGTAAATATATAAAAATAATAAATAATTTTTCAATTAGTTGACATCACAATAGTATATAAAAATGTTAGTTAAAAAGACATGAATAGTATTTCACTCTAACACAAATAGTAAAAATTAATTAAGAAAATTATTTTAAAAAAACACACTAAGATTATGTTGATTTTACTATCCAAGTATAATATGTATAATTGATTTTTTTATAAGTAAAAATATTATATATATATTAATAGGAGTAATCACGTATACTAGATGTATATAAGAAAACACCTAACCCATACTAGAGAGCTCCTAATGACCTAAAAAGCCATGAAATACTATCTAGAATACACCAAGTCCAAATTAGAATAAAACACACCTTCCAACCCGACCTCTTGTTTCCCGTGAGATTAACACTTCTCCCAAAACTTCCTCTACGAGAACGTCTTTATGATGTCATTCCTTTAGTCTTCCCTCGACTTGAGCTACCACCTTTAGTGTGGTAGTTGATTATTCAAAAAAATGCTTGAACTCCCTACTTTTCTTAAAACTTGATTTGGATATATCTATCACAATTATCATAAAATTTTTTTATATATAAGTCAGTGTGAATAGCATATATAATAAAATATTTATATGATATATTTGATTAAAAGGAAAAGTTTTAAAATTTAAATCTTATAAATAAGATGTTACCATTTAAATGAAATAGACACCCCAAACAACTCTATTTCAAGTTTCAACACAAAGATAGTTGAAGGGACTTGACATCGTTAAAACCCCACAAAACTTGGAGTTTTCCTTCTCGTCAATGGAGTCGATCGCTTTCTTTTCTAACCGAACCTACACGACACACCCACACCCACCCCTACGCAAACGCTCTCTCACCGCTAAACCTCACCAGTCAACATACAGAATCTCTCCTTCCCACCTAAACTCCCAATTTTCCAAAAAGCAGTTGTGAATTAGGTCCATCGCATCACCTCCATATATGTATGTATACGGAACTCAGCCATTTTTCTGATCTCTATCTCACCATTCAAACGTAAAGCCAATAATATGTTTCTTTTTACCGCCATATTCACTCGCCTGTCTACCTCTTCTCGGTGGCCATTCCTCGTCTATGCTGCCACCTGGACAGCTATCCTCACCGTGGTGGTGGCGGTGGCATCGTTCGCTCCGGAGGTTGCCTTCGTGTCTGCCATATCTTCGTCTTCTTCTTTCTCGACAGCGTGCAAGACGGACGGATCCGTAAGAGTGCCGTTGGATGTGCCGGGAGAGACCCTGTGCTTACCGGCCAACCTGTTCAGCAAGTCTAGGATTGATTTCATCGTTCCTCCGGTCTTTGCGGCGGTGGTCGTGGCTGCGTCTGCTTGCCTGGTCCGGGCAATGTGTCTTTGGGATGACGATGAAACCCATTAGTTCTAAAAGTTTTGATACTCTGCAATTTGCTTCATAAATATACTGCTTATTGTAAAAGATTAACGCCAGCGCGGTCCGAATTTATATCACTATTTTACGCATCACAATATGCTTTCATATGATTTATTAAAAAAATTTAAATAAATAATCTAGGATTTTAGTACATATTTGAGATTCGAGTGACAAATATAATTTATAATTTTAAGATTTATAATTTATAATTTAAGTAATAAATTCTGTTATTAAAAAATTATTTATTATTTGGTAATCCTATGAAGCAGTTTCAGAAAATTATGTTTGTTTGGAAATAAATTTAAAAAATAATTTTTAAAAATTTAAAATTTGTAATTATCTTAAAGTTGTATGAATATTTTCGTTTATTAACAGTCTTTTTAAAACTAGAACTACATTCTGAATTATTTAGAAAAACACGTTTAAGTAAAAATATCAAAATAATGCTTAATTTTCTTTAAATATATTTTTTAGTTTATTTGAGAGTAAAAAAAATACTTGAATATATAATATTTAAATAACCTAATTTTTTCATTAAAGAGATTTTAAGACTATTTAAATATTTTTAAGACTCCTAATGTAACTCCAAACAAGCCCTTAGTCTTTATCTTTTTATTTTTTCAGATGTTATTTTATTTTAAATATATATTTTTTAAATTTTTAATAAACCATAACTCATTGTAAAATTAGAATACATATAAACAATTACAAAATGCAAATAGATTTAATATAAATTGATCTGTCAGATTTTTATATTAATGATGCTTTTAGTGCTAATTTTGGATTGCTATAGGTTGTCGTAGAGTTGTGTCAAAAAGTTATACTAAACGGTAAACATACGCTTAAAGTCTTTTGCGGCGAGTTTTTCAACATACGCTTAAAGTTTCTGCAGTACTTTTCAACATTAGCGGCGAGTTTTTCAACAAATACTTCAATTTCAGTTACTCATCCAAAGTTCTACACAACATTTATAACTATCCTAGCAAATTTTCAGCAGCATTAAATGCTTAATAAATGTTGAGTCCCGTTACGTACAATCGAGTTTGCAGAAACAAAGTGCACTAATCTGATGTGGTGTGGTGCCGTAAGAAAAGCAAGACTTGCAAGTACAGATCTCGATTCTCCTCTCTCGGTAACAAGTGATAACTCAAAAAAAAAAGTAGTGTTTCGTCTTCTCGATCTCTTACAAATTATTCTTAGCTCTGAAGCGATTCTAGTTGTAGATCTTGGTGCCAACTCAAATTCCAGGATATCAAATGAAATCTGAAACTAAAATCCCAATTATTACACTTTGGCTCGTGTTCTTGGGTGACCAGTCTGTCAGTAAAACCAGCATCGTCACTCGCTTCATGTACGACAAGTTCGACAACACCTATAAGGTTGAAGTTTGTTGAACCCGAAAATAAACACCTCAATTTGCTGATCTTGTTAGGGACAATTTTGTCCTTGAAAGAGAGAGATCTTGTTCACTACGTTTGGTCCTTGAGTTAATGGTGTCAGAGTTTTTTTGTCTGTGAATTCACTGTAGTTTTGTGATGTGGTACTTTTATATTATGTTTGATCTGGCCCCTGTATTTAGTGAATTTTTTCTATTGTTGTTACATTCTTGTTGTTCCATGGATTTCTTTTTATGAATTGAACGGCTGGAATGATTTGGGTTTGAATCATAACTTGTATATGACTTTGCTGCCACATTATCAGTTCTATTCGCAAACCTTTTTCTTTTGCAGCTTTCTCTACACTTAGTGCGTGCCAAACATCTCTCTTTCTAAAGGAACTGTTTCATTTGACTGATAGGCCACGACAGACTAGTGCGCTGCGACTGCACTAACATGACTGAATTAAAAAATTTTCGTAAATGTTATGGAGACCACTTAATGCATCAATCTCTCATTCAAGGTCTCTTGAGTTCTAAGAGATCTCTATCCTTTTTTCCAATCCCTTGTTATCTTGTTTGAAAAAAGTTCCAATTCCAAAATTTTTATCTTATCTCATCTTATCTCACCTCATTCCTAAACATTACTCAAATACAAATACTTTCAAACTAATCATTATAATTTTTTTAAATTAATAATTATAATTTTTTCAAACTTAAAAAAAAAAATTCAAATTTTCAAATTTTCAATAAAAAATAACATTAAAAACTATATTTTAACAATATTTTAACTTTATAATATTTTTTATTCAATTTTTTCTCTTTCTTTTTTCAAAACCTTATAAAACTTTAAACTCTAACTATCTCACTACTATTTACAAAATTCTTATATCATCTCACTCCAACTTGTCCTTAAAGTGTGATTTTTAAGATTTATGAAATATGTTGAGACTATAGACACTACCTATCTCCACATTGGTATGATATTGTTCACTTTGAGCCTAAGTCCTCATGGATTTGCTCTTGGGCTTTTACCCCAAAAGGCCTCATACCAATGGAGATATTTATCCATTCTTATATATCCATGATCCTCTCCACTTCTAACCAATGTGAGACTTTGGTCGTATACCCAACAAAATAGATGTTTGGTTTTCGGGAAGCACATCTGTACATTGTCTATTCTACTACATTCACAGCGTCGAATCTGGTCTGCATGCTGCATGCATCACTACCCTAGTTTAGTGCACGTTTCAAGAATAAACTTGCAAAGGGTTGGTTGTTTTGCTAGCTAGCTACATCCAACATATTAAACTAGCCGATGGCATAAAACACTTCAAAAAAGAAAGTGGGAATTCTATACATGAGATACCAAATCATCAACAATCAATCAATCGATTGCTTAAATAACACTCGATCCTTGCCAGTACAAGTACCGACTACAACTGCAATTATATATACTTTTCCATAAGATAGTATAACAGTTCAACCAAAGCAATAGTATAATTTTTCAAGAGAAATATTCTAGCTATAAAGAGATTATACAAAAACAATCTATAAATTGACGTTGATTTGTCAGATTATAAAATTATTTTTATTGTAAAGTAGAATATCTAACGGATCAGATGAAGTTACGTCATATTGTAGAATTATTTTTATATAATTTCTTTGTAAATATAGAAGTACTCATTTATCAAACATGCTGTACGTAGCTTGCTGTTTTCAAGGTTTTGAAGCCGAATTAACCAATTTGTTGCTGAAGTCCCAGAGTTTTCGGGCCAACACAGCATCCTTGGCTAAGGCACTTGATTCCATCTCATTGCAGTCCAGATAGTACTTTCCAGTCACACCTTTCATATTTGGGTGGAGTGCGACGTAACAAGTCGTGGCTGCACCCTGTAATAATTAAGAAGTAAATTTAATTATTTTAATTAAAAAATATTTAGTCTACATATAGATTTTTAATAAAAGCAAATTTACGAGTTGACATGTGATATTGTTTTCAAAACATATTTTATGGATGCAACGTATCACATTATTGTGGTATAAGTTTGCTTTCGTAAGATTTCCGTATAGATATAACATTTCTCAAATTAACTGTATTAATCCACCTGGGGTATGTTCTTCCATAGGAAATAGGTGAACAGCTGCACCAATCCTGCACGTATATAGGCACACATGACCAAATTAATTATGCAAAAACAAAAAAAATAATATATATGTATATATCCATTTTATTGAGTATAAATTCTGTGTGTTTTGGGAATGGAGCGTACTCATCATAACAGCAGAATGCCTCATTAGGGGAGTCATTATCAGTCCTGGGTGGACTGAATTTGCTGTAATGTTGATACCTTCTTCCTGCAATAATATTACCCCATTTGAAGACATAAATTAATATGTGTTCATCAATGAATTAGCAAATTTCTATCAATTATGTGTAACATTTTGACATTTTTCTGTAGTTAGATCTTAGAACTTAGATCGATAAAGATGATAATTCTGAAAATTAAAATGATATGTATATTTTTTTAAAAATAAAAGGAAATTTATTAATCCAAATAGACGGGGGTTTGGCGATCTGAAGATATTTATATTATATATATATACACACACACACTATGATTACCTTAAGCCGACGAGACAGCTCATTGGCATGCAGTATGTTTGCTAATTTGGATTGCCCATACGCCTTTTTGTCAGAATAACTGAAACAAATATGAGGAGCCTCTCATAAGATAATTCACCACATATTTTTGTTGACATTTAAGTGATCATGATCAATGTTTCTTTCGAATCCGAAGTAAATTTTGAATATATGGTCACATTCATAATTAAGAGCATTCTATTTTACATGTATATGCAAAATAGCTAATGAAATATAAAAAATGAGCCCCATTAGATTATACAAAAAATTAGAAAGCTAATTTATATTTGAGCAAAACCTGTCAACTACATTCGGTTTGGATACCAAAACTATCTCGACCCATCTTATCTCATCATTGTAATTTTCACAATTTTTTACATAAAATACAATAAATAATTTAACTTTTTCAAATTTCAAAATAATAATAATGTAAAAAAAATATATTCTAACAATATTTTATTCAACTTTCAACTTTAATCTAAAACCATCTCATCTCATCTCACTATCCAAACTAATTTCTAGGAGTTAGCTCAAGTGGTAAATGTCTTGTGGCTCCCTCCAAGGTGCAAGGTGTAAGGTTCGAATCCCACTAGGTGCAAACAATTTCTAAGGGCCATTGAATTACTTGTGGTGCACTTGCGGGAAATTGTTTGCCAAGAGTTTGTGTACCCTCGAGATTTGTCAATATGCTATTTCCAGACATCCGGTGTCAATAAAAAAAATATTCTTTTTTCTTTGATTCTCTCATTCCCTCACTCTTTATTATTTTCACATTTTTTAACTTGCCCTTAATTATTTAGTGAACAAAAAATATTACGAAGATATTCTCATAACATACTCCTTTTGTTTTTATCTTTTGATTTTGATTTTTTTATGTATATATTGTCATTTTTTTTATGAGAGAAATTCGTTATTTCGTGGTTTAAAAACAAGAGAGGGCACTATATTAAAACTGAAATGTCAAATTAGAAAAGATTTCTATACAGTCATTTTTGTGTAATTTTTATATACTTCACTAATATGATTGATTAAAATAATTATTTTATATTAAAAAAATAACACAACTAATAATATTGATGAAATGAGTAAAAGAGTATACAAAAAAGACTGTACACAAAATTTTTGATTAGAAAAATGATGAAACGGGTAGGTAGGCCAAAATCATATTATAAAATGAACATAATTTAAAATTTTCTAATATATATATTCAGGGTAATTAATTAATCGAGGATTTAAAACTCACCTAATTCATGTTAAAATAAAGACAGGGTTTGGACTTACGTACCCAACGCTATCATTGATGTTGTCAAATCGAATCCCATGTTCGTAAGTGTGGTGGTGTGCTATTGATGACAAGTTGACTATCCTGCCCTCGATCCCCGTTGTTCTTGCTGTGTGCTTCATTTTCTCCAGCAGAAGATTTGTCAAATGAAAATGCCCTGACAATTAGTGAAATTAAGTACGTAAGATCATCTTATCAAAAAAAAAAAAAAAAAAAAAGTACGTAAGATCATGACCAATCAGTGGCACTACTAGTACTGCTGAGATTCTTCACCAATCCTTATCTATGGAGATAAATAATTTTGAAAAAGAATTAATTAAGAATAATTAATTACAAATAAAATTAAATTAAATTGATGTACCTGGATTGAAATGATACGGCAGATATATTTTATAATAATTTTTTTTTTTTATCAAATTAACGTATTAGATCAAACTATATGCATGAGATTGCAAAATATTTTTTTTTTTAAAACAAAACTAATTAAGCATTTATCATTAGTTTTTCATGCTGCAAACCAAGATAATTTGTTGCAAATTGAGTCTCTATTCCATCATCTGAAAGCTGGAAGGGGCAGAACATGACACCAGCATTGTTTCTGAAATGTGGAAAGTGTTCATTTGTTAGTTTAGAAAAGCAAACTGGGAAGAGAGATCAGGGGGATCGAGAGAGAGAGAGAGAGAGATATATATCACATCAAGATGTTAAGGGGAACGTCAAGAGCATTGAAGTTGGCGCCAAATGCTTTAATGGAGTTCATTGAGCATAGGTCGAGCTTAAGAACATCCACACGAGCAGTTTCGATGTCTTTAAGGATTTGTTGTTTTGCTGCATTAGCAGCTTCCATGTTCCTCGCAGCAATGATAACATGAGCTTTTCGAAGAGCCAAGACTCGTGCTGTCTCCAACCCAATTCCACTTGCCCCTCCTGTATCAATTGCGAGTTATTTCATTTGAATATATCCAATACATGAATTGTACTGGCCAAAACGTCGATCCATCAAACAAACATATTCAAAGCCTATTATCAATATATATAATTATTATAGGTGCAAGAAAATTACAAAATTTCATCATTTAAACTACGTCATTTTAAATATATATAGTATCAAATGGATGCTTAAATATGTCACATCCATCATAAAATAACCGAGAGGGTGGTTTGAATTTAAAATTCACTTCAACTCTTCTTATTTGATCTCATTATTATAATTTTTTTAAAATTTTACACAAAATATATTAAACAATTCAATTTTTTCAAATATCAAAACAATAATAATATTAAAAAATAATATTTTAACAATATTTTATTCTACTACTCACAAACTATCTCAACTCATCTCTGAATTCAAACCACTCCTTAAAAATAATAAATAGTATTTCTCTAGATGCCATAATTAGGACAGCTCATTTGAGACCTGGTTTGGTTAGCCAATACAAATGAAACTATTTTATCTGGAGTTGTACCATATAGTAATTTTGGCTATCCAAAAACAATATTTCATTTTTAAAATTTTGAAAACATCCACTTAAATAAACAGTAAAAACTGACATGAACAGTATCACCGACATAAACAGTACATAAACAGTAAATTGAGTCAAAACCGGGCCTGAGTTTCTATCCCGAAAGCGCCATGGAAATTGAGTCACACAGCATCATGTTAAAATTTAAGGGTCATTAAACAAAATCATGCCAATTAGAACACAAATGAATTAATGATGTTATAAATTGCAGAAACATTATCATGCCTATAAAATCTATCAATTTGATGCCATTGATGTGTGTGTGTATATATATATATATATATATATATATATATATGTGAATAATAATAACAAGTAGTTGGCTGGTTTTCCTATCCCTATGATCTGTGTCTTTGGGTAGTAGTACTAATACTCTTCATCATGGGGCAGGTTGAACGATATATATCATTCTCCCATTAATATCAGAATATTGGACTTATATAATTGTGGATGAGAAGAGGCCTTAGCCTTTCCACTTTCCATCATAGATTTATATCCATAATTAGATTTTCCTGACCAACAAGGAAATACTACTTGGCGTCGCAAAAAAGTAAGAAAAATTAATAAAAAGGAAATACAATTAAAGAAATGTACCTAAGCATCACGATCAGGCTTAATTGATAAGTTTATAATTAACATCGAACCATGGAAGTTGTTGTACTAAGATGTTTTTCGAAGGAACAATATGCATCCAATTGTTTTTTCCAATTTTTTGGACGAAAACCTTAATTTATTCCTTTTTCTCCATCTTTACTTTATTATTATGATCACGATCTCTTACTTTATTGGGCAGGTTACTTGCCATCAATCAATATGTCATATATTATTTTTGTGAGATTTTTTTGTGATTAAAACATTTCTATTGAGTGATTAGTGTATGTCATAATATATATATATATATATATACACACATGCGCGTGTGTGATTATGATTAGAAGACGTTCGAGCTCGTTTGGATTTAGAGAGTATTTCATCTTATTTCATCTTATCATTATAATTTTTTTAAATTTTTACATAAAATATAATAAACAATTCAATTTTTCAAATCTCAATTCAATTTTTTTAATTCTAAAACAATAATAATATTAAAAAATAATATTCTAATAATATTTTATTCAACTTTCATCTAAAACCATCTCATGTCATATTACTATACAAACTAGTCCAAAAATGGATCTTTGATATGGGTTAAACGGATCCCTAACTTTTCTAAGATATACCATAACAAACAGTCATAAAATGAAAGAAAGAATGAAGAAAATGTACAGCTGACCGGTGACAATAGCAGTGAGGTTAGCGGCTTCAATGCCTTGGGTAACCTGCTCGGCAGTCGAAGCTGATCCAAACCCACTAGGCCCTGCCCTCCCTGTCATCAATGAGAAGATGCCCATTTCCTTGAAATCACTACTCACTCCAAATAAACAAAACAAAACCCCAAACACAGCCAACAAGAACCTCAAACGTTCTATGCTTGTGTCTACACCAGTTAGCACTTCTGTCTATAATCAATCATATGTACATGGAGATCAAAGAGACAGGCTGATCTAGAGAGAGATTTTCTTTTGTGTTTGGTCGGCTAAGGAAAGGTTGGAGGAGCAGGGCATGGGTAGAGATAGAAAGGGAGCGGGCCGGGGCACCATACGCATGAGAGAATTATTAGGAGTTTGGAGAGTTGTAGGTAGTAAACGAAAGAGATGTGTCATAAATGGCCGTCGGTGAACAGCTGTTAATACCCTCAACGACCTTTCCACTATTTCCTTCTCTCTCTCCGCTCCCTTTGCCTTTCTTCTTTGTCTTTCTTTTACGGTTTTACCTAAAATAATGGTCATTAATTTTCTTTTATTATTATTTAGCAGTTAGCAACTTAGCACCGTCGAAGGTGGGGGTGATCTGATAATTAAGGAAGTTGTTGATTTCACCTAGACATAGTTTAGGTTATGGCGCAATGATTTCTAAAATAAATAATAATAGGAAACTTTAGAATAATGGCATTGCATTCCCTAAAGTTTCCCCAACTTTTATTAGAGAATACACCTTTAATATATATTATTTTCCCTGTGGGTTTAATCCTCCCGATCTGCATTTTTTTTATTTTATAATTTTGACTATTCTTTTCGGTTCTTATTTTTTTCGTGGATTTATACATGGCTAAATATGACATGTAGAGCAATTTATTGGTGCTAATGTGGCTTTAAGTTATGTAGTACGGTTATGTTAGTGGATCTAATAGATTTGTAAAGGGTAGGGGGTAGGCGTGAAGACTTCTCGGTCTGGACTCAAAAACCGGACCCGACCAAATTCACCCTTACTCAGTTTTGATTCATGGTGTCTTTCAAAATTTGGTTTTCGGTTCGGTCTTGGGATGTATTTTTTTGAACCAGACCGAAACCTATTGAATTACTTACATATAAATTTTTTAAATATTTTTTTAATATATAATATATTTTATTTATATAGTAGTCATATAAGTTAATTATCTAATTTTCTCTAATCTATTATCATTAACCATATAAAATGTAAAATAATATGTGCTAACTAATATATCATATGATAAATTATATGATAATATATATTATTATATATAGATAATATATATCATATGGAATTAATTTTTGTTTCCCAAATTCCTAAAACCCATTGTAATTTTGTTTTTCTCCACAATTTTTTGCTGGGAAGGGAAGTGCATGCGGTATGCCCACATAGATTCCTCTCTTATGAATGCATAGTTTCTGCAGCATAAATATATAGTACCATGATGGGGTACTATGGTTTGATGAATTACTAAATATGTCTGATCATGATATTCTTTATGAAAATCTTCTCTATTTTTTCAACATAAACCTATACATGATGATTTAATCTCCTGAATAAGTATTTTTTTTTTAAATTTTTTTATAGTAAATTTAGTAAACTGAATATTTCGAGTGAATATAAATAGAACATCGTACGCTGATCAACTCTTTTTATTTATTTACTCTCCCTTCATTAATTAAGAGGTCAATGTTTGAATATATAAATATATATATATATATATATATATATTTATATATAGCTCCATTCTAAAATTAATTATGAAAGACAAGTGCTTACTAGCTAGATTTTGGACACTAGTGTTGGTGTGGAGTAACTATCACATTGAAGAGGAAGAACTCCCTTTTTAAATACTGACCTTTCTCAGAAAAAAACAAATATCGATGTTCTTATTTCTAGAATACCAATAATGGATCTTGTGACGTACGGGGTGCGTGCATGCATGGTTTTCTCTTAATGATGAATTAATTTATCAGAGAATCTAAAAACTCCTTCGAACAAATCATGTTTATACATTGCTAAATCAGAAATTTGTACGTATAAGCCCCTTTTAGAGAGGGTTGGGAATATATATATATCTATATATATGGTAATTAGATTATTAAATATATATTTGATCTATGAGATTCTATGCTGAGAAACTAAAACCGAAAAAAAGAGAGGGAATATCAAATTAATTATCTTCCAATTAAATGATCTTCTGATCTCGTTCCCTTTGGGATGAAACAATAATTACAGTCTGTCTTTAGTTTTCAGTTTCACTAAACAAAAACAGCCTCAATTATGTAATTATGTCGGCTTGCTAGCTAGGACGGTTTAAATTTGGGGGGGGGGGGGGGTGGGTTATGGATTGGTACTGCTCGTTATCGTCCATTAATTGTCCCTAGTGGTCCATATTTCTTTTTTATATAGAAAACAAACTTCATTAACATGCATCGACTTTACAACTGTCTCTCAGTCTAAAGGACTTCTAAAGGACTTGAGAAATTACATTGGAAAAGATCCCCACCACAAGTCTTGCAAGCCGATGCGTAGCTTCATTACACATTTTTCCTGCATGTCAAACTTCATAGCTACTGAACCTTGCCATCAACTCCTTTGCATCCTTTATGACATTGCCTAACATAGACATAGATGACTCAGGTTGTTGCAGCTCCTTTACCATGATCAGAAAGTTACTTTCAATTATGAGATTGTTGATTCCCAAGTGAACACTAAGCTGAAGGCCCTTGAGTATTGCCAACATCTCAATTCCTGCTGCTTCACTAACATCCTGCTCTCTCTCACTAGCTGTCATAAGTACCTCACCCTTACAATCTCTAAGAATTGCTCCAATACCTGCATTGTAATGTGTTGGAAACAAGACTCCATCAACATTTAATTTAAACACTCCTGAAGGTGGATGTTCGCATCTGCAATGGTGTCTCACTGATTTTAAAGGTTTCCATTTGGATTCTTTAAACACCTTTTGCGTTGTCATACCCAACAACTTGTTTAGGATATAAGCACTTGTTCTCGAAAGTCATTATATTTCTTTTGTACCAACAACTCCAAGATATCAAAAAGAAAAGTTCAAGATCATCCTTCCTCCCCATCCCATTTAGTTGGCCTGCAATATCACTGTAATTTCTGTAAGAATGGCCTGCTCTAGCAATAGGCAAGTGTTTATCCTAGCACTTTTGTATAGTAGGTCAGTAGCAAAGTGCATGTGCCACATCCTCAATCTCAGAACCACAAAATTGGCACATCTCTTCATTCAAAACCTACCTCTTTCTCAGTATTGTTTGGTAGACAAACTCTCTTTACAAGCTCTCTAAACAAATATCTTGATCTTAGAAGGGAGTTGCATAGACCATATACTTTTCATAACTTCTGCAGGGACATAGTCTTTGAGCACTCAACTTCCATCCCAGTCTTCTTTGGTGCTCTGAATAATCTATATGCACTCGTCACACTAAAATTCCAATTATGTTCAAGGGCCCAAATTAACTTATCAACTTTTGTACCAGGGTTGAGAATCAGTTTCAACACCTCATTAGTAGCATTTGAAGGAAACACTGATCTCACCTTCTCCACATTCCACCACTCGGTATGATGATCAATTAGACTGTCCATAGTTGCATTATTGTCTCTGATTTCCTCTTCTCGCATACTGTTGGCTAGATTAACATAACTAGGAATCCAATGATCCCTCCATATATTAATGGACTTACCCTCACCTACCGTCCATCTACACCCCAGTGCCAGAGACTTTTTGACTTCCCATATTCCTTTCCACACAAAAGAGGGATTATAGCCCAACTTGGCATCCAAGAACTGGACTCTTGGAAATTACTTAGCTTTACAAACTTGGTGGAGAAAAGTAGAAGTTTCTTGCATAATCCTCTACCCTTGCTTAGCTAAAAGAGCATCATTGAAAGTTTTAAGATCCTTAAAATCCATTCCCCCAACCTGTTTAGTCTCACACATTTTGGCCCAACTAATCTAATGAATTTTATGTTCCTCTTTTTTTCTGACCCCACCAAAATCTTGCTATCATTTGTTCAAGTTCATGACACAAGCTACCAGGGAGTTTGAAATAGCTCATAGAATAAGTAGTGATTGAAAGAGCTATAGCTTTGATAAGAACACCTTTTCCACCTAGGGATAACATCTTCTCCTTCTAACTTTGCAACTTATTCCACACTCTATGCTTGATATCAGAGAAGGTTTTATTCTTTGATCTACCAACCAAGGGAGGTAAGCCTAAATACTTCTCATATTGTAACAATTGCTACACACCCCAGAATGACATTATCTCCTATTGCTTTATAACATCCACATTCTTGTTAAAAATCATTGCATCTTCTTCCTATTAACTTTATGCCTTAAAGCCTCTTCATATATGTCTAGCAATTGTTGAATCTGAGTGTTTTCTTCAATAATAGCCTTACAAAACATAATAATATCATCAGCAAATGGAAGATGTGAAATCTTAGGAGCTCCTCTGCATATTTGGATTGCAGATAATTGTCTTTCTCTTTCAGTTTGGTAAAGTAAAGCGATAAGATCTTTTGTGCATAGTAGGAAAAGGTAGGGAGATAAAAGGTCCCTTGTTTGATACATCTTGAAGGTATAATAGAACCTTTAGGCTCGCCATTTATCAATACTAAAAATGTAACAGACTTGATACAAATCAACATAAGTGCAATCAATTCAACTTGAAATCTCATCTTGCCCATAACAATTTCTAAGTAGTCCCATTCAACATGATCATAAGTCTTACTCATGTCTAACTTAATGGACATGTATCCACCCTTGCCTTATCTCCCGTTCCTTAAGAAGTGAGTCATTTCATATACTACTAGTACATTATCAGTAATGAGGCACCCTGGTACAAAGGCACTTTGGGAGCTAAATATAATATCATTAAGGACAAGCTGGAGCCTATTAGCTAACACCTTAGAAATTAGTTTATACATAACATTACACAAGCTTATAGGCCTAAACTCATTAATTTTCTTAGGCTTCCTTCTTTTTGGAATCAAAATAATAAAAGTGTGGTTAAGAGTAGAGGGAAGAGTACCACCTTGCAAGACCTGAAGAATAGCATTAGCGATAGCATCACCAACAATGTGCCAGTATTGTTGGAAAAACATAGGTGCCATTCCATTAGGTCTTGGGGCCTTAGTAGGATGCATCTAGTCAAGTGTAGCTTTCACTTCTTCTTTCTGGAACTCCTTTAATAGCTCCTTGTTCATATCATTAGTGACTCTTCCAAACAAACCCTCTAGAAAATCCATGTTATTGGTCTGATTATCAACATTAAACAAAGACTAAAGTAATTTAAAATCACTTGATCCCTTGCTTCTTCAAGCTGCCAAGCTCCATCCTCATCATTCAAGCATTTAATCCTATTTTTACTTCTCCTTTGGGAAGCTTTATGATGGAAACATTTAGTATTATGATCACCCTATTTTTTAGCCAGAGTGCTTTAGACCTTTATATCCAAAGGATTTCTTCCATTTCTAACCAACATTGGAGATTATCACGAGCAGCCTGATGACCATCCCTTCTAGTACAAAGTGGGTCACTAGTTTGAATCTGTTGAAGTTGATCTCAAGCCTACTTTATTTTTTTTTTTTTATGAACCAAGCCAAACTTTTGTTTATTCCATGCTTCCAATCTCTAGTTGCAGCTTACAATTCTAGTAACAAAATTTTCCATAAATAGTCCTTCATGCTCCCCTGCCATGATCTAGCAATCACACTTTCACACTCTTCTTCTTCCAACCACATGCTTCAAATTTGAAAGACTTTTTCTTGCTTCTCAAAATTTCATTTCTCTCGAACAGAATAATTAGTAAATGGTCAGAATGAGCAGCAGTTCCATGTAAAACTCGAGTAGAAGGAAATGTATTACACCAACTCTCATTTGCCAAAAATTTGTCAAGCCTTTCACTAATACTAATCTGCCTGCCCCTCTTGTTGCACCATGTGAACTTAAGGCCCTCATAGCCAAGGTCACTAAGAAGGCAGTCATCTAATAGCTATTTAAATTCTCTCATTTGTCTCTCAGGCTTGTTTCTTCCACCCAACTTCTCCTGTCTACACAATATTTCATTAAGGTCTCCAAAAACCAATTGTGCTTGATCCCCTTCTCCCTTAAGTGATCTGATAAGGTTCCAAGTTTCCCATTTTCTCTCAGTTTTAGGATTCCCATAAACACAAGTTAAATGCCACTCCATGACACTATCAGTATCACAAACCATAGCATCTATATGGTGTTTAGAGAAGCTTTTAATACTTAGTTGAACTTCTTGCTTCCACAATCGATCAAGACCACCAATTTTCCCTTCACTAGCTACATCAAAACAACATTCTAGACCCACTTTAAATCTTATGAATTCCATTTACTTAACAGATAATTTTGTTTCCTGAATAAACATCACCATTAGAACTTCCTTCCTGACTAAGTCACGAAGTGCTCGAACTCCTTGTGGGTTCTCAAGCCCATAAGAGTTCCTACTTATGGTTTCATAGCTCTCGACGGGACTGATCAACAACTTCCACCATTTGTGATTGTAAATTTTTTGATTCCTTTAATAATGTGGCTTGAGTACATGATATATAATGTCCATTCAAAAATATGGCTTGAGTACTACGGGAGAATGAAAATCCTCTTCTCTAATTCTTTTCCTCTCTCAAAATCCTCCTCTCTCTAACTTGTTTTGAGATCAGGTCCTTCTCCTCCATGGTCAATCTCTAAGTCAAAATGGATGGTATCAATAATGGTTTGTTACTATTTATGGCATTTTCATACATCCAAATTGGACGTATGCTGCATCGTCCAATTTACTGGCCTTTGTTCCCCTATATGCCACCGCCGTCTGCCACTATTTTCAGTCCACCAAACTATTGCAACACTAATTGTGATGTGCTTGAGTCCTGCTTGAGATTTGATGGAGCTTGAAGCGTTGGGATATGTAACAAAAATTTACATACTCCCGTTCGTGATAGTTAAATATGCAATGCACCTAACATACATATAATAATATGCAATAATCGCAGTAGATAATTTTTTTTTTGAGCAACATATGTACCATATATTACATATCCAAAAATAACAAAATCATATTTCATAATCACATGATAACAGATATCAAAAGTTATAGTACTTTTTTCAAAAGATTTGTAACGACATAAGTATTGGAGACAGAGCTCCATAATTTTTATTTAAAAATAAAACTATTCTAATAGATTGCTTATAAGTTGCTCACGTAGCTCTATTGTAATGTCCAAAATAATGTCTAAGAAACGGATAACTGTGGTTATTAGTTCTAATTCGTCATTCCTCTGTGGGCTAGTTAGCCTTGTCGAGATCTTAGGGCATTGGTGTTCAATGTCCTGACACATTGTCTACCATTGTACATACATAAATACACTGAAAAGTAAGTTAGAGGCTAACTTACAGTGATTAAGTGTACTGTAAAAGTAGTGCAAATTAAGGTGAACTAAAAGAAAATATTTCTATGGGTTACAAACTTCTCACTAAATACTTAGAAGCATAACATTCACTGACTTATGGCAAAATTTCCATTTTACCCATTTACTTGTGAGAAATGATCATTTTGCCCCTAAATTAAGGATCTTGCATCCTAACTCCAAATCTTATCAAAATTTACATTCCTTATGTAAACTGTCCTAAATCTAAATATCTAATCAAAAGATTTTAAAACACATCACAACCATAAGAACTATGCTTAGGCGGATTCACATAAAAGGCCAAACTCTTACTTTTGTTGCAATTCATCCAAACTTCAACTTCCATGCTCAAATCGATTTATGCAACACTTAAAAATAACATCATATGTTTTAAAATCATGCTAAGACAAAAACGTATTTACATTCCATAAAAATCACAAACTCCTTAATCCATAAAAATTCCAAAACATCAAGTTTTGGTAAAATAGAACAAATCATTGATGTTCTTGGTCTAACACTTTTCAAATCAATTCTAAGGACTCCAAAAGTCTTTACATACTCTTAAAATGTTTATAAATCAAATATAAGTGATAACATGCTTGAAAAAATAATAAAGAATTACAAAAATCATCATCAAACCATCGGCATGCTCTTTAAGTTTAAAACCGAGTATCACATGTTCTTGACTTAGATCAAACCAATAAATCCAAATTTCTCATCAAATAAGCATTCAAGAAATAAAATCATACACCTCATATTCAAGTTCTAAACTTAATCTAAGTATTAAACCTAGGATCACATGGCATAAATTCATAAAAACACAAAGCAAACCCATGAGCCTCAGTTTGTGTCCTAACCAAACCTTTGCATGCATAAAATTTTTTACATCAAGATCAAACTAATATTCTTCAAAAATAACTTTCTCACACATAGATCAAATTCTTAAGAACAACATATGTGAATATCAAGACCATAGGATCATGTTTTCACAACAAACAATTACAACTGTTTTGACACTTCCAGTGTTAAGGCGTGTTTTGTAATCACTAGCTCCAATGTCATGCCGAGTGCTTATAAAGGAAGAGAAAATGTGGTTGGGTGTGTTCGGGACACCTTTGACTACAGTCAGAAGATATTAAGTGTTGGGGAGAAGAAAACGAGAAAGTGGAGAGTTTTGAGTGATCAACCTTCCTGTCATGTATAATCCCATTCGTCGAGGCCATGTTTGCTCAGACTGCCATACTGTTGTATTTAATGCGACAGTCTCTTGTGGGCAACATGATCCCTTGTCCAAATCTCGAGCACACATTTTTCTGCTTGTGTATTAAATGCGGTATGACTATTATACATTGCTCGGACCAGGGCCTTCTCCTTGCGATATTGAGCCAGATTCATCTTGTCCAAGGCCAAGATACCCTATGGATACAGCCTTGATCCTGTGGGGGGAAAATATCTCTTCCATTCGCTTTTCAACTTTCCAAAATCATGCAAAATTATTTATAAAACCTATTAACATGCAAAAAATCCTAACCTAACTTGCATATTAACATGTTTAAACCTTCACCATAAAAATATCTAAAAAATATTTCACACAAAACCTCATCAAAAAATCAAATTTTTGCACAAACATCCAGATTGTCGTCTAGTATGACCTTTGCATGCTCAAACCAACTTTTCACTAATATAACTCTAGGAAAAATTACAAAAAATATGTCAATGGAAACTAGACTCAAAGAGAAAAAAAACATATGAAGGGATTTTCATGAGAATGACTTACAAACATTTCAAAAAAAATAAAGCAAGAATAGTTAGGAAAACTGCTTGAAGACTTTCTCGGGTTTTCTCTAGAAAATGGATTATGAATGCAAATTGTGAAGTGTGGGAGGCAAGGGGCATGATAGATGGTGTAGGAGCTATGGGTTGCTTAATGACCTTTGGATGGGAGGCTGGTAGCCAAAGATGGGGGGACAAGGGGCTGCATAGCTAGTGTTGACAACAGAAATTTCTGATTGTGTGGATGGCTTAGGCTTGTGGCCTTGCTTTGGGAGGGGGAAGAAACTTCCTCATGAACCCTCCCATGGTGGTGACTTTTGGTGGGCCAAAGGAGGGCCTTACTAGTGGGCTTGAGTTTGAGGTTTTAGTTGGGTTCAACCTCAAATCTAAATTTTCTTGATCCAATATGATTACCAAGATATAATAGAGTGGTTAAGGATGCATAAGTGAAAAATTGAGTGATTAATAGCATCTGGAAGTGATAAATCCAAGTGATTAAAAACCGGGCCACAAAAGGTTGAAGTTATGGTTCAGGTTTTTGGCCATCATGAGGGTTTTAGGGTTTCAATTGAAATCAAATGGTTTGGAGTTTCACTAGGGTTGAAACCCTCTTTTGATTTGTGAAAAAGTGTTTTGGGTGGTCAGAATAGTATTTGCATAGGTAGTATGATCACATGGTTTGATTTGCATCCAATCCATCACATTTTTTATTCCAAGTGGATCTGGACCTTCCATATAGCGATTTGACAATCGCTTGAATCGGGTGCCATGCGAAGCTATCCCGAGTGATATTATTCACTTGAAAAATTGTAAAAATTAATATTGCACCGTAAAATTATAAATATTCATATGAGTCATGTGGTGCAATTCATTTCACGAAATTCGATTCTTAAGTGCCTCGATTAAATCAAAATGCATTTTTGAACACTTATCATCTGAAAAATGAAAAATGTATTATTGTATCGTAAAATCTTAAATATTCATCTAAGACTAATGTTGAAAACCATTTTTCAACCTCATACTCCTAAGTACCTCAAATAAATAAAACAGAACTTCGGTCACCACAGCGGGTAGAAAATCGACTATATTGACAGGCTAAAATCTAAGTTGTCGCTTGATTCGTGAAATCTTTTTGGGATTTCATGACGCTCCTAAGATCTAAAGAAACTAATCCACTGAATATTTGGCGGGCTTTTACACTAATCACGGTAGCTTTTGATCTCTTAAGACCTCGTTTGGATGTTGAGATAAGATAAAATGAAATAGAAATTTTGTGAATAGTAGTGAAAATTTAAATTAAGATATTTTATAAAATTTTGAAAAAATAGAGAGAAAAAGCTGAATAAAAATATTATAAAATTAATATATTGTTAGAATATAATTTTTTAATATAATTTATATTTTGAGATATGAAAAAGTTGAATTATTTTTTGTTTTGTTTGGATATTTGGAAAAGTTATAATAATTAGGTAATAATTAGATGAAAAAGTTAAGATTTGAAATTGAAAAGTATTTATATTTAAGTGGTGTTTGGATGTTGAGATAAGATGATACCATTTCAACATCTAAAGGGGGCCTTAATTTGAAATATAAAAAAAATCTATTCATCATCTATTTTCTCATCATCCTATGATGTGGTATTAGATAGTAGGTTCATAAGTAAAATATAACAAATAATATCTAATCATCTAATGCCACATCATATAATGATGAGAAAATAATGAAAAAATAAATGATGAGTAACATTACTCTTGAAATATATAGTAGTAGGGATCTTTACCCCTATTTTGGTTACTTTGTAGTTTAATAATAGTAGTACCATCGGTTTGTGTAAAAATAATATGTTGACATGTTGTAATGAAAAAACTTAGTCTAATTGAGTTGTAAATTTATTGAGTAGAGTCTAGGTTGTGAATGGAATAAAAAGTGCAAAAATTGTAAATTCGTAAGACCTTATGAGATTGATCTAGTCAAAGTAAATTAGACATAACTTTTTATTTCTATGTATGCTTGAGATGATCTTGATGTCATTGGAAAGCTAACAAAATTATCTAAAAGTTCATATTTCATAGGAATCTTCAAATGCTAATATTTACAAAGTCAAAACAGTTTGACAATATCACAATAAAAAAATTGAGTAGATAGTTCACTTGACAATTGGCTCGACTAGTGAAAATTTCGAGAATAACTTTTCCACTAGGGTATGGACTATCTAAGTGACCTACTCAAATTTCAAGTATGTATAGAATACTATGCATGAATTCTATTAATTGTATTCTTAAGAAAAGACCCGAAGGAGATCCATTGAGCATTCAAGATCAATTATGTCCTAATAAATGAACATCTATCATATTGTGCTTGTGTTAGCATGCCATTGAGTCCATTGGTGTGAATGTGTTCATTTACTAAAAGGATTTCCAGAGTTGGCTAGGTGTAGAGATCGAGTTAGTGGTCGTAGTAAAACTATAGAAAGGTCGGTGGTTCAAAACTAGCTGCTAAGGATGCAGAAATTGAGTTAGATACTCATGGTGTTGTAGGCTAGATTTAGTTACTTCAATGGTCTTGTAAGTGTTTATAAACTAGTTGTAAAGAACTAAATTTCTAGAACAGATTTACATGCATGATGACGTATCATCGGAGTGGGTTTTTATTTTGAAAACGTACTTCTTCTTCGTGGTGTTAGGATGAAAATGGGAGATGTGACATAAAGGAGAGCAGATGTAACATAAAGGAACAATGGATAGAAGATAAAAGGGAAAGAACCAGCAATTTCATGGGCTTCTTCTTCTGGACTTCTTCCAAGACTATGACTTCGACTTCTCCATGAGCTTCTGCAACCTCTCGACTAGAGCACCAATGATAGGGTCTCCTTCAGAAAATAGATTTATGATCCCTATTGTACAATGAGGATGAGAGACTGTGAGAGATTGTAAGCAACTGTATTATAGTTGATTCTCCCCTCCCCAAACCCCCTGGACATAGGCATTATACCAAATCACGTAAATCTGTGTGTCTCAATTTCTTTTACTTTTCCTACATTTATTTCTTATTCCCTATCATGAATGTCAGCACGGACACTGTATAGCCACACTAGAACCACACTACACCGATTAAGGCCCAAGTTGCCATAGCGGGTTGAGAATGACTCTTTCTTCATTTCCTGCCTGTTGTGCTATTTTCAAACGTTAACAGTAGGTGTTGTCTATGGGATTTTGAGTTACTTTCTACACCAGAAGCGGGAGAAAGACAAATTTTTGGCGTGCTAAATAATATCCGAATGAAGAGATGAAAATTTTCAGATATGTATTCTTGATCTTTCAACTTTTATTTTTTTATGAACTACACTATCGCAAAAAAATGGGTGAGTGAACCCTTTCTCACCCAGGTAGGGGCCTCAAGTTACTAGCTCCTCGAGCTACAAATGCTCAGTGCATTTTTGTGTGCACTGTTAAAAAAGATAGGGGAGTACAGGGGAAAGCATTGTGCACTTATATACACTCTAAATACATTGTACACTTAAAAGTAAAGGTACAGTGCACTCGGAATATGCACGTGCGCATAGACCAAGTGTGCATAGTGCACTTAACCATGGGAACACGATCGTGTGCCCAGCCTCATATTCAACCAAGGTGCGAACATCCTCTACTTGGACTGTCGGCACCTTCTATCCCCATCGTGTCGGCCTTCAACCGTGAAGGTCATGCATGCGCTGGCCCCGTGGATACATGTTGTAGTGCAGCCGAGATACTCCTCGCCTACTATCCGTGGGCCCAATGGAGGAAAAGTTCAGCCACCACGACGGTCACCAGCATTTTCTATTGTGGCTTTGGTTGTCCTTGGCGAATTAGACTATGCACGTTGTGCATGGTGGGTAACTAGCGGATGTTGCCTTGGGCATCTATGACTTTCCTTGCCCACTCTCCTTGGGCCCAATAGAGGAGACTAATAGCCACCACAAAGGTCGTCGACATTTTCTGCCACGATCAAGGTGGTCCCCGGCAATGAAGACCATTCACAGAGGGCAACGGGTGCACGTTGTCCCATGCACCCTAAAGGAATCCCCATTTCCAGTTGCTCCCACAAGCTGGCGAGTGGGGTACCTTTTGGCTGCGATGTGCATTATCATGCCACCCAGTGGTGGACATCTCTATCATGGTCATGCACTCGGCCAACCACTTCTTGGCCACATGAGGTGTTGCTAGGCCACCCAGTGGCGAGCACATTTTCCTCTCGCACCTAGTGTGCACCTCAGCCACCTTGTCCCGCCTTGCACGAGCATCCTGGCCACCTCATCCAGCCTTGCACAAGCATCACAGAAGCATCTCGAACTGCATCATAGCTTCACTATCATGCAGTGGACAGCCAACATCCAACGCCATGCACTAGCAACAAAGCCATCTCGGCTAACCCCTTACAGAAATATCTCTACCATGCATGCAGCTGAGTCATAGATGCATGTTGGCCTCCAATGTCTTGCCCAAGCATCTAGCCCATGTACATCTTGGCCACCATTTCCTTGGACTCACAAATTCTCATGAATCGATTTGACACAACCTCTTCGGCCTCAATAATCCTCCATCCACAACTCCACAGCAATAGAGCCTAGAAACGAAGACCCTCAACATCGCTATCAAGACTACCACCCATGAAGTCGCCCAGCCAAAGAGAGATGTCACAATGATCACATGTTGCATGTCCCATGCAACAACCCGCCAACGTGATCAAAGCTACACAGTATGCTTTGATCAAATTTACTTAGTGCTCCACGAATTTTCAACAAAGATTCGTACACTCCAGACAGTGCATCAGTCATTGGGAGCTGTGAATATTAAAAAAAATAGGATAAAAGAAGAGCAAGAAAGAGAAGAAACAGGAAACAACTGCGGCTAATTTCAGTCAATAAAAAATTGGCTACAACAGCTAAAACACCTAAGTTTGTTTTCCTTATGTGGATTTTATTTTTACTAACATAATTGATTCCTATAGCTACAAAACCCCACTGGGGCGCTACTCGAACATCTCAATACGTTTCTATCGAAATAAACTACTTGGCATCCACATGCACGCAAACAAGTGCCTAGACAACTTACCTTCCTCGTGAGAGTTAAAAGGCGAGTCCAACCCCCTTATGGCTCGACCTCCCTCATAGCGAGGTGCGAGTCTTGCTTTAGCTTGCCAGACACTTACCATCCTTGTGGCGTTAACAGGTGGTTTCGATTTTAGTCACAAACTGCTTGGCTACTTACCCTCTAGTGAGGTTCAAAGAGGTGAGTCTAGTCTACAAGCTACTTGACCTCTCTCACGGTGGAGTGTGAGTCTAGCCTTTCAGCTGACCGACTAGTTACCCTGACCTCCGTCACAAGAAAATGCGGGTTTAGCCCCAGCTTGCCTAACACTTACCTTCCCTGTGGTGTTAACAGGTGAGTGAGGGTTTAGTCACAAATTGCCCAACAATTTACCTCCTTGTGGATAGACTAGTCTAGCCCCCAAGCAGCTTAGCCTCTCTTACAGCACAATACGGGTCCAACCTCTCGATTACACAATAACTTACCTAACCTCCGTTATGGCAAAGTGCTGATCTAGCTTCAACTTGGCTGATACTTACCTTCCCTGTGGTGTCAATAGGCAAGTGTGGGTGGTGTAGTCCCAAACTGTCCGATTAATTACCTTCCTGTGAGGCTCAAAGAGACAAGTTTAGTCTCTAGGCTACTTGACCTCTCTCATGACGGAGTGTTGATCCAGTCTTTTAGCTACTTGACTACTTACCTCGACCTTCACCACGACGAAGTGTGGGTCCAGCTCCTCAGCTGCTCGACTACTTGCCTCCCTGTGAGGCTAAATAGGCGAATTTAGTCTCCAAGCTGCTCGACCTCTCTCACGGCGAAATGCGGGTTCAATCTTTCGATTGCCTGACATTATTCCTAGGATGGCATCTCCTCCAGCAAACTTCGAGTATTTACAATCATGCCATAGCCATTGTCTCAAACCTTGACCACACTCTAGCAAGACAATTCAGGTTTACAAATTTCACACGTGTGATCAATGATTATTTACGCTAACTGGTTTTACTTTTGATGCACGGTCAAGCGTCTTCTACTTACCTTCTTATGATCAAAGTGGTGGGTTTAGTCTCTAGGCCACCCGACCTCTCTCATGACGGAGCACAGGTTTAGTCTTTCGACTACTTGATATTACTCTCAGGATGGAATCTCCTCCAGCAAACTCCGAGCGTTTACAATCGAGCCATAACCGCCGTCCAAGCCTTCACCACACTCTAGTAAGACAATTCAGGTTTCCAAATTCCACACTTGTGATTGGAAATTATCTACACTAACTAGTTTGGCTATTGTTGCCTGATCAAGCGTTTACTACTTACCACCCCGTGAGGCTCAAAGAGGTGTGTTTAGTCCCCAGGCTGCCCGACCTCTCTTACGGTGGAGCGTAGGTCTAGTCTTTTGGCTGCCCAGCATTACTCTTGGGACAACGTCTCCTTCAACAAGCATTTAATGTTTAACACTCGTGTCACAACCGTCACATTCGATTTATTTTAGGAACGAATTAACAAACGCGAAAGGTCGGGGACCACCTTGCCCCCTAAGCACCCAACAGGCGAGGCAAGTCACTTGGCTGCCCAACCTTAGCACTCCAAGCCAAGCTCCAAGCTCATACCTTATGTGGTCGAGCCTATCTCCTGCACATTTCTCGCCAAAGATGAGTTTCGCGCTCGCACTCTATGCGGTTGAGCCTATCTCCCCCATATCTCCTGCCAAAGATGAGCTTCGTGCTCGCACCTAACATGGTCGAGCTAAGCCAACCTTTGCACTCGCACTTTATACGGTCGAGCCTATTTCTCGCTAAAGACGAGCTCCACGCTTGCACCTAATGTTGTCGAGCTAACCTCCCGCTTATCTCGCTAAGTAGAACTTCGTGCTCACACTCTACGGGGTCGAGTCTATCTCTCGCCTAGCCTCGCACTCTACGCGGTCGAGCCTATCTCCCACAGATTTCCTGCCAAAGATGAGCTTTGCGCTTGCTCCTAACGCGGTCTAGCTAGCCACCCACCCATCTTGCCAACATGAGCTTTACGCTAGCACCTAACGCGGTCGAGCCCATCTCCTACCTAGCCTTGTGCTCAGAAATCCTCATCGCTTAATGCAAGTGAAACTGATAACCGGTACGCGCTCCGATATTTAATCTTTAAAGATTCTCAATTTTTTATTTTTGAAGCAAATTGTCCTTAAAAATTGTGAGCAATTGGAAATGATAAAATATACCAGGCCCAAGTTGGTTTTCTAAGCCGAGCCCAAGGTTGAGGGTCTCATTAGGAGGGAAGAAAGAGAGAAGGAAGCAGGGGACAAAAGGCTGAGGAAGGATAGGGTGTCAAGAGGAAAATAAGAGATGTGACAGAACAAGGGGCGGAAAATAAAAGGGAGGAAACCAGACAATTTCAGGGGTTTCTTCTTCTACTTCCGGAGTTCTTCCTGACTGTGACTTCGACTTCTCCTCGAGCTTCTTCAAACTCACGACTAGAGCTCCAACGATAAGGTCTCCTCTAGAAAATAGATCTTTAATCCCCATTGTACATTCAGGATGAAAGATCATGAGAGACTATAAAACAACCATATTATAGTGGATTTTTCCCTCCCCAAACCCCCATAGATGTAAGTATTATGTCGAACTATGTAAATCTTTGTGTCTCAATCTTTTTTACTTTTTCTGTATTTATTTCTTGTTCACTATCATGGATGTAAGCATGGATACTATACAACTGTACCGGACCACCCCCAGGGCTCCACATTGCACCGTTCGAGGCCCAAGTTGCCATAGCGGGCTGGAAATAACTTTTTCTTCCCTTCCGACCTTTTGTGCTATTTTTAGACGATAATACAAATGTTTAAATGTTTTAAAAAAGAACACTTTAATTTTTTTAAAAAATGAATGACTTTGAATTTTATAAAAGGAATATATATATATAAATATATATATTTATATATGAAAGCATATAGATATATAAATTCATACTTTAGGTACGGGATTTTGGGTTTTTTAACTCATATCTTCAAATTTTTTAAAAGTGTGCTCATTTTTATATTTTGGAGGCCAAATTTATGGACTTAAAAAAATATAGAAACTATTTTTTTCATACTTTTAAGTAGACTCAAGAATTTTTGGACGGGATTAGAAGAAATTCAAGTAAATTTTCATATATTCAAAACTTTTGAAGAAATTTTCAAATTACTTGGGATCAATATTTTTTTTTTATCAAATTTTATTTAAATTTAAATAATAATAATTAATTATTTTTTTAAAAGGCTAAGCCCCCTCTAGCCTAAACGTGGTTCTGACACTACAAAATAATTAATAATTTAGCCGCAAAAACCTCGATTTAGTATATTTTTTTTAAAAGAAAAATTTAGTTGTAAGCGATTCTGCACACTAATACGCGTACTCATTGAATATGATTGGTAAAAAAGTAGATTTTATTGAAAATAATGCTAATTTGAATTTAGAATATGAAGGCAACAACATTGATACGCAGATTAGTATGCAAATTTACTTGTACATAGCAAAACTCTTTTTTAAAATCCATACCTGTTAGCTAGTGAGAAGTCCTCTAAAATGTGTACATGGTCAAGGAAAGGTTGCTTTTAGAATAAATTTTTTATTTACTGTTGTTGTTATAAAAAATAATTAAGTAGATATGATGAGTGTTAACATCTTATTTTGCATACCTTTGGGTTAGGTTCTGACAACTCAGGTCTTCAGAATTAAGGTCTGCAAAAGATCAGAAAGAAGGCAATTGGGAGAGGGCGGCTTTAAGGCCGAGGAGTCTCTAATACCAAAGTCAGTAAATTCTCTTGGAAGTTTGTAAATAAGTGATAGAGTTTAGGGATTAGAGAGCTTTCTCGTACCTGAAATTTGCTATTTATACCATAAATCTGGGGGAAAAGATTGTGTTTACCCTCATGGAGTTTGTGCCCTTCATACTGTTCCTTCTACCAAAGTCCTTTAATACGGCATGGTTTTGCAACGACACCATTAATGTGGCGTGTAAATTGGGTAGTGATGACATTAATGCGGAGTGATTCCCTGGCCTCGCTTTTATCATTTGTGATCCGTCGATGTTCCCATCTTAGGTGATCGAGGGTTCTTTGTATTTTCCGCTATATTTCATGTAAGTTTCCATGTCCAGAGCATGGCCAAGCGATTTCAGGCAAGTCTCTCCCGTCAGCCACTTGATCACTTTCCCTTGAAGGCACCTTGCTTCATGGGTGATCTTGGGACCTTATGGCTGGTTATTGGGCCGAGGCCCAATGAACTTTGTGAAGTGGAAAAATCCCATTACAAAGAGATTGTGATAGCATAATGAAATAAACAATCACGTAGATTTGTAAAACTAAATATATAAACACCATTTTCTCAACAAGACTAGGTAAGAGCCTATTATTATTAATTAATCGTATTATTTTTGGATAAGTTAATTTCATTAATAAAGTCCAATGTGGCATACGTCTATATATTGCAATCAAGATGTCACACAAAGAAATCTTAACTAAAGCTAAATAAGTAATAGACCAAGATGAACCATATTGTTTGGCTTGGACAAATCACGACCAGAGCAAGGAGTAATAGAGAGCAAAATAACATTTATTTTACGGAAGACAGTACTCCCAGCTTTATTATCTACCTTCGCTTATGGTGGAGAAATACCATATCACATACAAAGCTTGGGGGTTACATCTAAAATTCTCAAAACCAAGCTTTAAAAATCCTAATTCTAAAATTAAATCGAAATCTACACAAGTATATATGTAAAACATACAAAGTTCAACGCATGCCTAACAAATAAAAATATTAGTATAGCCATCTAGTTAGAGTAAACCTTCTACATCTAAAAGATGAAAGACTACCTTTATCAAGAACATAAACACCCATTATGCATACTCTAACTAGATGGCTATACTAATATTGGCAAGGCCATCTGCAAGAAAGTTTCCTTCTCTTTATATATGCTGAATATATGGTAAAATTCAGATGGTCTGACAAACTGATTATGTCTTCCCAAAGCTCAAAATAAGCCCATGGTGGCTGCTTTTGATTGTTAACACAATTGACAACTAACAAAGAGTCTGTTTCAATCACCAAGTCAAGTATGCTCAGTTGATAGCATATAAGAAGACCGAGTTTTAATGCAGAAAATTCAGCATAATATTGGTATCCATACCCAAGCTAACCGAAAAACTACAAAGAAAACTCCCTTTTATAATCAGATATTACTCCACACCCAGCAGGGACAGGATTCCCATTAAAAGCTACATCAAGATTCAACTTCAATCTTCCTCTTGAAGGGGGCATCCAAGTAACCAAACTTGGCTTAATTTAGTTTAAGCACTGGAATACCCAGCAACTGCTGTATAAGTAAACAATGCTTCTGCAGTGACTTTTGAGGGCTTAATCCCATCATTCAACTCTTGTAACCATCTTTTTACCTTTCCAGTAGCCATGGATGCAGATTTAACTTTAGCATCAAATCTAGCAGCATTTCTATTAAGCCACAGCTCCCAAACAATCAAAATTGTGACCAATTGTGCTAACAAATGAAACTGGTCTGAACCACCAAACAAAGTCCACAAAATTATTAAACATTCTCTCCATCCACCAACAACTGGAAGTGATTCACCAAACACAGTGGAGAAATGATTCCAAATAGAACTAGCAATCAACAAATATGTGTGCAGCAGATTCTTAGAGTGCCTCCAAACTCTTGAGTTCAGACCATCCTAGCTTGAGTCTAATTTGATACTGCTGAGCTTCCAAAATTACTTCACTTCTAGTTTAACTACCCAAAGCTTAACATGCATGGGTTGTTTTCAGAAAGTCTTCATGTCCTCACTATCATGTTCTGATTTACTTGAGGTGATCGAAAAGGTAGTATCATGCCACGCAAGCTCTCTATCGGAATCTGAAATTATCCATGTTATACGTGTAGACTAATATGGATTAGAGTCGAACATCCGAAAATTGCGCTCCACCAACATTGAATAGATAAAAGCCGCCAAAGTTAAAGAGTAAGATGCATGGTGCAATAAGAGACTTTCCTTGAAGATTATGAAGTGATCGAAGAATATAGCACTTTGTCACACCAAAGAACATAAGTTTGCCAAGTAGATCTAGATCACAAGAGATGAATATCATGTACTATGTCCTTCGTCTTTCGCGGGATCATTGTAAAATAGGCATATTATAAAATTTAGAATGATGCATGCCAAATGTAAATAACCTATTTTGCATGTGTAGATCACCAAAGCATGAATGGATGGCGCGCAGGCAAGGAATATATCTAGTGGGCCATTCTAATTTATTTTTATTTTGTGAGATTGATAGGACGCAACTACTACACAATAATAAAATTTATATATATATTTTTATTAAAGAGTCATGTAAAAGTTGTGTCTATATATTTTTATTTTATTAATTTATTATCTAATATACATGCTGTATGCCTGACAATTAATTATATTAATCAATTGTTGAGAATATTTGAGGTGTGGATGATAACTTTTTGAAATGGTTGAATATTAAAAGCTATGAACAGAAGAAATTTGCTTGGGAGTGGATTGTGACTTCAAAAAGCTGTGAACAGAAGAAGTTTGCTTTTGAATTTTGACTTTTGTCAATAAAGACGGTTCAAGTGTACTACTATTGAGACGAGAGATATAAAATTTTCGTATCATTATTATAATTTTTTTAAATTTTTATATAAAATATAATAAATAATTTATTTTTTTAAATCTCAATTTAATTTTTTTAAATTTTAAAATAATAATAATATTAAAAAAATAATATTTTAAATTTTTATCTAAAATAAAAAATTCTCATCTCACTCACCAAATGTACATCTATAAATATTTAAATTGTACTTAGAGTACTCCATCTCCTCACAAATAAGGTCATCAAACATAAATAGTGGCAAAATAATTACAGGATAAAATTAATATAAAAAGAAAAAATAAAGAAAGAGAGAGACTAATGTCATGGCACATGTGTCATGGGATGCCTTGGCTTTTTGGTAACAAAAAGGCTTGGGCCACGGGAATTTTATACAGAAAAGAAAAATCTCTTTGTTTGTATCACGGTTCTCGTAATCTTGCCAAGAACAATGAGCTCCCAAAATAGTTGTGTATTGGGGGGTTTCAAGGATTAAAAAATTATTGCTTAAATAAAAACAGTGTCACATAGACTTCAGATATGTCCAATATACATGATTTTTTTAATAAATCTGATAAATATTTAAACTACATAATATATTATCTGAAATGATGATACTTAATCAATTAAAATCTATGATATTAAAATGTCAAAAAAGAGCAGACATTTCCATGGTATTGGTTTAGTTCTCTCTGTAGAATTTCTCTCCAACACTTCCCATGATGAAAATACCAACAAACACACATATCAATCTGTATTCATTATATGTGCAGTCTGTGTATGTATTTGTATATATAAACATACATGAATGGTGTGAGGCTGTGGCCTGTGAGTCGGGGACAAGTTCAAAAGTCTCAGGGATTTGGTCCTCAAACATTTCTGGAGATAAAGAAAAAAACAAAAAATTTCAAAGGCATTTGCTTTTGTTATCTAACTAATGATGGTCATCAATGAAAATCTCAATCTAAGTGAATAATAGTGAAATAATCTGAATGAAGATGTTTTATTGAGTTTTGAGAAATTAGAGAGAAAAACTTAAATATAAATATTATAAAATTAAAAAATTGTTTGAATATAATTTTCGTTTTGAAGTTTGTAAAAATTGTATTGATTTTTATGTTTAAATAATGATTAGGTAATGATTAGATAAAAAAGTTGAAAATTTAAAATTTAAAAGTATTTTATATTTATGTGATGTTTAAAAATAAAATTATAAAAAATCTTAAAAATTTTAAGAATTCTTATAATATCAAAACATGCCCTAACTCCATCTAGCCCTTGATTTAAATTGAATATCTTCAGCCTCGGATTGATTGTCCATCCAATTCAACAAAACAAAAAATTTTCACGATCTCTTACTATTTACTCACACTCCACACTCCACATTTTTTTTAATTTTTTTATTTTATCAAATATTTTTTATATGAATAGTGAATAGAAAATTTGAAATAGTTTAGAAAGAATAAACTAAAAAAAAAATTTTTAAATATTAAAAATTTTAAAAAAATGTAGAGTGTGGAGTGTAGTAAAGGTTGTGTAGCAAAACCCTCAACAAAAATAGCCGCATCCCAACCATGGGCCTAAGAATGAGCCACAAGCTTTGAGGACTAAGGGCTAGTTTGGTTACACAAAATCAAACTATCTTATTTTATTTCATATAATCATTACAATTTTTTAAACTTCCACATAAAATATAATAAATAATTCAACTTTTTTAAATTTCAAAACAAAAATTATATTAAAAAAATGATATTATAATAATATTTTATTTAACTTTCAGCAAAACATCTCATTTAATCTCATCTGAACTGTGTAATCAAACGAGAATTTGCTCAAAAACCAACTTGAAGAGACTACTTGAGAAGCTGTTTTTCTTTACGAGAAATGCAGATTGCTTATAAAGAGAAGAATTCAAGTTTGAGTCACCTATCCCCATCTTACTAATCCTGATTTTGCATATACTTGCTGGTTTTGTTATTATTTGGTGAAAATGTAATTTAACACCTACTTAATATTATTAACATGACAAATATTTCAAGAAATTGTTTAATCCACAAAAGAAGTTTCATAAGATTAATTCATAAATTAATATAATTTGATATAATAAATTATTATAAAGTAAATTTAACGTATCATATCAAATATTCACGTCAACTTACGAATTTGTTTTTGAAATATCTGACCTAGCATTTTTTTATATTTTAACAATAAAAAATTTATTTTTGACCTATCTATCACAACGTTGCTACATTGAATGTAAGCTGGTCATGTAATACCGTGAAGGTTTCCCAAAAAATGTTAACACCAAATTATACACGACAAGTAGTAGTGATACAACTTTTTTTTATAATTTTTTACTAACTCATTTTTAAATAAATAATATTTTTTTAAAAATAATGACAACTCTACAACCGTGTTTTACAAAAATGCTATCCGTTAACTTAGAATTGCAAAAAATAGTTATATAAAAAGGTTATATAATGTAGATTTATTATGAAAAATGTTATAAATCAATTTAGGGTGTGAAGATTTTGTCCATATCATTAAAAAAATAAAGAAATGATATTTAAATGGATTTGGCATCCCCTGCTTCCGAAATGTGCGTCTATATGCATGTGGAAAGCTTGGTTTGCTTGTCACCCAGTTGATACGCGTATACAAGAAGTGGGAATTCAGTTGGCATCAAGGTGTAACTACTGTCAGTATAGTAAGCTGGAATTGTTGGATCATGTTCTATGTACAGGCTCTTTTGCTCAGGAGGTATGGAGGAAAGCAGCGGTAGCTTTGGGTGTGAATTGTATGGTAACTAATTCTTGGAAGGCCAGAGTTACAATGTGGTTTAGCTGTGTAAGACGTGTTTCACAATATGGAACGCTGGTTGGTCTCCTTCTGTCTTTAATCACTTGGAAGCTATGGCGGTGCCGATACAGAGCACAGATGGAATCAGTTTACGAGACAGCAACTGAAGTTTGGATGGGTTTCAAATATAGGCTACGTGTTATGTTGGAAAACATGCCAAAATGTGCTACTCCCTTGCGCACAGATTTGAGTTTTCTACGTGCTATGGAGATCTTGCCAAAGATTGTTCTTGAGCTTCCTCCTTGTGTAGTGCGGTGGAAGAAGCCTGGGAATGGATGAGAGTTGTAGGGGGAACCCGGGAAATTGTGGAGATGGGGCTGTTATAAGGGATGAAAGTGGAGTCTTCAAGGCAGCTTTCTCGTCTATGTTTGGACATGGTACCAATAATGTGGCTGAGATGCGAGCGCTTGTTTTAGGGGTGAAGATTTGTAAGGAGCTGGGGTTTTTTCAAGTTGAAATTGAATGCGATTCCTCCTTGGTGGTGCACTGGCTTTCTAATAGGACTTGTTCTGTTTGGTATCGATGGGACTACTGGGAAGAGCTTTTAGATATTCTATGTGGCATGCAATATACCATCTCCCATGTTTATTGAGAGGCGAATCAAATTGCAGACTTTTTTGCTAGACAAGGAGAAGCTGGGTTGGATAGGAGGTATGGAGCTCAAGATGTTTTACCGCACTGTGTAAGAGGATTGCTGAGACTGGAGTCATTGGGTTTGCCTTATTTAAGAGGTTGATGTCTTGTGCTCGTGTAGACTCCGTTATTAGTGGGGCTGGGATTATTTGGTTTTTGCTGGTAGTTTTTGTTCTTGAGGAGATTTTGGTTTTACTTTTTTTTTGTTTTATGGTATTCTTCTGTCATGAATGAGGGTTTTTTAATAAATTGAGAGGGAGTCACTATTGTACAGGTGACTGTTCGCTCTTTTTGAAAAAAGAAAAAAAAAAGAAAAAATGATATTCAAAGGTCTTTACGACACAAACAATTTATATGATGTAAATTAATTTATAAGATATAAATTTAAGAATTTATCTTTTAAGTTGAATTATTTCACTTAAATAATATGTAATGCAAAGAATTTTGAATAGAGATGTTAAAAAAATGATTTTAATAGATATTTTTTTTTAAAGAATCAGAATCGAACTTAAATCTTAAGGCTTTAAAAATTATTTTCCATTTTTTTCATTACTCTTATATGCGATGAATACTCTTAAATGGGCCCAAAGAGAAGGGGGCTGATCGGGCCTTGACCCAAAAAGGACCCAAAAGGAAGTGGAATATTGACCCCTAAAACTTATTTAAACGATTGACGGTGTCGGTGAGCCCCCGTTTCTCCACCAGCAACTGAGAGGTATGCCCAAACCTCTCTTTTTCTCTCTCTCCTAATATAGCTTTATCATTCCATATTACCCCAACCTATCTGAGAAAAATTTCCAACTTCTCCTCTCGTTCCTAGTTGTTTCCTAATTCCTTTTACTTTTTTAATTTTTCGATCCGTTTTCGCAGATTCCGATTGTGAGCGATCGGATCGGACACCTAATGGCGGCATCGAGGCGGCTGCGGGACCTTCAATCGCAAACTGGGAACAAGGTCTGCGTCGACTGTTCCCAAAAGAACCCTCAATGGGCGTCCGTTTCCTACGGAATCTTCATGTGCTTAGAGTGCTCTGGCAAGCACCGCGGCCTCGGTGTTCACATCTCCTTCGTCCGATCCGTGACCATGGACTCCTGGTCCCAGATCCAGATCAAGAAAATGGAGGCCGGTGGGAATGAGCAGCTCAACGCCTTCCTCGCCCTGTATGGGATCCCTAAGGAGACCGATATCGTCACCAAATACAACACCAAAGCCGCCGGTGTATATAGGGATCGAATTCAAGCCCTAGCCGAGGGCCGACCCTGGCGGGATCCACCTGTCGTCAAGGAGAACCTCGGGGGTGGGAAGTCGAAGCCCCCTTTGGGGCAAACCAGAAACGGTAATTATGGGAGCAATGGAGGGTGGGATAGTTGGGACAATGATGACGGGTTCAAGTCCTCCTCCAGTGGTGATATTAGGCGAAACCAATCCACTGGAGATGTTAGAGGTTTTGGCGGAGCGGGCGGCGCGCCGGTAAGGTCGAAGTCGAACGAGGATATCTACACGCGGTCGCAATTGGAGGCGTCCGCCGCGAACAAGGAGAGCTTTTTCGCGCGAAAGCTCGCGGAGAACGACACGCGCCCGGAAGGCCTCCCCCCCTCGCAAGGTGGTAAATATGTTGGCTTCGGATCGACTCCCGCGCCTTCTCAGAGGAATGATCCGCAAAGCGATGTCCTTTCTGTTGTTTCTCAGGTTACAGTTCTGATGCTTTACATTACCTTTCCGTCTTTATAATACAACTTGATGTGAATGTTAATAATTCTGTCAATTTTGTGTAGGGGTTTGGTAAGCTATCCTTTGTTGCTGCCTCTGCGGCCCACTCAGCTGCGAATGTTGTCCAAGCTGGCACAAAAGAGCTAACTTCTAAGGTATGATCATTCACCAAGTAATTGATTGCTTTATTCATTTTCGGTTTTATGATGTCTAATTCTCATATTGGCCACTCCAATTCCGCGTCATTATAGTAAATCATACCTTAATTTTAAAAGAAATATCGCTCGTAGAAAGGGTTATGTTGTCTCTTTTTTCAACGAACTAACATGGCCATCTACATGAAGCTATAGCATCACTTAAGACTTAAAAAGTAATACCAGATAAATCATACTTTTATGACAGCATTTCACACAAACTACTGATTGCGGCAATGTATCCTCTAAATCAGACATATTTCAAATTGCCTCTCTCGGTATGTTGTCCAATGTACTGGAGTTGATGGAAAGAATAATGATGTTCATAGTGCCACTTCATGAAAACTACTGAAGTGTTTTTTTATTTTTTTGTGCAATTTGAATCTCAAATTTTACATAAGCACCCTGCATGTAAAATAGAGTTGAAAGTAAGTTTGTGTATCATTCCTTTGATGGAAATTACTTATTTCATTTCATATAGCAGTTTTGATCTTTCTTATTGGTAGTATCTTGTTAATTTTTTGTTGGGGGTGGGGGTGCTCTTGGTGCAGTTAAAAGGAGAGAGAGGAGAGAAGAGCCATAGTGTGGGGCTGGCTGAGTGAGGTGATCCAGATAACAGAGTGATTACAGGATCATATGTGATGACCTAAAATAATTTAAGTTTTAAACATCACTCAGTGGTCGGTTTTCAGAAGAGTTTGAACTTGTTGTGTGAACAAATTTTGTCTCATAAGAACAATCTTGTGATTAAGGAGAGCATAATAATGTCTCAGTGATAAGAATCATTATTCCCCTTTCTAGACATGCTGATAAGGATTAATCAGGTGAACTTCAGTGACTGGGACTAGAACATTACCGTTATTAATGGTTAGTGGAAGTGGTGTCCATGAAATAACAAAGTGATTTGGATGATGTTATCTGAGAGTTGCAGGTACCTGGAGTTTGTTGTTACTAGCATCATTGATGGAGCAATGCTATTTTTGTTACTTTGAAATAATGGTATCTTGAGAACTTAGGGGATTAGGTAAGGGTTATACCGTTGGGGAACGACAACTGATGCTGAATAGACAATGATTGTTTAGTAACTTTATTTTTCGCTCTGTTCACATATAAAAAAAACTGACTCTGGTTGAATTGGCGGTGAAAGTGGTAGTTCTTTGGCTGTTTGGTTCTAGAAGTTATCAACTTTCTTCTATTGTGGATTCTGTTTCATTTGAATACGTGCTTTTTTAGTTGTTGTTCAAGTATTTTTATTTAAAAGGAAATCATGTTGTATTGAAGTAATTAGCTTCTTATCTTTAGTATTTTAGTGATGCTCCTATGGGTCCCTCTATTTTGTGATCTAAATGGAGGGTAAATTTTGGGTATTTATACAATGATGTCGTAAAGGCATTGTCTGGAGTACGCAAAACAAAGGGAATTACCTTTTGATTTATTTCTATATCCATGCCTCTTGTTATTGTGTTCGGGGTGAAGTTTATCAACTTTGGGTTTTAGCAGTGTAAAATCATTGCTGCTTTGCTTAACATTACAACCTTTTTTTTTTTTTGCTGCATTTAGTCTTGTGGTTATAGTTATTGCTTCATTTTTTGTTTTACTGTGGTGGATGCAAGAATTTATTTATTTCTTGTTTTATATATTTTCCGTAATATATATTGTACTATATACAATATAAAGGTATTATAAAACTGATTCAAGATACAAACGATTATTAATAGATTTATCAATTCTGGTGATATAGGACACATTATAATAATAAAAAATAGATAAAAGTTTTCTTTTTTCAACAGAAAAAGGATGCTATCAACGTGTATATTTTTACAAAGAAAGATTAAAAAAAAAATTTTGAGAAAAAAATGAAGAAAAGTCACGCATAGAAAAGATAAAATATAACAACAAATAAAAATCTTGAACATGACTCCAAGAAGAATGCAGAGAGATTACAAGCTATGAGTTTTTAATATATACTTTTTGACTTCTCAAAACTTCTCAAGAATCTTTAGAACCAAAATTTTGAATTTCTTAAGAATATTTCAATATACGACATTGAATAAACAAGGTGTGACTAAACATTTGTTACAGGTGAAGGAGGGTGGCTATGATTATAAGGTAAATGAGACTGTTAATGTTGTCACTGCAAAGACATCAGAGATTGGACATAAGACATGGGGGATCATGAAGGGAGTCATGGCAATGGCTTCACAGAAGGTTGAAGAGTACACTAAAGAAGGCATCAACTGGAAGACTGATAACTGGCAACGGAATGATGGTGAGACAAATGGATATTATCAAGAGTTTAAACAGGAGAACAAAGGATGGAATTCATCTTCTGGAGGAGGGCAGTCATCATCAACTGGGCATAATTCTTACAGTCCAAGTTCTTGGGATGATTGGGACACCAAAGACAACAGAAAGGAAGAATCAACAAAGGGAGCTGCTTCCCATAACAGTGATGGTTGGGCTGGCTGGGATGATGCCAAAGATGATGGATATGATAATTTCTACCAGAGTGCCTCTGATAAGAAAGCCGTTGGTCAGAATGGGAAATCAGATGCATCATGGACTGGGGGAGGATTTCTCTAAGGTAGTTCACAATGAAAACTCTCTCTCTCTCTCTCTCTACCTTGTTGGAATGGGGCTTTATCTCTGAATTTTATTCTTCTTTAGTAAGATTGTATGAACAAATGCCTGAACCTATATGGTTACATCACCGTGGGGAAACTTTTATGCTTTTATTGAATTTTTGCTCACTTTTGTGGCTAGGTGAAATTCTGTCATGGTTTTAGCGAATTCCTGCATTTAAGTAAATGGTGGACAAAAATTATAGTAGCACAAAAGCTGGTGGCTTGCCGTGGCGATTCTAAAATTGATGAACGTGAAAATTAGATTGCAGCTGATAAGAAAGTTATTGGTTGCGATTGGATCGGATCCAATATGGATGGGTGATGCTTTTTTCAAGGTTGGCATATTTTCATAAACTCTTCTTTTTTCTTCTGTATTAAATCTGTTAAAAGTTTAAAATGTAATTTCTGGGGAACATCTTATTTGTTTGAGAATAGTTTATATCTGTACAACTGTTATCAGGAAAGGGTGATTGCCAATCAGACGAGGGGTCTACTCTGTTTGAGGAAACATTATTTGTGACCAGAAAACTCAACTTATCTTTTGATTTGTCCTCTCAACATTTTTTATTTTTTATTTTTGTGCTTCGTATTCTCTGGTATGAGAAGTTGTCGTTCATTTAAAAAATCTCATCAATCTGTCCTGTGGCTGGTTTTAATTCAACTGCGGTGGAGCTAACCAGCCAATATATATATATATATAGGTTCGGTGCATGCTGAAAAGTGAATGCTCAAGCCCAGAGGTTTTGTGGTGTGGGAGTAAAAATGCTGAACTAGGCAATTCCATCACTCTCTAGAATTCCTTAAATCCTACAAATTTCTTTCAATTTGAATGATTTAAAACGCTTACCAAGGGAAGCCTAATGGTCGATCTGAGTATTCGGCAACCAACGTTCAAAGGCCTAGACTAACTGAGATCCAAGGATTACTTAAAAACAATCCAGGATTCTCGAGTTGACATGTAATATTTCTTTGTACGTGCTACGACAGCTAAGCTTTCTAGTGCATGGTTAACGACATATATAAGCCCATAATAAATCCAAATATGGGCTAGCTTAGCTTCAATCTACCAGTCAAGTTTCTCACGCAAATTTTCGAGCTTCTCAATGAGTTACATTTTCTATTCACAATGGGTTTATTAATTTTCGACGAAGTTCAAAGTTATTCATGAGGTACTAAACTTTCATAAAACAAATATATTTTCGTTATATCTTATAATCGTATCTATAAATTTTGGATTTTGTAAACAATGGATATAGGGATTCATATTGGATAGAATCGGAATCTTTTATATTGTTTAAAGATATGCATATATATATATAGTAATGATTATATTTATAAAGATCCCAAGCACAATACGTGCGAACATGACTCCCACTTATCTTTTTATATGAATTGTATTGTTTAATAATTGGCAATAATTTCGTATTTATGAACGGCTAGCTGGACTCAAATTTGATAAGGCTAATCTCGAGGGAATTGTCTAGTATTATATTTATGTACAGACAATTAATTACGTCTTGTTCCTTAGCATTACAATAAGTTTTAAAATTAGAAAATAGTGGGCAAAAACTGTAAAATCGAGAAGTTTTACAGTAAATTGTAGTTGTTTTTTTTTTTTCAATTAATTACATCATGTAGAACCTATGTATCAAGCCCAGTTAATTTGCAAGCAATTAGGCATATGCCCCAGACCCAATTTTCTATGCACCCTTCACACCTTATTTACATTTTTCACAAGCTGATTAATCGAACGTACCCGAGGTAGCAGGCTGATAATCTCGTTGGTTGCAGCGACGTACATGTTTTAGTGTTACCGACGGCCAAATTGCATGTGTTTTGATCACACGAAATCCTTGGTAATTTCTCTAACACTACTCGACGGCTGATCATGATAAGTTGTGTTGTTCGCGTGCGTTACAATATTTGACACAGGAGCCTCGTCTGCATGGGCAAGATCATGTTGTTGAATGACCAGCACTGAAGACACGATGCCACTCCCTGACGACGTTAATATGTCTCCAATAGGCCCCAACTCTGCATGCTCCGCTTGGCGCCCTGCCAATCCTGCTACCATTGTTGATGGGAAACGCCCTTTGCCTATGACTATCAGCTCATACTCCCTACTCCGCCCGATTGTCAAAACCTCCTCAACAATATTGCTAGCCACCTTGTCCGAATACTCCACTATCCCATCCCACTTGCTTCGAAACTCAGCAACTGTATTTTCATCTAGCTCCTGTTTTATACAGAAAATGATTACAGTCTATGTCAATATATATATATATTTATTTTAATATATGATTAAGAGAAAGGAAGAGAGAAGAGGTCACGTACCCTTTCTTTCTCACGGTTCATTTTAGCGGTGGAGAAGCTATAATTATGTTCACTATACTTGGTCGTTGATGAGAGCCGCAGCATCATGTCCCTACTCTCCTTCCCTTCCTTCTCTACGAACCTTATAACGGTAACTTTAATTGCGGGATGCTCCGACATCCTACCACCCAGTGCCAAGGCCTCACGATCGTCAGGTCCACCGAAGAAGATTACGCAAACCCGTTGGGCTGCGGTGGTCGTCGGCACTGGAGTTTTGGCGCCATTACCGAGTCCGTGGTCCACAAACACAGCCACCGAGCACGGAGCATTCTTTAGCACCCTCTGATTTACTCCTCTCCAGCCATGGCCCACATTCTCCACCGTCTCATCGCCTTCCCCTCTCCACTGCTTGTGAAAGGGCAGGATGATCAAGGTCACCCTCTTATCCTCTGCAACATGGCAAATATCCTCATGCATAGTAGATAACGCCGAGATTGCTGTTGTCGGTCGGACCCTGACTCGGCCAAGTTGACTGTAGGCTTGGAATGCCCCGGCCATTCGGTCATGCCACTCGCCCCGACGGATCCGGTTAAAGAAGGGAAAACCATTCCTTCGGACACGTTGGACCATGACAATGGAGGAAGATCGTTCAGTGAGCTCGACAAGATGCACGACGAAAAGTTTTACCAAGGACTTCTTAGTGCTGCGAGTCGACTCAATAAGGCTGATGAGGGAAGGCACGTTTCCTGGGCCGTGAACACAAGCAAGAACACGAAGCTCGTCCGTGGTGTCCACATGGGTACCGGTGGTCAAGTCACGCAATTTGCGGTGCGTGTGGGCGGAGTTGCCACGTGCTGGTTTATAGATGGCCATGACTGTTGGGGTTGTGATGAAGGTGGTAAAGAGTGCCATGAGGACTAGAATAGCAAACATCTCGTCATTGAGCACCTGTTCAAATAATACACAAACTTGCATGTTATTCCACATCAAGAATTTCTGATGATCATGAGCTAGATCTTGGAAGTTGGATTTGGTGGGCTGTGAGATGAATCGGATTAGGTTGAGTCACTTAATTTGAGGAGAAATGCTTTAATTATAAAAAAATTTTATAAAAATAAATTTAATATGATATATCATATTGTAAAGTAAATCTAACACATCACATAATAAAATCACGTTAGTTTCAAAATTTATTTTTATAAAATCTTTTTGTAACTGTAGAATTTAATCTCTAATTTGAGAGGCTATTCAATACAATCAATGTAAATTCGTGACCCTTATTAATATAATATATATATATATATATATATAAAATAATACACAAACTTATGTGGCTGTTTAAAAAGCAGCCTTTCATGTCATGAAGTGCAGAAACAGACATGAATCTAATTCTTTGTTCTTAATTATTAATTAATTACTTCTTAATATGAATAAGCAGAAACAGAGTCTTATTGATCATTACTTTAAAAGGCCGAAAATTGCTTTTAAGTTGATAGTTGTTGAAATTTGAAATTCTAGTAGAATTGAGTGGTAGACAAGTAATTGGATATTACTTTAAAAAGAGAGATAACCATGACATGAACGATGTTGATGATCATGAATTATCAAAGGATTCTTTGGATTAGTTGACATAATTGTCCTGTTGACCAGCAAATTCAATTGAGAAAAGGAGGCAAGGACGGGGAAATTCAGATAGATGGATCAAATAAGCTACGTACGTAACGCGCGTGTACGCGGAATGCATATATAATATATTAAGCTCTTTAATTGCAATTTCCCAACCCCCAAGTCTAACAGGAGGATGGACCTAAAAATTCATGACTCAAGAAGATGATCATACTGATTAATTATGATCAGTCAAAAACTGCATGCAATCTTATTAATATTGAGTACCTGCCCTCTTTTTTAAAAATTTGGGTGGCTATATTTCATTCATGTTTGATGAGATCGGATAAGATATTTGATTTTTCCTAGCATAAACTTCAACAGACTTGTAATACTTTTCCCCTACGACCGTTGAAAATAGCAGCCCGGGCCATGACTTCTAGCTCTAGCTCATGTACCACGTTCTTCCCAATGTTATTGATCTAATTATGTACGACACATTTGGAGCGTGAGCTATTCTAATGTATTTTGTAAATAATAATAAAATATTAAATAATAGAATATTATTATGAAAATACCTGTATATTCAAACTAGACCTACTCATCTCGACTAAGATTTTTTAAATAATTTTCTGATTTAAATAGAAAATCTTTTAAAAAAGTAATTACCTATCAATTAATGGAAGATAAAAATTCAGAATAATTAATAAAGTAATTAATATGCGTGAAAAAACAAACTAACCTTCTTCTCCTTGCCGATGTTGAGAACAATGAGCTCCACCAAGCCTTTGGTATTCATAAGCACACCCAGCGTGAGAGATTCCCTCACTGGGATCATAAACATCAACGCCACCACGAAAGTTCCCAGGATTTTTCCGGCACAGGCTGTGGATATCACCAGAGCCAGCAGACCCCATGCCTTTCCCCCGCGTATTTTGGCCACGTCCGTCTTCAACCCGCTTGAAGCGAAGTATAGAGGAAGAAGCAGACCCGTGACGAAGTCCTCGATCCTTTCTATCAATCTGTCTGCGAATTGTCCCCCTTTTGGGATTGTTAGCCCGAACACGAATCCTCCGAAAATAGAATGGATGCCGATCAGGTCGGTCATAAATCCGGAAACTAGTACTCCTGCCAACGTCAAACAGATGTAGGCTTCGTCGACGACGTCATTCTGGGGCGAGCACCGGCGGGCGACCCATTTCATCGCGGGTGCGATGACGACCAGCATGAAAGTAACGAATGCGGCACCTGAGAGGAGAACCCAGATTGATATCAAGGGGCTCTTGTGGCCCCCACCGTCACCGTCACCGGCGAGTGCCACGGCTAGCGCCAGCAGGATCCATGCAGCCACGTCGTTGAACGCAGCCGCGGCCATGGCGGTTTCGCCCAGCTCGGTGGTTAATAGCTTGAGTTCTGCTAAAATGCGCGCGAGTACAGGGAAGGCGGTGATGGAGAGCGCCACTCCCATGAAGACGAGGAACTGGCCGTAACCGACTTTATCCGCTCCGTCGACAGTTTTTCGCAGGACAAAGGCAACCCCGATGCCGCAAACGAAAGGGAGAGAAATTCCGGCGACTGCTATGCCAAAGGCTTTTCTGCCACTCCGACGAATCGAGCTCAGATCGAGTTCAAGACCCACAAGAAACAGAAAGAAAAGGAGACCGATACTTGCAACAGATTCCAATATCGGGGTGCTCCACGAGGGAAATATTCGGTTCAAGTAGTGCTTGTTTCTTCCCAAAACGGACGGTCCAAGCAGAATTCCACCCTGAAACACAAATAATTCAGATAATGAAGAAGAAATTCATACTGCATACAGATATGCATGTGCGTTTGCACGTATGCGTGTTGTTTGTGCATGAGAGATCAGATATGTAGTAGAAAGAGAGAGAGACGTACGACAATCTCGGCAATGACTTTTGGTTGGCGGAGGGGTTTGAGGAGAAAGGCGAGGAAGCGGCTAACGACGAGAATTAAAGTGGTTTGAAGAATGAGAAGAGGGAAGGCATAGTCGAGGGGATTATCCCCTTGCCAGGCTCCATTTGATGAGGTTTTAATGGAAGTTATATTGACCCCCATCTTAATTTCTTTCTTTACCCAATATATATGAAGTTAGATTGCTAGCTATCACTTCCTCTTCTCTGTTTCATCAATGGAGGAGTTCAGCGCAGAAAGAAGGTGAGAAAGGAGCTAAGCTAAGCAAGCAATCTACAGATCAGAGTAGTGTGGGCATTAGCTTTAATTTATAGAAGATGAGGAGGTGATGATGGTCAAAGCTAGTGTACGTATACGTGTGGTCACGTACTGCTAAATGAGGCCACCACGTGAGTTCCCATGGTCGGGGATGATAATTTGCTTTTGAATTTTCCTTCATTTAGGTGACTATCTCGTATCGTGGTCTCATTATTATAATTTTTTAAATTTTTACATAAAATATAATAAAATTTAAAAATTTTAAAATAAAAAATAAGATTTTAATTTATTTTATTCTTAATAAAATATTTTATTTCATTTAATCTAAACTCGTAACTAAACGAAGCCATAGTTGAAAGAGTACTTACCCGCTTGGCTCAGGATTCTTTGGATTTTGGCTGGTGGGTATTCCAACGAAAAAAGAACAGGAAAAAAAAAAAGCTAGCTAGCTGGATAAAACACTTTGAAATTATATATATATTGCAGATAAAAGATGCATGCCGTGTGTAAATTTCCCCTGCCCACGGTGATCATCACTAGGGTTTTCCTAACCAGATAAATTAATTAGAAATTTAGTTGCGTGAATTTTACATACTGATCATCATTTATGTTACGGAAAAATACAAATTAAAAGTATATTTGTTATAATAGTGAGGCGGCACCAGTAATCAGATAAGTTTTGAACTCGATTTATAATCATTTTGTAAAATGAACTTCCTAATCAGGAGCAAATATCACGTCAATCCAAGATGACCATGTACCAAGATAATTATATATAATGCTAGCTGGCTTCTTTGTGAAAGTCTCCCATAGTTATATGTATATACAATTATACATAGCAAGAAGTACTGTTATGAATTACACTCTTATCTTATTGTTAGGGGATGAAGATATTGGCCCTGGACCCAACAGGAAACAAAGGGATATGGAGGTATGTGGAGTGTGCTAAAAAGTAAAGGTTAGGAGCAAGGAGGGTCATGGGGTGTCAAGGGTCAAAGTACCATGGGGGTAGGGGTTATACGAGACTAGGGCACATGGACTATTAGGGAGGGACAGACGCGCAAAGGCGTGAACTTACCTGCAATGGGCGTATACGGGAAAAGGCAATTAGGATAAATAGAGGGAGATGATCTTCTTCTTGGGGTTTGGTCTTCTTCTCTTCAGTGCCTTTTTTTTCTCTTTGACTGCTCCTTCAAACAGGGGAACTCGAACGAAAGCCTCTTCTCCTGTAAATTTATATTCAGCATCACCATGTATAGTTAGATATGAGAGATCATAAGAGACTGTAAACAAGAATATTATAGTGGATTTCTCCTACCCAAACACCCACAGACGTAGGCCTTATTTCAAACCACGTAAATTCATTTATTCTATTTCTCTATATTTATGTTTTCCATTCACCGCCTTGGACGTATATATCGCTGTTGTACAGCCACATCGAAACACTATCGGGAGTTTCAAATAATACTGAACAAGGCCCAATTCATCCTAATGGGCCAAAAATAACTCTTTCTCCCCTTCTAGTCTTGAATAATTTTTATTGCTTCAACACTTACTTTCATCTTATTATTATATATATTGTGATATTATTTATCATCATTGCATATTACTTAATATTTTTAAAAGAAAAACTCAAAACTAATAGACTATATATGTCATGTCATCAATAAATAATAATTTTTCTATAAAACAAAAGGAATGCATTCAACGGTAAAGATCATAGAAGTAATTAAAATTAAGGGTGTCTTTGCTTCGAAGACGTCTCCTTAAATTATGATCAAATTTTCCTTTCTCTCGATCTTGAGAATTTCAAAATGACATATCCATGCCCAATAACAAAGGGTTTTGCTACACAAAATAACTACGTACTGGCTTGAAGGAGCACATTTTCAATTTGCCTGGATACAGCGTGTGGCCATATTGGTCATTTCGGTGCACGTTGACGTTTTGGCTTCCACCTCGTCGACGTCGAGGCTGCTAAATGAGAGGTGAAAAAAAACCGAGCTGGTCAACCGAAGCGGCGCACGCTGCAAAGCCGTTCGAGCACATCCATGTGACACGTGTTCATAAGAAGCTGCTTGGAAAGACTATATATTAATCTACAAGGGATGCTGAAGGGTGATTATAAAATGCGTATCATTTCACATGTTAATTTAATCAATTTATCTTAAGAATATAATGATTAAAATACAATATTTATTATATATTTAATACTAGAGATTTTTCCTTATCAAAATTCAAATAAGATATTGCATTAATTATGGAAAGATATAGACACATTATGTGAATTTTATAATATTTATTAATGTTGTCAGTATAAAATTTATCTACAAGATGGATCGACATAATCAGTTATGTCTTATTAATATATAGACCATTCAATTTAATAAATAGAAAATTAAAGATAATCTCAATTGTCACATAGATATATATATATATATATATATATAAGCAGCTTTGATCTTCTTTATTGAACAATCACATGACCCCTGCAAAAGGGTACTGTCTAAATAAAGTTAACAATCGCACTTCACATGAACCTGAAATTTGGATCTGACTGATATAATTATGAATTTTAAAGAGCGAGCTAGCCATCGTATAGAAAATCTTTAAAGTGTATCACAGTTCGGATGAACTGCAGCGGTGACAGGTACCATGCATATATAGCTAGCTAGCTGGAGAGATCGAGTTTGTACATATTAGTTTCGGAACATATATATATAGCACTATATATATCTCATGCGCATGCAATTAGAATTAAAGTGACAATTAGGTGGAATAAATTTCACTCATTTTTCTAATAAATTAAATTAGAAAATCTTCCATTCTTAAGTTATTTTCCTTTAAGAATTTATAACATTAATGTCATTGTAAATCAGGATAATCGATGACTTTCATTTGTACAGTGTGGTACTTCAATAGGAGAGGCTAAGTTATCGATCTTATATATTCTCATTTTTGTTCTCTCTCTCTCTCTCTCCCTCTCTCTCTATATATATATATATATATATGCATGCATAATACTTGGAGTTTTGTCTTCATGAGCTGAATGTCTCATAGTCTGGCATGGCTATCAAGCGACATGACCCACCATGCACACATGATATTTATTCTGACATAAAAAAATGCCACAAAGATACCAAATTGATCAATCGTTGGTTAAAGATGATTGGCATGATGCAGATTTTTGTCTCAATATGTGGCTCTATTTAATGATCCATTTACGTACGATAATGGGAATCATGGTCGGCCACAGTTGGAAAACTCAAGGCTCCTGATCCTTTCATGCAGCTAGCTAGCCATGCGTGCATGCATTCAAGTTAATTGCATGGGAATTATTAATCTTTATTGGCATTTTAATTTTGCACACGGAATTAACAACACTGCAGGAAGCATATGAAGACGGTCCCTATCTTATTCTCCCTTTTTGCCAGCTTGGTGTTTGTCAACGGCGCTTGCTTTCTCACGATCATGCCATGCACTACGTACACTGCAGGGATGAGGGAGATAGCTAGCTATATTGTTACGTTCTGCAAGATGTCCGTGTGTCAATGTCTATGTACTTTCTAGATAAAAACGCTTTCTCGTGCTTTCATTTTCAACTTATATATATATGAACAACAACAAATGCATGCATCTTTTGAGATTTTCTAATTTCTTGATCCAGTTGGACGATGCTATACACAGAAAGATATAATATATATACAACATTAAATATTTATATATTCGGGATTCACACTATTTGAAAACATTAATTAAATATATTGTTATATGACTCATTGATGTATTTATCTCTTTCTAAAATTAGAGACCATCCAACTTCTAATCTTAATGCAGTGTTACATGCATGCACACACTGTCTAATTTCCAATTAAAAAAAAAAAAAGATAAGACAAAAGAAGAAAGATTTTGATATGCACACAACTCTGTTGCTAGCTAATAACTTACTAAGAAAGATTTTGATATGCACACAACTCTGTTGCTAGCTAATAACTTACTAAGTTTTTTTTAACTTTATCCATCGATCCAGTGGCCAGAAATATGATCAGAGGGATGCAATTGGCCCTAAATAGTTAGGATTATCACGTTTCTTTTTCATTGTTATCTCGAGTACGTACTCTAAAAATGTGTAAATGAGGCTGCAAAATATAGAAGATGGTCATTCCTAGCGATGATCGATCTAGTACTTCTCATGAATCGATCATTTAATTCCTATCAATAAAACATGGGTGGGATTCAATTTTTAATATAATATATATATATATATATATATATATATATTCATTTGTGTTTAGTATAAATATTTTAGTTAAGTACGTAAGTAACAAGAGAGTTTCTAAATCATGATTTAATTAATAAATAGGCCGTACGTACATTGGTTTAGAATATAATGATCATAGGGAGATAATTAAGTACTCATGATGTAAATAGTTGGTTTCTTGGATATATTCATATATATATATATATATATATATTGTGATCTGGTATATGCACAAACTAGGACAATGTCGAATGTCGATTGATTATTATATATAGTGCAAAGAATATAAAATTAGAGATATAATATTAGGTATAAATATGCATCGCATTTTCTTGCCTTGGTCTTGTTATTTTTCTTTCTTTTGGTATGTAGACGTGGTGGTTTTTTAAGTTACATTCTATAATAACTAATCAAATATGAAGGAAAACGCTTTCAGAGACCTAGATTTTATTTGTATTTCATAAAAAACAGATGACCTACTATGCGTGTCATGTGAGGGAAGACGCTTTTTCGACCACGGTGTATTGCTGTAAGCCCAATAAGAATGAAGGTCACAAGTGCCCACCTAGAAACATTTCACGTGCGATTACATCAGTGTATAGAGCACACCTAATAAAATATTTATATGGTATAATTTGATTTAAAAAATAATTTTAAAATTTAAATCTTACAAATATTTAAATAATTTAGATGGTATATTGTATATACTAACTGTTTGAAAATAGAATAATTCTAGACACAAAATGATAGAATTGGATGGCAAAGGAATATCTAGACAAGACAAGACGGTTACTAGTACTATTAAAGGTCCACCAATCATATAGCAACACACATGATATATTTAACAATTGCACTTTAAAAGACGATCAATATGTATAAAAGGAATATGTAATAGATTATTGTATACAATCTCTTTCAGCAAATACTCCTTGAACTTTCTAAGAATATCCATATCTTATAGTATTCTAATTAATTAGTCATAAGAGCATATTCTTCCGAGATTATTTCGAATTGCAATACACGGCATGACAACATATGTACATAAGAAGTTCAAAACCATGGTTAATTAAATAGAGAGAATAAAAAAATTGTTGCATATAATTATTGATTAGGATGATTATAACTAATAACATGTTGATCACAACATGCAAATATGATTAGGAAATGGTGCTTTGACTCCTTAATTATAGTTTAATCACTATGATGGCTTCATTTTTGTGATTAAAAGAAGGAAAAGATCAAAACAAAAATGAAGCCATCATAGTGATTAAACTATAATTAAGGAGTCAAAGCACCATTTCCTAATCATATTTGCATGTTGTGATCAGCACGTTATTAATTATAATCACCCTAATCAATAATTATATGCAACAATTTTTTTATTCTCTCTATTTAATTAAGAGTAATGCAACTTATCATCACAATTCTCATCATCTCATTATGTAGCATTAAATGATTTGAGACAATTTATTATATTTCACTTGTTATAGTTTTTATTGTTGACCTACTCAATTTCCTTGTAAACCCCGCACTTCTTTTGTCTCCCTCCTGTTGTTTATTGTTGTTGCACCACCTATCAACTAAAAGTCTTTTTTAAGATAAACAACCTTCTATCCAATATCAAATTGCTTGGGTGCTCCTTGCCTTTAAACAGTTTTCTCAACAGATATGAGGCAACTAACATGTACTAGGCAACAATACAAGTATAGGTCACATGCAAATTAACTTCTACCTCAAAAGTGGTAGCTTTCATTATAATTGAAAACGTATTACTTTAAGGTCATTATAACTATTAATAATTAACTCATTTGAATCACTATAATTCTTGATGGGCTTCATGTCTATGGTGTTGTTCCCTTAAGATCTCACTACCTAGAGAGTAGAGAGTAAGCTAGAAAAGTGGGAAGGTGAAAAATAGTCAGTAGTCGGAACAGTTGTGGTTAGTTAGAAAAGTTGTGGAACACGAGTTCTCAACATTTTAGGCTGGATGAAAATGAGATTATATATATATTTCATCAAATCTTTGTTTGTATTGGCATTAAAAATAGATAACTTGAGCCACATGTTTTTATAAAAGTACTTAATTCAGTAGAGTGCACTGCTCATCTATAACTGGTACATGTTGTGTACTGATGGAAGATTTTATGCCCAATTGCCAGATTGATGTTTGCCACATGCATATTGAATATATCCCACTTGTATTAGGGCATGGCTACAGTGATGTTGATGTTGTTCTACCCACCCCTGCCTAGGTACATATTGATATAGATGACTTTCAATGACTTTTAAAGAAAGAGGAGCAGTACAGTTATGTTATTTGAGTGAATGTGCACTTTTCAAATCTGTTAGAACATGATGTGTGGGAGATATTGAGTAGTAAAGTTTGTACATGCTTTATAATTGGCCCACCCCAGTGTACATAGCCCACAACTACATTAATGTGAATTGTGCAACTAAGTTTGGATGAATAAATGTCCTTAATTTAGTAAATTAGATGGAAATGGTGCCCATAGATTGGAACATGGGGATCCTACATGTATTTCAAATTTGAGTTTTGAAAGTTCCATGTTTTTCCTTTATGTACTCTAGGTTTTTAATTAATGGCTAACTTGAAATGACTGATTTATGTTATTAGTGGTTGAAGTATGAAATGGGTCAGCTCAATGATGAGTAATTAGCAAACAGAAAACACATATATAGTAAAAACCATGCCCAGACATAGTCATTGGGCTTAAAAAAAAATATTGTTGAATGAGTATTTGCGGCAATTCCAGTCAATGTAAAATTAAAACCAACTTCAAATACGACGATATTACTAATCGATGGAAAATGGAAAACACAATTGCATCGAATTAGGATGTAATTGCAGCAACGGAAGCTTTATGCTAAAGTATAATTGCGACGATATTAATAGATCGATGAAAAAGTAGAAACGCATTTGTAGTGATTTTTCTATTATTGTGGCATTCATATATCGTTGCAAATGTGTTTTCCCATCGATTAAGACTTGAAACCGTATGTCCATTCCCGTCGATTTTTGGGTTATTTGTATTGAAAAAAATTTGCTCGAAAAAATTAATATTTCCAGCAATTTAAGCCATTTAATGCTTAAAAACAAAAGTGAACACACAATCCAAACGAGCATGCGGCGACCTAAAAATTAACGAAAGTAGCTATATGCTACTATTTTTGCCCTTATTTGTGACAAATTTGGATGCTGGAAAAAACTCTTTTCCTTGTAGTATATCAAGCTAGGTATCATGTCTACACACAATAGATCAAGTTCAGCTATTAGATCCACAAATGATGATCCAATATGTCATTATTGTGGCATAATAACACCACTAAAATATGTTTGTTTAGGTGCAAACGATGGGTGACGTTTCCTTACTTCTAAGTATTGGGAGATAATAATGATAATTACATCATTATCAATTGTTTATTGGTTTGGTATGGTTTGGAATACATAACTTAGATTGGTCATTTTCCAATACGCAAATTGGGGGGTCGTGCAAGTTCTTTATTGAGTTGATCTTAAAATACCCGAATATGATACGACTATGATAGAAAGTATTGAATGAGTAGTTTGGTGACGAAGCTACTTGAAGTTAATTAATGGTAACAAGATGTATCTAAGTAGAAGGTGGTAATAAAAACACAAAACTATCCAATGTCAAATAGAGAATTAAAGAAGAAAATAGCAAAAGCAATAGATATAGAGAAGTATTTTTAGCATCATTGATTTTGTTTTTACTTGTATTTGTAACAAACTACTATATTAATTTGAAGCAAACGTACATAAAAGTTACCTTTAATGGTTGTTATATTTTATATTCCAAACAAAGGCATTATTTTAAGCATGTTGTAATATTTGGTGTTACAACTTATGGTCGCTCAAATTTGTTAGTCACATTGCCAAAAGCTGGCTCTCTAAAAGTTAAAATTAAATATAGAATTCACAACATTGATAAGTACTATGTTATACATCTTGAAAGCTATTTTGCCATATAGACATGCATGGCCATAATGGAAAACTAAAATAGCTAAAGTTCCATTATCTTGGACAATAAATAAATTGGGACTTGTTCAATTCGCATGACTAATGACAAAAAGATTGGGATCAATAGTGCCAGAACTAATGATAATTGATTTTATAGTGTCACGACCCAATTTTTTCTGAATATTGAAGGTGAACCTATTGACATCACAATTGTGACTAAAATAATAAAAAGGAAAATAATAGCCAAAACCCTCTAGATATAATAAATTGAGTTCAAACCATCAAACCAACTCAAATTGTTCTTTCATAAAATTTCAATAAAAAAAAAAAAAAAACTTAGACTATTCCATAGATAGAACTAATTTATAGCTCTCCTTTAACCCTCCCATGAGCCTTCTAAGCTTTCTTATTTGCATGCTCCTCTTTAATATATGTAAAATAAGGAATCTTACAGGTGGAAGGTAAGTCTACAGCTTGGTATATACAAGTAAACAAGTTAGGTGTAACATATGAGCCTTATGTCTTAAATACAAAAAAAAAGCTAAATATAAAAATGAAAACTAAAATCATAATATTGAATGTAAATTGAAAATCTTATACCATACTTTCAGAATTTCTCTATATAAGAAAATACCCATTCCAATGGTAGCTATCATTCTCATAAACTACTCTCTATTTGGGATCTATGCCTTCTCAACATTTGTTGGTGTAATTATCGTTCCCATTTACTTCTCTATTTAGGGTTTACACATTTTCAGTGCCTTTTGGTATAGTTGTCATCCTCATACATTTCTCATTGTGCAGGTCTACACATTCTCAAAATATTTCGGTGTAGTTATCCTCCCCAATATAATATATAAGTAACAATACTATACTAATTAAGCATCACATATCCTATCATGTTATTAATTCCATAAAAAAATGTAGTATATATTTTTCATGTAAATATAATCATACCATACCTCACATGAAGTTACAAAAGTCTTCTATGAATATTCCATGACACTATACTTAAAATTCCATGCTATGAAAGCATTATCTTCTTATAAGCTAAAGTCATACATTTCAAATAATACAATTTTGTCATTAGTTTTTCCAACAAATTATTATGCAATGCAAAAATAATATCTGACTATTAACATTTCATAACATGTTTAATAAAAATAGAGTGCTCAAAATCTTTTAATAAAAATACCAAATTAATTAAACCCACTTACTTGAATACACCAATTACTATGATAATAGCAACAACATCACTTAATTAGAACCTAAATAAAGGAGTAACACTATTTATAAGATTTAGACAAGCTATGTTTTGTAATTTTATGTGAGACTTCTTCAAAGTGCACAAGAATCTAGTATCGGTGTATTTAAGGAACTAATTAGAGGTTGCAACACATTTATGCAAAAGCCCAAATACACCATTTATTTTGAAATTATTCCATAAACTATAATAATGCATCATTCTAAGACTTATCAAAATAAATTCATTTTTTGAAATAACATCTTGCATTTTCTGCACAGTTAGATTCTAAAAATTGTGATACCTCATCTTTTAGTGTATTTTAACTGAAAGATTATTTTAATTAATTTAAATATTGGTCATCTTATTTTAAAATTATGGGAGTTTTGATATATTATTTTATAATATTTTTAAGTTGTAAAAGTTATTTTTGATATGCTTTCTTAATATTAATTGTTGTTTTACATTTAAATTGATCTTTAATTTAAATTAGTTTGTTTATGGATTTTAAAATTATTATTGTTGATGAATTTTATTATTATTTTATTTAAGCATTTTACTATGTTTAAATTATTTTTATTTAATTTTCATTTTGAAATAATTTTCGTTGGATCAATTTTGTGACCTAAGTTATGAGGATTAGACCTCATTTCTTGTCCTTATCTTTTCTTTTCCTCTTTTTCTTTTTTCATCTTTTTTTTTTCCCTCTCTTTTTCTTTCCTTTTCCTCTTCTTTTCTTCCCTGTTTTTTCCTTCTCTCCTGCGCAATAAACACCTCTCCTCCTCTCTTCGTCCGTTTCTTCCTTCTTCGATCTGCACCGCCACGCACCACCATGGTTGACACCGCCAACCCCAATCTCTTCCCCTCCGTCTGGCGACCTCACCCATCCAATTTCATCTCCTCCCTCGCCGACATTTGTCCCCACACGCCACTCTATGTCGCGGCCTTCTCTTTGTTCCAGCGCCGTTGTTGCGCCACCTCTGGCCACCACCTCTTCACCAATTCATCCTCGACCTCCTAGCAATCCAATGGACCCAACTCCAGCTCCGATCCGTCACCAGTGAAACCCCATTATCTTCATCTTCGATTTGACTCTTTTGGACCTTAAACCGCCACCTACGCCGCCACCCACGGCCAACCACCACTTCCATTAGCTTCAACGACATCCCTAGGCCCTACCCTTGTAATCTCAAGTTTTCGTTTGACCCCGTTCAAAATTCACTATATTTGACCCACGGCCACAGTGCATTTTGCACTACTTAGTTGCTGTTTTGCCGCTTTTAGCACATCCGTGATCCTTCAAAAATTATAATATAGTGTTGTAAGTATTTTTCCAAATAACTTTTGAGATTTAAATGTATTTTTACACTAACACTCATTTACTGTTGTGCCGGATTGAGTCCGAGGAGTAAATGGGTCAGATGGATTGGAGGATGGAGACGTTTGTGTGATTGGTCATATTGGGATTTAGTTGGTTGTTGGATATTGATATTGTGTCATGTATATTGCATATTTGCACGCATGTTCATGTTTGTAAATGAAAATTGGATTTTCGTGTGATTGTATTCATGTTCATGTGTTTATTTGAAAATTAGGTTTGCATGTGAGAAAAAAAAAAAGACTGTAGGGATGGTGGTATAGTCTCGCCTGCGATTCCCACCTACAGTGCATGCGATAGGGATGGTGGTAAGCAGGGATGGTGGTATAATCCCGCTTGTGATTCCCGCCTACGATGCACGCGATATGGATAGTGGTAGAGTCCCACCTGTAATTTTCGCCTACAGTGCTCTAATGGGTACTTTTGTGTAGAAATAAACTATAAGGATGGTGGTATAGATCTGCCTGTGATTCCCGCCTACGGTGCACGCAATAGGAATGGTGGTGTTGTCCCGCCTGTGATTCCTGCCTACGGTGTATGCGGTAAGGATGGTGATAAGTAGGGATGGTGGTAGAGTCCTGCCTATGATTCCTGCCTACAATGTCCAATAAATGTTTTTGTGTGAATCATTTTTCTGAAAAAAATGACGGATTATGTTTTTGGGCCAAAATGAGATTTTGGTGTGTGTTGGAAAATATTCATCTTTTTGGAAAAAAAAAAGAAAAAAAAAAGATACGTTTTGAGGCTATGGCATATTTCATCATATGCATGCATGTTGGTTGCATTAATGCACTTTTATCTCGTAGTTGTTTGGATTATTACTTACCTGCAGTATCGTTTTATGGTACCGCAGATTTTGGTGCATATGAGGATGAAAAGCCTGAGGGAACGGCTCCATAGAGATTGTGGCTTGTGGTTATTTTTTGGATTATGGGATTTGTTTCCCACTATTGTATGTATTTGTTTTGTATTATATTTTTAGTGGATAACTGTATAACTTTTTAAAGGCGTTTTATTTTGATAATCTGTATTTAAAATTTTGGTACTCAATTGACTTATTTAATTTTTCCGCTGCGACTTTTACGGTACTCTTGTTGCACACTTGAGCACTTATCGTTGGGATGTGTAATCCATGTTGTCATCATCTCGACGTCACGATTCCCGAATTTTCCGTACGTGGGAGTCGGGGCATCACAAAAATCACATCTCCATAACAAGTCAACAATACAACAATAATCAGTATTTTTTTTTTAAAGTAGCTATTTCATTCATTAAAGCAGATGCTGAATACATGGAAGAAAATCCTCAATAAGTATGCATTCTACCATGCAGGTAAGAGAAAACTTGCCAAATGATGGGCAATTACATTAACTTCCCTACGGACATGTACAACTGACCAAATGCGGGTCTTGGATAGCATACACTTAATGTCTCTAATCACCAGACCAATGGTACTCCAAATATCATTTTTGTGTTGAACAACTTTTACCACAGATAGGGAATCTCCTTCAAGGATCAATTGTTGTAGCCCCAGCTCAACACAAAAGGAAGTAGCGCTTCAAGCTGCTACTGCTTTACCAAGTAGTGGATCAGGGGTCAGAGCCATAGAGGAACACAAAAAAGCTATGAGAAATCCCTTTGAGTTCCTCACGATCACACCAATCCCCAGCCTTGAGTTACCTTTATCAATTGTTGCATCCCAGTTGGCTTTGAATACATTTGGAGGGGGAGCATTCCAATTGATGTTTGGTAATTCTTGGACTTTAGTCTGTTCTTTCCCATCCTCTATCCCGGATTGAATAGCAACCATCTCTGTTTGGATCAGTTTAGATACTTGAGAATGAGAATGGAAATTCTGTTCAAGATCCAAGTATTTCTCCTATGCCAGATGGCTTTTGCAATAACCGCAAATTCAATGACTTCTAGAGGAGATAATCGGGCCATTATAAATATCATAATGTCTTTAAAGGAGCCTTCAAAGATACTTAGCTTTTGAATTCTTCTTGAGTTCATATACCATACATCCTGGGCTGCTTTACAAGACCATATGACATGAGAGACTGATTCAAGTTCCATAAAGCAGATTGGACAGAGGGGTGATTCTCTCACTTTCCTTTTATGCAGGTTTAGATTTGTGGCTAATGACTCATTAACAGCTCTCTACAGAAAGGACTTGGTGGCTTGGGGTGCTTGGATGCCCCATACTTTGTTCCAAAACTTTGAATTGGAGTTCTGGACTGATGATTGCCCCACTCTATCCTCTTTTAAAGAGCCTTGGAGATGATATGCACTCCTTATAGAGAACATACCATTGCTGGAACATCTCCAAGTGAGCATATCTTGGCTCCAACATGGGCTAATAGGGATCTGGCTAATTAACTTAGCCTCAGAGGCTGAGAAGATAGTATAGATAAGAGATAGATCCCATTGCATGGTGTATGAATTTATGAGGTCAGAAACTGGAGCTTCAGCATCTAGAATCTTGACAGGAGATTGCACTCTGAAGGTTGAGGGACAAGGGAACCACTAATCCTTCCAAATTTTAATCTTTCTTCCATCTCCTACTCTCCATTATAAATCTGCATTAAGAACTGGCCTGGCTAGGAGGAAACTCTTCCAAACATATGAATCAGTAGGCCTTGATTTGACCGAGAAGTAATCAGCAGTAGGGAAATACTTAGCGTTAATAATGAGTGATTTAAAAATCAATCAAGACAACAAGATTTTTCAATTTGTTTATCATATGCTTAGGGATATATAGCTAGATAAAACTCGACTTTCCCATTTCAAAATAGTTTTTTTTTTCACATTATAAATCACAAGATCTAATCATTAACCAGGGAACTCAAACTCACAAAATATTGAGCACCTAAATATAACTATAAATTCTAAAAACTTCAACATATTTACTCTAACACCCATTAGTGTTCTTTTTCAATGAAGACTTATTACAATTTAGTCGTAATTCCACCAGTGCAAATAATATATGTGGAAATGGGATACTATATACAAAACTAAAACCAACCTCAATACTTTTCGAAATTGAAAGAAAAACGAATTGCACATACATATCGTTTAGGAAAAAACAGAAAGCGTGACATTCTTTACCAGAAAATATATAAGGCGTTTGTTTAAAACATGCATAGAACAAATTTCAAATTTCTACTCAATCTTATTAATTAGAGACAAAACTACCTACCCCAAAGATTGGAAGTTTATATTCTAAACAAAATATACAGCAGCTTCCATCAGTCTTATTAATAGGGGCTAATTAGGAAGGAGAATACCATAACATAAAGAAAGAGAAGGAGACAGGGGGAGAGAGAGATCCAAGTTGAGAACATGAAATGAGAATAGAGAACTAGTGTAACTTGTGTGCTTCAATTCGTGCCTATTTGTAAGAGAAGTTTGCGTCATTTCGATCGGCGGCACTAACATTGTCGTGGAAGTCAGTGCCAAAAAAACACTTGAGCTCCTCGCAACAGTTATGAGAGAGAGAGAGAGAGAGGGTCATTGAAAATGTGGGCTTCGGCTAAAGAAAGAGCAAAAAAATATCAGAGGAAGAAGAAAGGGTGAGGAAGGATAGGGGAAATGCATGGGATAAAAGTAAGGGTGTAATCAGCTCGATTCAGGAGGATCACAAACGGAAAGTTTTGGTTCACCTTTTTTCAGATTGATTACTCCTATAGACCAGACCAGATCATTAGTTATCGATCTGGGCCCGTGTAAAAAAAGTTGGAAAATTTATCAAAATTATGCATATCCATCCATGATAATTAAAAATCATCATAATAAAGTTAAAAATAAAAATTGAGAAAATAAAATTGAGAAATACAATATCATCCAAACTCTAAATACATATGGTCAATGGTGATAAGTTAGATGAAAATTACATAATTAACTTATATAAATACTATATTATTTAAAATATATATACTTCGGTCGGTCCAGTCTGGTCTAAAAAAAATACAACCCGAGACCAGACCAAAAACTGAAATTCTAAAGTATATGGATTGGTTTAGTCAGAGTGGGATTGAACCATTCCATCCGGTCGGATTTTCCGATCTAGACCGAATAACTTAGAACCCTAGGTGAAAGGCTAGTGAAACGTTGCACTTCACTCTTTTTGTTTTAATAACAAAACATAAGATGCATACATTGGTTGGGTTTCACAAATAGAGTCACAAAGTCTTTTAAAAAAGAAGTGGACCGATAAATTAAACCTATATTTACAACCATTCATTGTCTCTTCCATTTTTTATGTTTTTTTATTGCCTTTTCCAACATGTACATCTTTAGGACCTTAACACACAAAGGTCATAACTTTTAAGTAGTACTTGCCAACACTCTTCAAGCTCATCACAACTCAAAGAGTAGTATGCACACTTTTGTAGATAGCTCTTAATTGCTGTAAAGACACTTAGTATGCACACTTTTATATTTCTCTATCTTGGCTACTAACTATGGCATATGGAGATTGATCATGCATACATTTCAACCATAGTTTGAACATTCAAATTGAGGTATTTATATCTAGTATCATTGTTAGAATCATGGTTGAAAATGTATTGAAAGTCAAATCATGTGTGTAAATATATGCTGAAGTTTGCAACTTTGAAATCCAATTGATTGGGTCATTTCTGAAGCAAAATACATAAACTGTAAGAGTGCACAGTGAAATATTTCAAGCACAGCTTTTCAAGTTGTTGCATGAGTTTGTCTAGCCTAGCAAAATAATCTAGCAAGCCTCAAGCGTCTCCTCTTGGTGGTGAAGTGTATTACGTAGAATAAATTAGAGTAATACTCAAGAAACCTCACAGCCTAAATGTTTATTCAAGAGAAAATAAAAAAACAGATAGAGATTATATGCTTGTCGAGAATTATGTAGGAACTAGTTGAGGAAGGGCTAGCCTTCCCTGTGCATCACTCATGGCTAGCCACAAAAGCTAGCATTTAATCCTCATGAACGACAACTTTAAATTTGAAGCATGTAACGCATGACCAGTAAGGCCATACATTACATGCCGTTATGGTATAGGAGTGGAGATGTCTGCCCATGTGGGCGCCCCTCCATCTAACATCTCTCACTCGCATACAGTGAGGACGCCCCCAATCATGCATCTCTCAATCGTTCTTAATTTTGTTCATACAACCAAATAGGTTGTCCAACCACCAAGGTAGGAGCACTAGACCAGTATAGCAATATCCATAAAGTGTCTTATCATGGCTTAGACTAATTCGATCGCATCAGATCAAACATTTCGAACCCTTTTGAGTTAAAAAAAACTCAGAACAATGCTTGACCACCTCTAAATCATTTCAATGTGATCACAACCTTAGTCACTACCAATGTGTAAGGCCATAGTTTAACATCAGCAAACACCATCGAAGATACAATATTGAATAGTCTTTCCTTTGCCCTCATGTCATTCAACTTTGGTCGAACCGTTTTTCCAGTAATGTCTCTATAGATCGTATCAATCATAGCCATAGACAGCACGCCAAGGTAGCAAACATCACAATCTCCATCTTTTGACACAATCAAAGGTAAATAGAAGACACTCAATAAAATATGAGATTCACATAGTAAGAAAAAAGAAAACCATTTAGTCCTTTCATCATTTGGTCGAACAAGCACATGTATTATGAAATACATGCCATGATAGATTTTTCTTTTGATAGCATATTCTTATATCAACACCGTGCAGCTCTTAGTCTCGTTGATCCTTAGTCTCACAGCTCTTAGTCTTGTGAGACGCCAAAGAAGGTCTCACATCTAGCTAACCACAAGTTACATGAATTATGGGATATCTAGGTAGGGTCTTTCCAATACAATAATCTTAATTCCTACTAAGGCGACATATTTTTTTGTCAACCAACTCATCCCCTTGGAAAAGTACCTGGGAACTCAATTCTCATCTCTCCTCGATACTCAAGCACTAGAGGTAATCGCTTGTGTAAGTGGGCCGATCTAAATTTGTTGACATACCTTTTGTGTATATATAAAAAAAGAAACAATATGATAAAGAAAAGAAATGAATAAAATCGTATTACATAAATATCCTAAAGGAAATTTTGCATCTCAATATCAACTGAAATATAAATTACATTCACAGTCTACATAGTCTTAAATCCTTAACATGAGCCACAAAAGCATTTCTTGTTATAGGCTTTGTTAGGGGATCAACAACCATGCAACTCATAGAAAAGTGTTTCAGGACCACTTCCTTTTGTGCTACCATATCTCTCATATAGTGATATTTGATATCTGTGTGTATGGTTCTTCCATGATACTTTGAATCTTTAGCATATGCGAGAGCTTCCATGTTGTCACCAGATCTGAAGTATATGTGCCGAGGTCTAGATGCTTGAGGAACCTTCATAAACAAATATATTCTAGAACGGTTGCTGGATAAGTTATGTAATCCTCCTCCATGGTGGATAAAGCTATACAAGATTGTTTCTTGCTGCTTCATGTAATGGTGTCATTATTGAGTAGAAAAGTAGACCCAATGGTTGATTTGTGTTCATCTAGGTCACTACCCCAATCAGCATCATTGTATTCTCCTTACGGTAAATCTAGACCCTAATAGCACAACACATAGCCCGCAGTTCTCTTCAGATATCTTAAAATCCTCTTGACTGGTTTACAATGAATCAACTCGAAGTTAGATTGGAATCTATTCACCAAGCTAACTGCATAGCATGTCTGGTCGAGTACACATCATTGGATACATCAGGTTGCCCCCAGCATTTGCATAAGGCACACAAGCCAGCTTTTCCATTTCACTTTGAGTCTTAAGACACATCTCTTGGGACAAGCTTACGCTTCTAGCAATAGAGGTGTCAATGGGTGTACATTCACACATTTGGAAGCGCTCAAGAACTTTTTTATGTAAATTTATTGGAATAAACACAGAAGCCTCTTTGATCAATCTCTGTAGATCTTAACTCCCAAAATCTATTGTGATTCACCCATATCCTCCATCTCAAAATTAAAAGATAACCACTCTTTTGTGGCGATTATCAACCCTTTGTCATTTCCAATCAGTAATATATCATCAACATACAATGAAAACATAATGAAACTCTTCTTGGACCATTTGACCTAAACACAATGGTCTTCTATGATCATCGTAAACCCATTCGAAAGAATGGCTCAATAGAATCTGAGATACCATTGCCTAGATTATTGCTTTGGGGCATATATAGATCATTTGAGCTTGCACACTTTGCGCTCTTGACTTTTAACCATAAAACTCATGGGTTTATCCATATAAATCTCTTTATCTAGTTATCTTTTGAGAAATGTTGTCTTAACTTCCATTTGACAAAGTTTCAAATCCATGTACGCTACTATGGTTAGAATTAGGCAAATCGAGGCAAGGCTCACCACTGGTGAGAAGGTTTCTTCATAGTCTATACTCTATTGTTGGGTATATCCTTTCACCACTAAGTGAGCTTTGCAGGTTTCTATTGATCCATACGACTTGCACTTGATCTTTAGAACTCATTTCTTCCTTATGGCCTTGTGCCCTGATGATGGATCATCTACCAGATCCCAAACCTGGTTGGTCCTCATAGACTCTATTTCATCATTTAGTATTTTCATTCACTCATCTTTAGTAGAGGATGAGAGAGTCTCATGAATTACCAAGGCTCATCGTCATCTTGTGGAGCTACCATGAAAGCTTCCCCTTCAGTCTCAGAACGATGACAAAGAATACTTTCACATGTGCTTCTACGTGGCTACGGTTATAGTGGTTGATTAACAAGTGGTTTATTCTCACTCAGAGGCAAGTCACTCACAATCTGTATGAGCTTGAGGAATTTCTTCCTCATTCTCAACTAGACCACTTGAAGCGCCTTCCTCTTGACCCACAATTTCATGAAGTTCCAAACTCCTATAAACCTTACCCACCCCTACTTGGAAACTTGTTGTAACAGCCGCTAGAAATTCAATGATGGAATTTCTATTGTCTTTAGGAACCATAGTAAATCCTATATGGTTGGAATCCAACTAAGAACCCATAAGCGTGTTAGAAACCAAAAATCATATATGGTTTTATCCAAAACCTTATTGAATCAGTTTCTAGCATCGTGTTTAATCGTTTAATTAAATTATTTTCATATGCTATTAATCTTTTAAATTTGTGTTAGAACATCATTATCCAACTTAGTTAACCTTGGATATTTGATTAGGCCAATAGAAATCAGATTTGGGCTTGATAGCAACCCAAACCCTCTTAAAACCCATGAATTTAGGCCCTTTCGGTTTAAGCCCATTAAGGCCCACGAAATTAGCCACCTTAGCAATGATTTTGTCTAAGATATTTCACCCTCCACTTGCCTTATCAGATTTATTCAAGAGCACTTAAAATGTTGTTGAAGTGGATGACTAAGTGGACACCCCACTCTTTCAATTATAGACTCAAAAATAATATCTTGTAATTTTTATTGGAAGAAAAGATCAATACTCAAGCTCCATTTCAGATCTATCATCTTCCAAAACTTGTATAAATAGCCCTCCAGCCCCTTCCAACGAAAATCATCCCTCCTTTACACTTTGCTTTGTTAGAATACAAAAAAATACTCTCGGGCAGTTTTTATGAACTCTTTTGTACGCCTTATTTGAAGCTCTTGTAAATATTTTCTCACAAACTTTCCTTCATGAAAGTTGTTTATTTTTTAGTCTAGTTTACGTAGATATCTTATTTGTTCCATTTGAAGATCATTTGGTTAGTCAAAAGTTGTTTAAAACCCAGAAAGGTCATTCTGGGCGATAACCAGAGAGTATGTTATATTTTGGAGTTTTTGACAAAGTTAATGGATTGATCTTGGCCCGAAATTATTATGGAGTATTGTTAACATAGGTATATGATTATGGGTTGAGGATTTGTTGCATGATTAAAAGTTTTGGTGAAATATTTTCTTAGATTTAGAAACTTTGAATCTGGAAGAGGAAAAACAGTTTCAGTTTTGAGAAAGTTTAAATCTTTTATGGTCTAATCTTATTGCAATGGCTTTGATATTTTTATTTGAGGATCCTAAGTTTCTTATGTACATGATATAATGTTGCTTTGAAGATATTTGATATTAGTTTCAAAGATATGAAATTTTTATGCAAGGAGATATTCGAATAGGCCAAGTGGTGATGTTCTTGGCTAAATTAATGTTTTGGTTGATTTTTAACCATGTGATCTTGAGTTTAAAGCTTAGATCTGTTTTAGAACACCTTTTTAAACCATGTGATGTTTTAGTTTGAAGATCACATCTTTATAAGTCATGGATCAAGAGGTTGATCAAAACAAGTTAGAAACAAAAATCAAGGGAAATGGCCTATATAAGTTTCGATTTTTATAGAATTTTAATAGTTGTGTTTAGTTTTAAATTTTTCTGAATTCATATTTAAGTTCAGAATAAAATCTACATGAGATATATAAATTTTGGTGATTTTTGGAGTTAGGATACAAAATCCTTAAGTTAGGGATATAATGGTCTTTTTCCACATGTAGATGGTGAATTAATAATTTTACTCTTAAATTGATATTTTTCTATATTTCTAATTGTTAGTGATTAAGTTATAACTTTTAAAAATCACTACTTTCAGTCTCTCGTGATCGTACTTGAGTTTTGCCTAGAAACGCGAAGACAGAGGTAAGTTAGTTTTTAACTTACTAGCAGTTTACTATGTATGGGTGATAAGTAAATGAACTACAGTATATGTATGTATGTTATTATATGTGCTATGCCAAGTCATTACATGTTTATATGTTACATATAATTTATTCTGTCATGAATTATTCATCTGCTACACAAGATATTCTGTCACGTATTGTTAAACATTGCAAGTAGTATGGATACATACAATCTAAGGAGATTCTGTCTAAAGAGATTGGAAATTCCTAAGTGTGTCCATCGTGACCCTCCAATCTTTCTTGGGAATCTAGAAGTTCTGTCTAGAAAAGATTGATCTTTCCTGGGAACTTACTTAGTGAGTACTATTCATTTCTACGATAAAAATTCATCAAAATATTATCAGAAAAAAATGGAATGTCATGTATGTTATGTAATGTATATTCACTGTTGCAAGCATGTATGTTAAAAATGTAATGTTGTGTTACATCAGGACTTTTGTCCTTTCATATTCAAGTCACATTCTGTTTCTAATACAGTTTATGTATTTCAAGAACAATCATGTTAAGTTATTCATGTCAATCACGATCCTAAGTACTAGGATGGGAAAATATCCTAGTAAAACTCCTTTGTTCACGCTGGAGTGTCTAAATATGTGTGAAATTCCCTGGGTTGACGAAGTATAGTCAACAGGTTGCGAATGAGACCTAACTAGCTGGTCACCGGAGCGCACCAGGCACTAACGCCGATGGAGCCACATTTTATTTTAATAAGTCATGGGGCCACAACAACTGTGGAGCATAAAGTGTGGGGTCACAGCAATTGTGGCACACACACTACGTGAGACACAGCAATTGTGACACGTAGAATACATGGGGCCACAACAATTGTGGAGTATGTATTAACGCACTCACAGCTGGTGTAGATACATGTGTTGTGATGCGGTAATCGGCAGGGACACATGGCTCTAGGGGACCCATGTAGCACCCACATGTTACGTTAATCAAGTTAAATGAAAAAGAATTCAAACTCATGTTATGCTCAAGCTCATGTTCATGTTATGTTTCAAGTTTATGTCAAGATAAGTCAAGTAAGATCAAATCCATGACAATGTTATGTTTCAAGTTCATGTCACGTTAAGTCAAGTCAGATCAAGTCTATGACAAGTAAGTCAAGTTCAGTTCATTCATGTTCATGTTATGTTTCAAGTTTAAGTTATGCCATATACTATGATTATTTACGATTTTGATTATGTACTTATGATTTTACTGTCATGCATGCATTATTAACCTGTGTGTATGTTTTATGTTAACTTGCTGAGATTTGTAATCAAATCTCACTATGGTAGTCCTAACTACCATTCCCCCCAAATGGTAGGTTTTGTTACAGGATCTAAAGAAGAACTAGGAAACAGCCAACTGGACACGGTCGATTAAGCAACAGTGCGGCTTCAAGGTTAATATAGTAGTTAACTTAAAATTTCTATATGTACTATGAAGTTACATCTTCAGTACTCATTTGATCACAATCATTTTGGACTAGTATTGTGATCTCTGATGTTTAGTATGCCTTTATGTATGAAGTATATTTTAAGCATTTTGGGATATTTGAATTTGGTGCATAGTATTGCTAAAGAAAAAAAATTATCCGCTGCGAATATTGCATAATGCTAGATGTATGTTAAGAACATTGCATCTTATATGTCATGAACGGAGATACGTAACCTTGTGTTGCATGTCTCGACACTTCAAATGTCCGTTCAATCCCAAACGGAATTTGGGGGCATCACACTTGTCCTCTATGAAATCTACATCTTGTGACTCAATCTCAGTCACACTTCTATTAGTTTTCTCACCTATTATCACATACCATTAGAGTGTTTTGGGTACCTTTTAAAGACACAATTCTTTCCTCTAGGGCCTAACTTTCATATTTATGGAAAGTTTCATGAAGAAAACTCGTTGAACCCTATGGCTACAAGTTACTCAAATTGGATTTCACACTAGTCCATGATTCGTATGGGGTGAAAGGTATTCATTTAGAGGGCACTCCATTAAGAATGTAAACAGAAATCAAAAGTGCATCCCCCTAGCATGATATAGGTATATTTGCTTGCGTCATCATTGACCTAATCATCTCGACTATATCCCTTCTACCATGCCATTTTGTTGTGGTATACTTGGCATCATCAACTATCTCTTGTTCTTTTTTCATCACAAAGTCTTTTAATTGGTCAGACAAATAATCACATTCGTGATCAGTACTCAAAGCTTTTAAGCTTTTGTCAAACTGATTCTCAACCAGTCTAAAGTATCGCCTAAAGCACTTCATTGCTTCAGACTTATAGGAGATAAAATAGATATGACCATAACGTGAAAAATCATCTATAAATGTGATGAAGTAACTCCCTCATGTCTTGCCCTCACACTCATTAGGCCACAGATGTCTGAGTGGACTAATTGCAATGGAAAAGATGCCTTAGTGGCTTTTCCAAACATTTTCCTCTTAGCTTTTTCCATCAGACAATGTTCACATGTGGGCAACATGACCTTAGCGAGATCGCCTATAAAGCTTTCTCTATCTAAGCTATTCATTCTCTCTTGCCCTATATAGCCAAGCCTAGCATACCATTTAGATGAATCCAAATTATCATGTAACGACCCGATTCTATATTTTTTTAAAAATAAATTATGGATAATTTTATTAAGCTCAATAAATGAGTTTAAGCTTATAAAAAAATTTATCAAACATATTATTTTTTTATTTAACTTAGAATTAAGCCTCCATTACTATTATTATTATTATTATTATTATTATTATTATTATTATTATTATTATTGTTATTTCTATTATTATTATTATTATTATTAGTATAAGTATTTTATAATGAACGGATTTTTTTGTTTTAAGCACAAGAATTTTAGTTTTTTAAATTTAAACATTATTTCTCCCTATCTCCACCCATAAGCCTCATCCTTATCCTCTAATTAATAACTCCAAATCCTATTAGGAAACCAAACTCTCAACTCCAAATCTTATCCCATCTCCTTGCCTATAAAACCCACCCCTAGCCGAGACCTCCAGAAGAAAACATAAGAAACCATAACCACCGCCAGCCTCCTCTCTCTCTCTCTCTCTCGGTTGCCTTCGGCAACAGAACTCTCTCTGGGTACTATCTCTCCCTCTCTCGGCGTCGCACCACCCAGCCCAGTAAACCAGCCGCGTCGCCTCACTCCTGGCCACCGTCGTCTCGTCCAGCCAACCCCCGTCACGTACCATTCGGTGACGAGTTACGAAGTAAGATTCATGAAGTAGCGCTGCAAAGTAAGTAGCATGATCATACCCTTACACGTATGTACAGTAAAACGGCATTTTTTTTATAAAAATATTATGTATGAATACCCTCCATTGGAAGCCCTTTTTTATGTATCCAAGACATGATAAAATTATGAAAATCCATGATTTTATGTAAAGAATTTTGATTTTATGAAAAGAATTATGCATTAAAAGATTTATGACAAGTTACGATTTTATGTGAGAGTTATGCATTAAATTAATTTATGAAAAGTCATGCATGATTTTATGTGAATATTTATGCATTAAAGTATTTATGAAATATCACGATTTTATGTGAGAAGTCATGCATCACGACATGTTATGAGAGAATGCGATTTCATTTGAAATCTATGATATGATATGACAAGATATGACGAGTATGAAGGTGATTTCTTTTGAAATCTATGATATGACAAGATATGACAAGTATGAATGTGATTTCTTTTAAAATCTATGATATGACAAGTATGCAAGTATGATTATGATGAAATAAGAATGATAAGATACGTAACGGCCTATGCTATGATATGAAGACGGTACCTATGATATGGGCATATTGCATTAACAGGTTGTACATGCTGGTAGTGCACCCAGTATGTCTTCCTTATGTATGGATTCCACAACCCGCGGCCACGGGCGGAATCGGAATCTATTTAGATTTGCTAACCCTAACTCACGGGGGTCAACAGTGGGTAACGGCTTATGACAAGTGAAAGATAAGCTCATGTTCATGTTCATGTTATTTACGTATGTATTTATAAGTAAGCACGTTTTTCAAGAAACCTTATGTTTATTATGTTTACTGTATGATATGTGCTTATTGAGTATTCGACTCATTTTAGTTTGTTTTCATGTTTTTAAACCACCACAGGTGATGAAATTTATGAAGATGAGACTGCAGGACAGGACTTAGCCCCGGAAGGCGAGACAGAGGCCTAGACAGATTATGATATGATTAGCTTTTATGGTTTAAGATTTAAGTAAATTATGTTGATAAGCACATGAGACTTCCGTATTATTTTTTAAAATAAGTGCTTCCGCAAACTCTATGTTGGATTTTAAGTATTAATTAAATTATATTTTATTTATGGAATCTTTTGCATCTGGCTCGTTATTTAAAAGAAAAAGTTTTAGTCAAGTTCAGTAGTAGCACACTGGCTCTCCGAAAAATTCTAAAATGTCTTTATTGGGGAGCGGGGTGTTACATATCATATGTAGGAAAGAAAAATAATAGTCTCATTCTTACTTAAATAATCCAAATCCATTATCATAAAATAGTTTGATAGAAAAGTACAGCCATAAAAAATATTGCCTAAATATAAGGAAACGCCATTGTTTTCAAATACAATCTGAAAACCAAATTCAAAAACCAAATCCTAATAAAGTAACTACAGAAAGTAAGTTTCGTCATATCTTAAGAGCACATAATACATCATGGAGAAATAGAGTGCGACCGTTCTGCAAGTCCAGCTTGTAGGTACCAACTCCCAGAACCTCTACACTAGCTCCATTCCCCACCATGATATCACGACTCCCAGCAGGAATCCAACGATAACCCACAAATCCGATTCAATCTCGCGCTATGTGCTCATTCACTTCTGAATCAACAGTCCACACAAGATAGGAATGAGCAACCATCACATGGCTAGTTACGTCAAAGCGAGAATGGTTCGAGTATACCTTCTTTGATTCAGTACAGTCACGAGTGAAGTGGTCTTTTTTTCCACAATTGAAACACTCTAACTTTGAATTGTTCTTCCCGCACTTGCTTCTCTTGCTGCGCTAAGACTATCCTAACTCTTTCTTTACTTGTCCAACAACTACCGTTATCTTGAACTTCTTGGCCTAGATGCCTTGCACGAACCAGACTTAGCCATGTAGGCTAAATGTTTAGGCTTAGCAGCCTCTAGGCACTCAGCCTCAAGTTTCAATTGACGCGACACATCATCAAAATCCTTGATATTCTCATTGTGCATTATAATATGGCTTAAATTCTCCCAAGAATTTGGTAGCAAGTGTATCAGCACTTGGACTTGTTGCTCATCAATTAGGTTGTTTATTGCCGTTTTGAGTTCATACATTATAGCTGACATCGTCCTATGATGCTGCTTCATCATGTGGCCAAAGCACATCTTGTAAGAGTCAAACCTCATAGTCTATTCACGCAACCTCGTAGCTGAAGATCCCCCAAGCTTCACTTTCAATACTTGCCACATCTTTCGGATTGTATCATAGGTTTCGAATTCACACATGAGATCATTGTGCATGCTGCTTAACATGATAATGCATGCGCAACGGTTCTTCTTAGCCCATCCGTCGTAAGCTTCATAATATTTCTTGTGTTGGTCCAAGTCCCCCTTCTCAAGCTCAGTTACGGAGTAAGTTTAAGGCCTCCAAGACCTCCTGCTCATCTAAGATATATTGAATCTTACGATGTTAAATGTCATAGTTATCCCCATCCAATTTCTCCCCTTATTCAAATCGGTAACTATACTCCTGGATGTCTTATCTCTGCAAAATGCACAAATGGGATATTACCCACACAGTTAAGAAATCTGTCACATCCATCCAAGCTAGAAGAAAAGTAATACATACACGTTGCAATATCAAAAATTTGTTAGACTTCATAATCATATCTTACGCCACAATGTCTAATTATTAATTGATAACCCAATTTTCGTGTAAATTTAAAAAATTATATGGGAGATCAAATCCTCCTTAATTTCAACCATACTCCTACTATCTTAGGTAGTCATATATCCCTAGTCACACGTAAAGAAAGATCCTACTAAATCTGTAGTAACGTTTTAGGCCAGTTTATAAGGACAACTACTCAGACTCCAATAACCTGTTGAGCCAGTCTACAAAGACTGCTACTCAAACTATGGCAACCTGTTTGGCTAGTTTACAATGATGGTTCTTTTAAGAAAATTACAATCCATTTTTCTTGTCCATCAATGCATTTACATTTCTTGCTGAGGTCACTATAATCATTTTTCTATAAAGTACAGTTACTGTTTTATTGGGGTCACCACAATCTTTTCAGCCTTTCGTTCACATTGACAATACTAATTAAGACTATTTAGTGGAAACTTTCTGTTTTATCACTAAAAAAATGAAGGCTAATGTCTAAACATGCAAGCCTAAAAAATATAGTTGATAACTTAAGGATATATTCTCATGTTTATTTCACGCATACACATAATCACATTTAATCTAAAATATTAAACAAAAGATCACATTAAATATAATAATATGCAATAAAATTAAAAAAATTTAAAAAAAAATGAATATATCCAGAGAAATAAATCGTGCCAATAAAACAAACGGACCTTTTTTAAACGGAGTAAATAAATATATTTAAAAACCCCTCCGATCCAAGAGAAAGTCACAGGCCAGTGGCGCTCCCAACCCCTTGGATTTATGAGGTGGTCCTCGGTTCAAGACCTAGGTGTGCCACTTTCTCTATTTTCTTCAAAAACTTTGGGCCAACAAACACTGGGCCACGAAATCAACACAGCATTTCTTTCTATTTTTTTTTGAAGGAAAACTGATGGGCTGGGTTAAAATATAACGGCCTAAGACCCTTTTTCAAACACATATGACTAGAGTCATCTTCTTCCTCATGTTAAGGGTTGTGTTCATATGAATAGTAGTAGCAAAGAAAAAAACGCAGCAATACCCGAGCCACCACCTCATGGTGTTTCTTCAAGCTGGAGGTGCACTCACTGGTGCAAGTTTTTCCACTACGCGCAGCATCACCACGGTGTGCAGTGTTGTGGGTAGCAGCGGCTTTGGTGTGCCCAGCGCCGTCTAATGCACTGTAACCCCGTTGTTGGTGCGTGCAACACCCCTATTGGTGCATGCATCACCGCTGATGCTTGCAGCGGCTTTCCTAACATCTTAAGAAACATGGATAGCTCTCAAACAACAGAAAAAATGGCATTTGACACAGTTAAAAAAATATTATAAAAAAACTTCCGGTAAACCAAAAGCAACTACTTAAGATGCTCTGATACCAATGTAAGAGTGCACAGTGAAGTGTGCACTCCTCTTTCTGGTGAGGTGTACTACGTAGAATAAACTAAAGTAACTCAAGAAACCCCACAAGCTAAATGCTTACTCAAAGGAGAATAAAAAAGAAATCAGAGAGAGATTGTGTTTGTCAAAAATGGTGTGGGAAACAGCTAATTGGCCTCCCTGTGCACCACTCACGATTGGCCTTGACAACCTTTAATCCTCATGAAAGCAGCACGACCACTTTCAATTTGAAGCATTTAACGCCTAACCATTAAGGTCGTGCGTTACACGTCGTTATGGCATAGGAGAGGAGAGGTCTGCCCATGTGGGCGCTCCTCCATTTCACATGTACATAAACAATTCTAAAATTCAAGTGCTTCATGGTTTGCCCTTTAGATGAATGTTGATCATAAGCTCCTGTTTCCTTTTGCAAATATTCATCATACACCTCCCCACTCATTGAATCGTCCAACTGTGTTTCAGTGATTGTTTCCTCGTGATCAGATTCTTTCGTATGTTAGTTAGTGAGGTTTCTGAACTACAATGATATATAGATTCCCCATCTATATCCAATTCCAACAGAATACAAGCGAGTCGCTTTCAGCTTCTCTTGTAGTCGTAATCTTTTAGCTTATGTATTGGTAGGCCTTCCTAAACATGCATTGGCCAGGAGCCAAGCAGATACATTCGATAGCTTGGATCAGAAATCCTTGCATTTTCTTTAAATCCTTACCATAAGTGAAGGTATAATCACAAGTGCCTCTTAATAACGAAGAACATATTTGTTGGCTTCCAGATTTGCTTTACCCAAATTGTCCATTTGATATAAAGAGGAAAATATGGAAACATGTACAACAATATCGATCCTGTTTCTGTCGTTGTCAGATTGCAATGCAACAAAAATGTAGGGCATTTTGTCCCCGAGGCCATACCAATATCAAGATGGCTTCTTAGTTGCATATTCGGAAGATATCAATAATTTAATAGAAATATTGTTTTTCATCCTAAATCTTGTCATCCCTACATTTTATACAGCTACCATTTAAGTGGAAACATATGAAACTACTTAAAATGTGCTTCATCAATAAGTATGCAGGTTGGACATGACAAGATTTAAAATAAAAAATAACATTATTAATGTTTTGATTTGAAATTACGGGAAAATAGGATCGAAATCCATCATGACATCGTCGATATATATACGTGTGTGTAAAACAAGTAACATAGTTATGGACAAAGTATCTTTGGGTTGATAAAGGTATATTGTTAAAGGTGTGCATTCGATCCACATTTCAGCATGAATCGAAAATTCAAATCGGACATCCGATTAGTAGAAATCAAATTACTAGATATGGTATTAGTTTTTTGTCAAAAAAAAAAGCTTCTCTTTAATTCTTAAATCTAATTTCTTTAATTTTTATTTTAAAAATAACTTTCACATGTGCATCTCTTTTTTTGTTATGCCCAGTTTGGAAATAAAATTCATCTCAATTTGTTAATGTCAAAAATCGCACAACAGTCTTAAAAGGGAGAAAGAGTCATTCCCGGCCAACTATGACAATTTGGGCCTCAATCGTGTAGTCTGGAGCTCCCGATGTGCTCCGGTGCAGCTATGCGTACGTCCATGATAGTGAATAAAAAAATAAATACTGAGAATGTAAAAGAGAGATGGACACAGAGATTTATATGGTTCGGCATATTACCTATGTCCACGGGATTTGTGGAGAGAAAATATCCACTAAAATAAACTTATTTTACGATATCTCATAACCTCTCATTTCTCATTGCACAATGGAAATCTCGAATATATTTGCTGGGGAATATCTTTGCGTTGGAGACCCTTTTTAGAGGTTGAAGAAGCTGAAGAAGAAGAAGAAGAATAAGAAGTCCCCTCTAAATCGTCTAGTTATTTCCTTTTATATGCCATCTCTTTTCACGTGCCCTTAGAGAGTGGTGAAGATTGATCGTCTTTTTTTAGCATGTCTGACATCATCTCTTTTTTCCATTTTCTCCTTTTTTTTCCTTCCCGTCCCTTTCTCCTAACATCTTCATTTCCCTTATCCCCTCATTGTCTCTCATTCCTCTCCCTTCTTATCCTGAGACCCTCATCTTGCTTGTTCTCTCATTGTCTCCCCTTTTTCTCTCTTCCTTTGTCTTCTAGCGGTGGACCACTCCCTTGGGCTGGGCCTATTAAGCTTATTTTGGGTTGTGCATATTTTATCTCTTCCAGTAGCCCGTGATTCTTAAGGGTCATTTGTTCCAAAAAAGACCTTGAGGATATTTAAATATAAAATATGCAGTCGAAATGATCCAATAAAGTCTAGAGAAATAAATCCCAGGAGTGGGTTTCTGGTTAACCGTTTCTCTCGCGTTAAGTGACAAAGATTTTCGGGCATGAAGTAAGGTGGGAGGTGTACTTGATCTCGTGGAAGATGTACTCGGCTGCATAAGTGGGGAGCACGGAGCTCGATGTGGCAGGAGGTATACTCAACGGCGTAAATGGCGAGCACAGAGCTCGACTCTGGCGGGAGGTGTACTTGACTGTGTAAGATGCGCACAAGGGCGGTCGAGCAATCAAGTGACTTGCCCGCCTACTCGAGTGCCTAAGAGGCCGGGCAGTCCCTGATCTTTTCCACCCGTTAACTTGTTATAAAAATGGGGGTAAGCTGAGCAGCCAAAATACTGGACCTGCCTCTTTGGCGTGATGGAGTTTGTGTAGTTTGTAAGACTGGACTCGCATGTCATTGACGAAAAGCGTATATTCATTCGAAGTTTTTGTTTTTTATTTTGTTGGCATATTTTTCCTTTCCAATGCGAGATGCTATTAATGTTTCTAGTTTGCTATTAGCTTTGGAGTTTGTACATGGAAACCCTCACAAAGTGGTTACGGAGCCCATGACCCCCTGGATCCTCCTTAAACGGCTTTCGAGCCCGTCAACTCATTCTCGATGGTATCCTGCGCAAGGCAGTTATGGAGCTCGAAGGCTCATTAACTTCAAAAGCTCATTCCCTAAGGAGTCCTGCTGGCAGTTTTTATGGCACAAGTGCGTAAATTCAGCGTTCGCTGATGGTGATGTCGTCCCGTGGTTCTCCTCATCCGTCTTCGTAGACTAAGGAAATGGATGAGGAAAAACCTGTGGAGATATGGTACTTGGATCCCCTGGTCTCCTCTTCCACCTCGTAGATTGAGGCAAGGGATTAGAAAAGCCTGTGGAGACACGGTACTTGGCTCCCCTAGTCTTCTCTCCGAACTTGTAGACTGAGGCATGGGATGAGACAAGCTAGTGGAGACACGGTGCTTGGCTCCCATGGTCTTCTCGTCGACCTTGTAGACTGAGGCAAGGGATGAGGCAAGCCCAATGAGACATGGTACTTGGCTCCCCTAATCTTATCATCGATGGAAGTTCGGGAGTCAGTGTGGATAGTTGGGGTGCGTAACCAAGCTTCAAAAGCCAAACTGATTACCATAAATCCTTTCTAGCGACAAGCACGAGATTTGTGTACCTGAATTGTTCAGTTGGATCGTATAGAAAGTTTAAGGTGCATTGGCATTGCCAGTGATCCACCATGTTTCGACGGTGACAAAGATCCAGGGTACCCGCATGCATGTTAATTCTGAGAAACCAATTCTGATGGAAACAAACTTGGATGTCCAAGCAGTGCTTGCGTGGGGCTAGGAAGCTCGTGTTTCACACTACAGGAGTCAATTTTGTTAGTAAAAATCGAATTCACATAAATTAAGATAGGCAAAATTGGTGCATTTTAGCTGTTGCGTGCAAAATCTGCTCCACAAAAATTGTCTACTGCTTTTTCTTTCCCATTCTTTTTTTATTATTTTGCAATCCATGACACGGGACAACACTAGTCGAGGAAGATAACGGAGTTGGATGCATTTTTCTGAGTAGGGGGAAGTCGAGCAAGACTAGTATAGCACATTGCATGGGCCATGCAACATGCCTTAAAGGTAGGCCACATCAGGTAAGGTAGCTTGGCCTGATGGTAGCCATGCTAGAGGGTATGTGTGGGCGAGGAGTCTAGGGTTATGGGTGACGAGTGTTTTGGGCAAAAGTCCATGGCGGTGGAGTAGCTAGGAGTGTGTTGGCCTTGGAGTGTGCTGGACGACAAGCTCATTGCCCTAGAGTGTGCTTACTGACGAGCCCTAGCTGTGGAGAGTGTTGGCCGACGAGCAATGGTCGTTGAGTGTGTTGTCCGACAGTGGAGTTTGGGCAAGAAGTTCGAGTTCGTCTAGCCAAGGAAGGCCATGGCTGAGGAGAGTTTGTCTAAGGAGCTAGTGACCAAGGAGAGTCTGTCCTAGGAGCCACTAGCAGAGATACACATGGCCGACGAGGCCACTGTCGTGGAGTGGCACGGCTAAGGAGTTTTAGCCACTACACTCTCACTCTCATGCACGCGTTGCCAGTGGCTAGGCCACTACTGGTTGGTGGTGGTACAACCCAGAGGAGGCAAAAGACGTTGGCTAACCACTAGGTGGCTTTGGCAGACCTGTCATTCCACGATGGGGTTGGGCCAAAGAGTTCCATCTCTGCGCGCAATGTTCATGGGTCATGGCTGCAGGCCACTGTGAACCCCGCATGATGACCATTAGCCAAAACAGGAGAGGCTCACAACTATCTGATGTGAGCTAGCTGTGAATCCACTTCATGCATGGCAACAAAACAGCATTTGTCCACCGCAGTGGTCGGAGACCACCTTTGGACCAGCAGAAGACACCGACAGTCAAAATGGTGACCATAGGAGGGGATGGGAGGGGCTCACAGTAGTATGTCGTGGCCACGGGACAACATGCCCCTACCGTGGGGGTTGAGGACCATACCGACTAAGACAGGCAAAGCAGGCTCCACAACTTCCTCCCACGGACATACCACGTCTAGGCAAAGTAGTGTGTCCACAGGCTCTATTGCTCGTGGCGTGAAATCTATACACCACCTTCATGGGGGTGGATAGGAACCATTCTAGAGGAGTCAGACAACACTAGCAGCCTATATGGTGGTTGTTGGGGCCTTTCCTACACAATGACGCTGCGTGGCTGCAGCATCGGCGTGCACCCATTACACACTTGTGTGTGCCATGCACAGGAAGGACGTGCACAGCACTATGCACTTAAGTGCACAATGTCATGCCTGGTACATGCAGGATACGTGCACAGTGGGCCATTTGGTGTTTGTCACGCACTGTGCATTAAAGTGTACAGTACCAGCCCACGTCTTTCCTCTCTTTCTGCATGGTGCACTTAAGTGCACTGAGCATTGCAGCCCAAGTTGCGAGTAAATTGGGCTCCTAAATGGGTGAGGAATAGGTTTGCTCGCCCATTCTCCGCATGAGTGTTTTTCATAAAAATAAAATCTAAAAGGTTGAGAACACTTATATGGAAAAACTTCATCTACTCATTCTGTGATTTTAGGGCACCGAAAAATTGCCTTTCACCGGCTTCCGATATATAATGGAAACAAATCTCACAGACGGCACCAATTGTTAATGCCAAAAATCACACAACAATTTGGAATGGGAGAAATAGTCACTCCCGGCCCGCTATGACGATTTGGACCTCAATTGGTGTAGTCAGGAGCTCCCGACGTAGTCCTTTGAGGTTATCTGTACATCCATGAAAGTGAATAAAAAAAACTGAGGATGTAAAAGAAAGATGGACACACAGATTTAAGTGGTTCGGCATATTGCCTACATCCACGAGGTTTTTAGAGAGGGAATACCCACTATAATAAGCTTATTTTACAATCTCTCAAAACCTCTCATTTCTCACTGTAGAATGAAAACCTAGAATATATTTGTTGGAGAATGTCGTTGCGCTAGAAAACCTTTCTAGAGGTTGAAGAAGCTGAAGAAAAAGAAGAAGCTCCATCTAAATTGTCTAGTTGTTTCTTTTAATAGGCTGATGAGAATGTAAAATGTCATATTTTTCTTTCTTAATGTCTAGTCTTTTATACTTATTTGGTGCCTAAATGTACTCATTTTTATTTTGATTTAGGATGCAAATGGAGGCGTTAAATGCGAAACAAAGTTAATTGGGCGATTATGGACAGTTTCGACATCGCTTAGTAATTTGGGCATAACTCTCTCATCCGAGCTCCGATTGAGATGATTCAAAATGCTATAGAACACCGAGAAAAAAATCAGACTACACTACATGCCTCTCATTTCCCTCTTCTCCAACTTTTCTTTTGAGTTCTCATCATGGCCATGTGTAGCTAAATTTTCATAATTGGTCGAAGGAAACGGAAGCCTCAGAATCAATAAAACTGTGAGATCTAATTTGTTTTTAGTGTTCATTTATGTTTTGAGTATCGGATGTTCTTCTATGCCTATTTTCATGATTGTCTCGTTTAATTACTAGGAGGCCTACTAGTTTATTATTCGTTGCAATCTACTGCTAGATTAAATATCAAATCCGTAATTGTTTGATCCCTCTAATTTGTGAAGTAATTAAAATTTAATGATTTGCTGTGTCAGAAATTATTAAATCTTAGGAAGAATGCTCAACTAAATTAAATGCAACTGCTCGTGCTTGTGTTGTTTAGCTTCATCAATCTCCCTAATTCTTAAGGTTTCTACTAAATTAAATCTTTAACGCTTGTCTTGAGTTGTTTAGTAATTAAGGTTAATTAAATCGCTTGTTTTATAATTAACTGAGACTAAAGAGAGATAGGAAAATAACTCCAACAGTGAATATCCAAAGTATGAATTAATATATACTTGCATCGATGATCAGTTGTAAAATCCCGATGGTGGATGTTGACTTAGACCAATGTTTGTTCTTTTGATTGATTTCGATAATTTAATTTGAATTGTTCCTTAGTTGTTTTTCTTGAAATTGTTTTCTTTATACTCAAACCCCCCCCCAATCCTTGTTCACATAGCATAAAACTAGGCTAAACACTCTCCATGGGAATGATTCTTACTCGCACTACTACATGTATTTTTTAGGAGTATAGGTTTTATTTTTGGTTGCCTATGACTGCACACCATAGGCCCCCTCTTTTCGCATGCCCATCAGGAATGGAGAAAATTGGCTACCTTTACTTCACGTGTCTAACATCCCCTCTTCTCTCAACTTTCTCCTTTTTTTCCTTCCTGTCCCTTTCTCTTGACATCTTCGTTTTACTTGTCTCCTCTTCCTCTCTCTTCTTATCCTGACACCCTCATGTTGCTTGTTCCCTCCTTGTCTCCCCTTCCTCTCTCTTCGTTTGTCTTCTAGTGGTGGGACATTCCCTTAGGCTAGGCTTAGTAAACTTACTTTGTGCCGTATATCCTCTCCCTTCTTATCTTGACACTCTCATACTGCTTATTTCCTCCTTGTCTCTCATTCCTCTCTCCTCCTTTGACATTTAGTGGTGGGACCTCCCCGTCGGGTTGGGCCTAGTAAGCTTACTTTGGATCGGATATATTTTATCTCTTCCACAACTTATCTCAACTTATCTCAACTCATCTTTTCTAAATATTACAAATTTTCATTATTTCAACATAAAATATAATAAACAATTTAAATTTTTTAAATTTTAAAGCAATAATAATATTAAAACATAATATCTAACAATATTTTATTACACTTTTAACTTTAATCTCTAATTCGTCCAGTCGTTTCCTTTTATATACCCCCACTTTTCACATGCCCATAGGGAGTGGTGAAGATTGTCCGCCTTTACTTTGCATGTTTGACATCCTCTCTTCTCTCTATTTTCTCATTTTTTTTATTCTCCTCCCTTTCTCCTGACATTTTCCTTTCCTTTGTCCCCTTCTTGTCCTTCATTCCTCTCTCATCTTATACTGACACCCTCATGTTGCTTGTTCCTTCCTTATCCCTCCTTCATCTCCCTTCTTTTGTCTTCTAGTGGTGAGACCTCCCCCTTGGGTAGGGCCTAGTAGGTTTTCATTGGGACGTCTATATTTTATCCCTTCTACAACTTATTTAAACTCATCTTATCTAAACATTACAAATTTTCTAAATTTCTAAATAAAATATAATAAACAATTCAACATTTTCAAATTTCAAAATAATAATAATATAAAAAAATAATATTTTAACAGTATTTTATTAAACTTTCAAATTTCATCTCTTAATCATTTAGTCATTTGTTTTTAAATTGTCGAGACGTTATATTTTATATTCCTCCTCTCGTCATGTGCCCCTTGGGAGAGGTGAAGATTTACCGCCTTTCCTTTGCATATTTGTCGTCCTCTATTCGCTCCACTTTCTCCTTTATTTCATTTTCGTCCCTGTCTTCTAAGATCTTCCTTTCTCTTGTCTCCCCTTTCTCTTATTTCTTATCCTGACACCCTCATGTTACTTATTCCCTCCATGTCTCTCATTCCTCTCTCCCTTTGTATTTTAGTGGGGGGACCTCTCCGTTGCGCTAGGCCTACTAGGCTTACTTTGGGCTATGTATATTTTGCTCCTTCCACAATTTATCAAAACTCATCTTATCTAAATATTACAATTTATCCAAATTTCTATACAAAATATAATAAACAATTCAACTTTTTCAAATATTAAAACAATAATAATTGTAAAAAATAATATCTAACAATATTTTATTATAGTTTTAACTTTCATCTCTAATTCATCCAGTCGTTTCTTTTTATATGCCTCCACTTTTCGTGCGCCCCTAAGAACTGGTGAATATTGTCCGCATTTACTTTGTGTGTCTAACATACTCTCTTCTCTCCATTTCTCTTTTTTTTTTCCTTTATTTCCTTTTCGTCCCTGTCTTCTAACATATTTCTTTCTCTTGTCCCTTCATTGTCATCATTCCTCTTCCTTCTTATTCTGACACCCTCATGTTGGTTGTTTCATCTTCGTTTACCCTTCCTCTCTCTTCCATTGCCTTAAAGAAATGAGACCTCTCCCTTGGGCTAGGCCTAGTAGGCGTACTTTGGGTTATGTATATTTTATCCATTCTACAACTTATATCAACTCATCTTACCTAAACATAACAACTTTTTCAAATTTTTATACAAAATATAATAAACAATTCAATATTTTCAAATTCCAACACAATAATAATATTAAAAACTAATACTCTAACAATATTTTATACAACTTTCAACTTTTTTCTCCAAATCGTTTAATGTTTTGTTTTCGTCTAGTCATTTCCTTTTATAAGCCATTATTTTCGCGTGCCTCTAGGGAGAGGTGAAGACTAATCGTCTTTCTTTTGCTTGTCTGACATACTCTATTTCCTTTATTTTCTTCTTTTTTTCTACTCGTACCTTTATCCTGATATTTTCATTTCCCTTAACCCTCATTCATCTCCCTTCTTATCCTGACACCCTCATATTGCTTTTTCCAATCTTGTCTCATCTTCCTCTCTTTTTCTTTGTCTTCTAGTGGTTGGACCTCCCCCTTGGACTGGGCCTAATAGTCTTACTTTGGACCGTGTATATTTTATCTCTTCCACAACTTATCTAAACCTATTTTATCTAAATATTACAACTTTTTCAAATTTATATACAAAATATAATAAACAATTCAACTTTTTCAAAATTTAAAACTATTATAATATTAAAAAATAATATCTAACAAAATTTTATTACACTTTTAACATTCATCTAGTTGTTTCCTTTTATATCTCCCCTCTTTTCACGTGTTCCTAGGGAGTGGTGAACCTTATCCGCTTTTACTTTTCAAGTCTGACATATTTTCTTCTCTCCAGTTTCTCATTTTTTCCCCTCTCATCCCTTTCTCCTGACATCTTCTTTTCTCTTGTCACCGCCTTGTCTCCCCTTCCTCTCCCTTCTTATCATGATACCCTCATGTTGCTTGTTCCCTCCTTGACTCCCCTTTCTCCCTCATCCTTTTGTCTTCTAGTGGTGGGACTTCCCCCTTCGGCTGAGCCTAGTAGGCTTATTTTGAATCGTGTATATTTTATCATTTTTTCAACTGATCTCAACGCATCTTATCTCATTATTATAACTTTTCTAAATTCTACACAAAATATAAAAAATAATTTAAATTTTTCAAATTTTAAAACAATAATAATATTAAAAAATAATATCTAACAATATTTTTTCAACTTTTAATTTTATCTCTAAATCATCAATTCGTTTCCTTTTAAATCGTCTAGTCATTTCCTTTTATATGCCCCCCTTTTCGTGTGCCCCTAGAGAGTGATGAAGATTGTCCACCTTTACCTAGCATATCTAACATCCTCTCTTCTATCCACGTTCTCATTTTTTTTCCTTCCCGTCCATTTCTCCTAATATTTTTCTTTCCCTTGTCCCCTCCTTTTCTCTCCTTCCTCTCTCTTCTTATCCTGACACACTCATATTGCTTGTTCCATCTGTGTCTCTTCTTCCTCTCTCTCCCTTTGTCTTTTAGTGGTGGGACCTCTCCTTTGTCCTAGGCCTGCTAGGCTTACTTTAGGCCGTGTATATTTTGTCCCTTCCACAATTTATCTCAACTCATCTTAGCTAAACATTACAACTTACCTAAATTTCTACATAAAATATAATAAACAATTCAACTTTTTCAGATACCAAAGCAATAATAATTTTAAAAAATATTATCTAATAATATTTTATTATAGTTTTAACTTTCATCTCTAATTCATCCAGTCGTTTCCTTTTATGTGTCCCCACTTTTCGTGTGCCCTTAAGAAGTGGTAAAGATTGTCTGCCTTTACTTTGCATGTCTGGCATACTCTCTTCTCTCCATTTCTCCCTTTTTTTCATTCCCCTCCCTTTCTCCATACATCTTCATTTCTCTTGTCCCCCCTTGTTTCCATTCCTCTCTCTTCTTATCCTGATACTCTCATGTTGGTTGTTTCCTCCTCATCTACCCTTCCTTTCTCTTCCATTGCCTTTAAGAAATGGGGCCTCCCCCTTAAGGTAGGCATAATAGGCTTACCTTGAGACGTGTATATTTTATCATTTCCACAACTTATGTCAACTCATCTTACCTAAATATAAAAAAAATTTCAAATTTCTACACAAAATATAATAAAAAATTTAACCTTTTTAAATCTCAAAACAATAATAATATTAAAAAATAATATTATAACAATATTTTATACAACTTTCAACTTTCTTCTCTAAATCATCTAATGTTTCGTTTTAAATCGTCTAGTCATTTCCATTTATAAGCCATTCTTTCCTCGTGCCTCTAGGGAGAGGTGAAAATTGATCGTTTTTCCTTTGCGTATCTGACATCCTCTATTCTCTCCATTTTCTCTTTTTTTTTTCCTACTCATCCATTTATCCTTATATCTTCCTTTCCCTCGCCCCTTCTTCCTCTCCCTTCTTATCCTAAAGCCCTCATGTTACTTTTTCAAACCTTGTCTCATCTTCCTCTTTCTTTCTTTGTCTTCTTGTGGTTAGACCTCCCCCTTAAGCCGAGCCTAGTAGTCTTACTTTAGGCCGTGTATATTTTAACCATTTAAATTTTTTTTTCTACATCGTCTTGTCGTTTCTTTTATATGCCCTATCTTTTCGCCTGTCCCAAGGGTGTGGTGAAGATTATCCACCTTTACTTGGCGTGTCTGACATCCTTTCTTCTCTTTACTCTCTCTGTTTTCTCCTTCTCCTTCCTGTATTATAACATCTTACTTTTTGTTGTCTCTTCATTTTCTCTCATTCCTCTCTCTACTTATCCTGACACGCTCATGTGTCTTGTTACATCCTTGTCTCTCTTTTCTCTATTTTCCTTCGTCGTCTAATTATGAGATCTCCCCCGTGGACTGGGCCTAGTAGGCTTACTTTGGGCCGTGTCTATTTTATCTCGTCTACAACTTATTAACTCATCTTATTTCATCATTATAGTTTTTCTAAATTTCTATACAAAATATAATAAATATTTCAACTTTTTCAAATTTTAAAACAATAATAAAATTAAAAAATAATATTCAAACAATATTTAATTTAATTTTTAACTGTCATCTCTAAGTCTTCTAGTTGTTTCCTTTTAAATCCTCTTGTCGTTTTCTTTTATATGCACCCTTTTCGTGTGCCCCTAAGGAGTCTTGATGATTGATCATCTTTTTTTTGCGTATTTGACATCCTCTCTTCTCCCTACTTTCCCATTTTTTTTCCTTCTCCTCCCTTTTTCTTGACATCTTCATTTCCCTTGTCCATTCCTTGTCTCCGATTCCTCTCCCTTCTTATTCTAACACCAATCTGTTGTTGTTCCCTCATTGTTTCCCCTTCCTCTCTCTTCCTTTGTCTTCTAATAGTGGGACCTCCTCATGGGGCTAGACCAAGTAGCTTACTTTGGGTGGTGTATATTTTATATTTTTCAACACTTATCTCAACTCATCTTATCTTATCATTACAATTTTTTAAATTTTCACAAAAAATATAATAAATAATTCAACTTTTTCAAATTCTAAAACAATTATAATATTAAAAAATAATATTCTAATAATATTTTATTCAACTTTTAACTTTTATCTCTAAATCTTCTAGTTGTTTCCTATTAAATCGTCTAGTTGTTTCCCTTTATATGCTCCCCCTTTTTACGTGCCCATTGGGAGTGGTTAAGATTGGCTACCTTTATTTTGCATGTCAGACAACCTCTCTTCCCTCCACTTTCTCATTTTTTTTTCCTTTCTATTTCTTTCTCTTGATATCGTACTCTACCTTCTTATCCTAACACCCTCATATTGCTTGTTCTCTTCTTATCTCCCATTCATTTCTCTTCTTTTGTTTTAAAGTGGTGGGACCTCCCCCTTAGGCAGGGCCTAGTAGGCTTACTTCGGGATGTCTATATTTTCTCTATTTCATAACTTATCTAAACTCATTTTATCCAAACATTTCATTTTTTTTTAATTTCTACATAAAATATAAAAAAGTATTCAACATTTTCAAATTTCAAAACAATAATAATATAAAAAAAATATTTAAACAATGTTTTATTCAACTTTCAATTTTCATCTCTAAATCGTTTAATCGTTTCCTTTTAAATCGTCCAGTCGATTTCTTTCATATGCCTCCTCTTTTCGCGTGCTCCTAGGAAGATGTGAAGATTGGCCGCCTTTTCTTTGCGTGTCTAACGTCCTCTTTTCGCTACACTTTCTTCTTTGTTTCCTTCTCGTCCCTTCTCCTGACATCCTTCTTTCTCTTTTTCCCTCCTTGTCTCCTCTTCCTCTCCCTTCTTATCCTAATACCCTCTTGTTCCTTGTTCCCTCCTTGTCTCATCTTCCTATCTCTTTTTTTGTCTTCTAGTGATGGGATCTCCCCCTTGGGCAGGGTTACTAGGCTTACTTTGGGACGTCTATATTTTCACCCTTCTACAACTTATCTCAACTCATCTTATCTAAATATTACAACTTTTTTAAATTTTCATACAAAATATAATAAACAGTTCAACTTTTTCAAATTCTAAAACATTAATAATATTAAAAAATAATATTCTAACAATATTTTATTCAACTTTTAACTCCATCTCTAAATCGTCTACTCATTTCTTTTTATATGCCCCCTTTTTTGTGTGCCCATAGTGAGTAATGAAAATTGTCAGCCTTTACTTTGCGTGTCTAACTTCTTCTCTTCTCTCCATTTTCTCATTTTTTGTCCTTCCTCTCCATTTTTCCTGACATCTTCATTTCTCTTGTCCCTTTCTTATCACTCCATCCTCTCCCTTCTTATCCTGACACACTCATGTTTGTTCCCTTCTTGTCTCCCCTTCCTTTGTCTTCTAGTGGTAGGACCTCCCCCTTGGGCAAGGCCTTGTACGCTTATTTTAGGACGTCTATATTTTCTCATTTCCACAACTTATCTCAACTCATCTTATCTAAACATCATAACTTTTCTAAATTTCTACACAAAATATAATAAACCATTCAATATTATTAAATTTCAAAACAATAATAATATTAAGAAATAATATTCTAACAGTATTTTATTCAACTTTAGACTTTCATCTCTAAATCGTCTATTCTATTCCTTTTAAATCGTCCAGTCGTTTCCTTTTATATGTCTCATTTCCCTTTCTCTTGATATCTTTATTTCTCGTCCCTGCTTGTCTCCCCTTCCTCTCCATTCTTATCCTAACACCCTCTTGTTGCTTATTATTTCTTTATCTCCCCTTCCGCTCTCTTCCTTTGCCTTTTAGTGGTGAGACCTCCCCATTGGGCTAGACCTAGTAGGCTTACCTTAGGCTGTGTATATTTTATCTTTTCCACAAATTATCTCAACTCATCTTATCTAAACATTACAACTTTTTCAAATTTCTACACTAAATATAATAAACAGTTTACTTTTTTAAATTCCAAAAAATAATAATATAAAAACATAATATCTAAAAATATTTTATTCAACTTTTAACTTTCATCTCTAAATCTTCTAGTCATTTCCATTTAAATTGTCTAATCGTTTCCTTTTAATACCCCATTTTTCGAGTACCCATAGGGTGTGGTGAATATTGTCCACCTTTATGACATACTCTCTTCTCTCAACTTTCTCCTTTATTTCCTTTTCATCCCTTTCTTCTGACATATTTCTATCCCTTGCCCCCTCCTTGTTTTCCTTTCTCTCTATTCTTATCCTGACACAATTTTGTTACTTGTTCCCTCCTTGTCTCTCATTCTCTCTCTTTCTTTATCTTCTAGTGATGGAACCTCCTCATTGGGTAGGGCCTCGTAGGCTTACATTGGGTCTTGTATATTTTTATCCCTTCCACAACTTATCTCCACTCATATTATCTAAACATTATAATTTTTCAAAATTTCTACATAAAATATAATAAACAATTTAACCTTTTCAAATTCTAAAACAATAATAATATTGAAAAATAAAATCAAACAATATCTTATTACACTTTTAACTTTCATCTCTAATTCTTCTAGTCGTTTCCATTTATATGCCCCCCTTTTCGCATGTCCATAGGGAGTGGTGAAAAATTTTCGCCTTTATTTTGTGGGTTTGACATCCTCTAATTTGCCTTCCTTTCTCCTGACATCTTCCTTTCCCATGTCCCCTCCTTGTCTCCCCATATTGTCTCTTTTTATCCTGACATTATCCTATTGCTTATTCCCTCCGTATCTCCCTTCCTTTCTCCTCTTTTGTCTTTTAGTGGTGGGACCTCCACCTTGGGTATGGCCTAGTAGACTTTCTTTGGGATGTCTACATTTTATCTCTTCCACAACTTATTTAAACTCATCTTATCTAAACATTACAATTTTTTTAAATTTTTACACAAAATATAATAAATAATTCAATATTTTCATATTTCAAAACAATAATAATATAAAAAAAAATATTCTAACAGTATTTTATTAAACTCTCAACTTTCATCTCTAAATCTTCTAGTCATTTGCTTTTAAATTGTCCATGCGTCATCTTTTATACTCCCTCTCTTCACGTGCCTCTTGGGAGAGGTAAAGATTGGCCGTCTTTCCTTTGAGTGTCTGTCGTCCTCTCTTCGCTTCACTTTCTTTTTTATTTCCTTCTTGTCCCTGTCTCCTAATATCTTCCTTTCTCATGTCCCTTCCTTGTCTCCATTCCTCTCCCTTCTTATCTTGACACCCTCATGTTGGTTGTTCCGTCCTTATTTCCCCTTCCTCTCTCTTCTTTTGTCTTTTAGAAATGTGACCTCTCCCTTAGGCTGGGGCTAATAAGTTTACTTTGGGTTATGTATATTTTTTTTCCCGTCCAGAACTTATCTCAACCCATCTTATCTAAATATAACAACTTTTCTAAATTTCTACACAAAAAATAATAAACAATTAAACCTTTTAAAACTTCAAAACAATAATAATAGTAAAAAATAATATTCTAACAATATTTTATTGAATTTTCAACTTTCTTTTCTAAATCGTCTATCGTTTCCTTTTAAATCATCTAGTAGTTCCCTTTTATAAGCCATTCTTTTCGTATGCCTCTAGATAGGTGAAAATTGATCGTCTTTCCTTTGCGTGTCTGACGTTCTCTCTTCTCTCCACCTTTTCCATTTTTTCTTACTCGTCCTTTTATCCTTATATCTTCCTTTCCCTTGTCCCTTCCTTATCTCTCATTCCTCTCTATTCTTATCCTGACACTCTGATGTTGCTTTTTCCAACATTGTCTCATCTTCCTCCCTTTTCCTTTATCTTCTAATGGTTGGACCTCCCCCTTGGGCCAGGCCTAGTAGTCTTACTTTAGGCCATGTATATTTTATCTATTCCACAACTTATCTGAACTTTTATTTTCTAAACATTACTACTTTTCCAAATTTATACACAAAATATAATAAACAATTCAATTTTTTCAAATTTCAAAACTATTATAATATTAAAAAAATAATATCTAACAAAATTTTATTAAACTTTTAACATTCGTCAAGTCGTTTCCTTTTATTTGTCCCCTATTTTCGCGTGCTCCTAGGTAGTGGTGAAGCTTGTCCGCCTTGACTTTACATGTATAACATATTCTTTTCTCACCAGTTTCTCCTTTTTTTCCCCTCCCGTCCCTTTCTCTTGACGTCTTTCTTTCCCGTATCCCCTCATTGTCTCTCATTCCTTTCTTTTCTTATCATGACACCCTCATGTTGCTTGTTCCCTCCTTGACTCTAATTCATCTCTCTTCATTTTGTCTTCTAGTGGTGTGACGTCTCCCTTCGGCTGAGCCTAATAGGCTTACTTTGGACCATATATATTTTATTCCTTCCACAACTTATCTCAACTCATCTTATCTCATCATTATAATTTTTCTAAATTTCTATACAAAATATAATAAAGAATTCAATTTTTTCAAATTCAAAAATAATAATATTATTAAAAAATATTATTCAAACAATATTTTTAAACTTTTAAATTTTTTTTCTAAATCGTCTAGTCATTTCTTCTTATATGCCCCATCTTTTCACGTGTCCCTAAAGAGTGTTGAAGATTGTCCGCCTTTACTTGGCGTGTTTGATATCCTCTCTTATCTTTACTTTCTCATTTTTCTCATTCTTCTCCCTACTTATCCTGACACCCTCTGGTTGCTTGTTCCCTCATTGTCTCTCATTCCATTATCTTCCTTTGTTTTCTTGTGGTAAGACCTCCCCATTGGACTAGGCCTAGTAGGCTTACTTTGGTCTATTTATATTTCATCTCTTCTATGATTTATTTCAACTCATTTTATCTTATCATTATAGTTTTTTCAAATTTCTATACAAAAGAAATCATCATTAATGTTTTTCATCTATAAATCATCAAGTCATTTCCTTTTAAATCACTTAATTGCCTCCTTTTATATGCCTCCTTTTTCATGTGCCCTTAGGGATTGGTGAACATTGGTCGTCTTTCTATTGCATGTTTGACATCCTCTCTTCTCCGCACTTTCTCCTCCCTTTATCTTGACATCTTCCTTTCCCTTGTCCCCTCATTGTCTCCTCATTCTCTCCCTCCTTATTCTAACACTAACCTGTTGTTCTTCCCTCATTGTCTCATCTTCCTCTATCTTCATTTGTCTTCTGATGGTAGGACCTCTCCCTTGGCCTAGACCTAAAAGGCTTACCTTGGGCGGTGTATATTTTATCTTTTCCAACACTTATCTCAACTCATATTATCTCATCATTATAATTTTTTAAAAATTTTCATAAAGAATATAATAATCAATTCAACTTTTTCAAATTTGAAAAAAATTTCAATATTAAAAACTAATATTCTAACAATATTTTATTCAATCTTTAACTTTTATCTCTAAATCGTCTGATCGTTTCCTTTTAAATCGTCTAGTCATTTTCTTTTTCATGCACAACCTTTTCGCATGCCCATAGGGAGTGGTGAAGATTGTCCGCATTTATTTTGCGTGTCTGACATCCTCTCTTCTCTCCACTTTCTCCTTTTTTTTCCTTTCCATACATTTCTCCTGACATCTTCCTCTCGCTTCTTATCCTGACACCATTTTATTGTTTGTTCCCTCTTTGTCTCCCATTCCTCTCTCTTACTTTGTTTTCTAATGGTGAGACATCCCCCTTGGGCAGGGCCTAGTAGGCTTACTTTGAGACGTCTATATTTTCTCCCTTACATAACTTATATCAACTCATCTTATCTAAACATTACAACTTTTTTAAATGTCTATACAAAATATAATAAATAATTCCATATTTTCAAATTTCAAAAAAATAATAATATAAAAAACATATTCTAACAGTGTTTTATTCAACTTTAAACTTTCATCTCTAAATCGTCTAATCATTTCCATTTAAATCGTCCAGTCATTTCCTTTTATATGCCCCCTCTTTTCGCATGCCCTCGGGATAGGTGAAGATTGGCTGCCTTTTCTTTGCGTGTCTGACGTATTCTCTTCGCTCCACTTTCTCCTTTATTTCTTTCTCGTCCCTTTCTCCTGACATCATCATTTCTCTTGTCTCCATCTTGTCTACCCTTCCTCGCTCTTCCTTTATCTTTCAGTGATGGGACCTCCCCTTGGGCTGGCCTAATAGCATTACTTTGGGCCTTGTATATATTTTATCCCTTCCAAAACTTATCTCAACTCATCAGATCTAAATATTACAACTTTTTCAAATTTCTACTCAAAATTATTAAGCAATTCAACTTTTCAAAATTCCAAAAAAAAACAAATAATATCTAACAATATTTTCTTACACTTTTAACTTTCATCTCTAATTCGACCAATTATTTTCTTTTTTATACCCCTTCTTTTTGCGTGCCCCTAGGGAGTGATAAATATTTTCCGCCTTTATTTTGCGTGTCTGCATCCTCTCTTCTCTTCATTTTCTCCTTTTTTTTCCTCCCCTCCCTTTCTCATGACATCTTCCTTTCCTTTGTCTCCTCCTTGTCTCTCATTCCTCTCCCTTCTTATGCTGACACCTTCATGTTACTTGTTCCCACCTTGTCTCCCCTTCCACTCTCTTCCTTTGTTTTTTAGTGGTGGGACCTCTCCCTTGGGCTAGACCTAGTAGGCTTACTTTGCGCCGTGTCTATTTTATCTCATCCACAACTTATCTCAACTCATCTTATCTACACATAATAACTTTTTCAAATTTATAAACAAAATACAATAACAATTCAATTTTTTCAAATTCCAAAATAAAAAAATTATTCTAACAATATTAACTTTCAACTTTCATGTCTAAATCGTCTAGTCGTTTTTTTTTAATTGTCCAATCATTTCCTTTTATATGCCTCTTCTTTTCGTGTGCCCTTAGAGAGAGATGAAGATTGACCACATTTCCTTTGCGTGTCTGACATCATTTCTTTGCTACACTTTCTCCTTTATTTCTCGTCTCTTTCTTCTGACACCATAATTTCCCTTATCCCCACCTTATCTCCCCTTCCTCTCCCTTGCTCTCCTGACACCCTCTTGTTTCTTATTCCTTCATTGTCTCTCCTCTTCCACTTTCTTCCTTTGTCTTTTAGTAGTAGGACCTCCTCATTAGGTTAGGCCTAATAGGCTTCCTTTGAGCCGTGTATATTTTATCTCTTCCAAAACTTATCTCAACTCATCTTATCTAAACTTTATAACTTTTTCAAATTTTTACACAAAATTTAATAAACAATTCAACTTTTTCAAATTTTAAAATAATAATAATATTAAAAAATAATATTTGACAATATTTTATTACACTTTTAACATTCGTCTAGTCGTTTCCTTTTATATGTCCCCTGTTTTCACGTGCTATTAGGGAGTGGTAAAGCTTGTCCACCTTTACTTTGCATATCTGACATATTCTATTCTCTCCAGTTTCTCATTTTTTTCCCTCCCGTCCCTTTCTCCTGACATCTTCATTTTCCTTGTCCGCTCCTTATCTCACATTCCTGTCCCTTCTTATTCTGGCACCCTCATGTTACTTGTTTCCTTCTTGACTCCCCTTCCTCCATCTTCCTTTGTCTTCTATTGGTGGGACCTCCCCTTTGAGCTGAGCCTAGTAGACCAACTTTGGACCTTGTATATTTAATCATTTCCACAACTAATCTCAACACATCCTATCTCATCATTACAATTTTTCTAAATTTCTACTCAATATAAAAAAATAATTCAACTTTTTCAAATTCTAAAATAATAATAGTATTAAAAAATAATATTTAACAACATTTTTTCAACTTTTAACTTTCATCTTTAAATCGTCAAATCGTTTCTTTTTATGTCCCCTCCTTTCGTATACCTGTAAGAAGTGGTGAAAATTGTCTGTCTTTACTTGGCATATCTGACATCCCCTCTTCTCCTTTTCTCCTTCCCGTCCATTTCTCCTAACATCTTTATTTCCCTTGTCCCTTCCATTTCTCACATTCATCTCATATCTTATCCTGACACCCTCTTGTTGCTTATTCCTAACTGGCCTCTCCTTTCATTGTCTTCCATTGTCTTATAGCCGTGGGACATACCCCTTGGGCCAAACCTAGTAGACTACTTTAGGCCGTGTATATTTTATCTCTTCCACAACTTACCTCACATGTAGTAAGTCATTTATACAATCACGTTTCATATTTGTCATGACTATATATAATTTTGCTCATGTTAATAATGAATTGATATGCTATGTGAATCAGTAACGATATATGCATGTATATTAAGTTTTTCAGAAATTAAGCCTATGTGAAATCAAGTTATGTTACGTTATGATTGTGAATTTGTGATTTTGTATGTATATTATGAAGAGTCTTCAAAAATTAAGTTTATTCTAGACTAAATTATATTTTACGTTACAATGTGCTACTTACTGAGTATTCGACTCATTTTTCTTTATTTTTATTTTTTTCTATATTTAATTCTCACAGATAGTGATTATGATGACGCAGAGATTGATGCTTTTCAATGAATAAAGTATTTCAATTTCAAAACAATTATGTTCAATTCAGTTTTATATTTTTGATGCTTTTCAATGAATAAAGTATTTCAGAATATGAATTTTTTTACTGGACATTATGTTATGCATATTTTATAATATTCCTAACCTAAAAGATGGGGTGTTATAAATTGATATCAAAGTCAGGTTGAGAGATTTAGGATAGGTTTTGAAGTTTCATCTCATACAAAATTCTCATCTCATTTCATCTTATCATTACAACTTTTTCAAATCTCTATACAAAATATAATAAGCAATTAAATATAAATTTCGTAACATTTTCTGATTTTTTTGATAGTCGCCAATTAAAAGGAAATATTTTTTCAATTTTTGTTATAGCTATTGCAGCCGCTGAAGCAGCTATTGGACCAGCTATTGTTTCCGCAATTTATCGTAACAAAAAATCAACTCGTATCTTAATTTTTTCAAATTTCAATACAATTTTTTTAAATCTCAATTTAACTTTTTCAAATCTCAAAATTAAAAAATAATATTTTAAACTTTAAAACAAAATATAAAATTCTCATCTCATTCTCTAAATCTATCCTTAGTAGACTTTTAAAGAAAAGAATTCTAGGATAGGAAAGCTCAAAATTCAAGAGAAGTTATTTACTATTAGAGAAAATATACTATGCCGCTGATACTTGACCGCTACAATGTACAGTTGAGCAAAAATTTAACTTAGCAATTAAGGAAGTAATTTTAAATGTATTAATATATTTTCTTAAAAAAATATTTAAATACATTTTTAAAATATGAAAAAAATAATAATAATTAAAGATATAAAAAAAGGGTACTATTTAAGTGGCAAAATAACATTCATTCTTACTATTATGTTTCATGTTTATTGTCATATTTTGCTTGATTACGTAATTGAATTATTACTTGCATGCATGGTTATGTTAGATAATGGCACCAGGCACCAGGCGTAATGATAACGGAACCTCCTAGCATTAGCATTTTCCCACAATATAATGTTTTATTGAAATATAAGTAGAAGGAAAAAAATACTACCATACGACTTTTACAACTTTTTACATAATTAGAATAAAAGTGAAACAAAAATACAAACGTATAATTTTCGAACATTTTTATAATTTAATTTATAAAAATAAGATCGCTTTAAATAAATATCTTCCACTTTATAAAACATATGATTTTGAATAGTAACATCAGTTTTAGATAAATTAAATAAAATCTTATTTTTTAATATTATTATTATTTTAAAATTTAAAATACTTAAATTATTGCTTAAGTTATAAAAATTATAATAATCAGGTGAAATAAAATGAATAGTGTTTTTATATCCATGAGCTTTCCCGCTGTAAAATTCCTATAAATCAAAACATCAGAATGCTCGAACCGCCCATGATGAGACATTTGGGAGTGGAGTATTTTCACCGAATGGCGGAAAGAAGCTGCACCATTAACAGAAAGGAACTCGAGCCTATACTATTAAATGAGATATTTTACCTGAAAATCAAATAAATTATTTTCGAATATTATTTTTAATATTATTATTAAATTAAAATTTTAAAAATTAAATTAAATTTTTATAATTAAATTATTTATTATATTTTATATAAAAATTTAAAAAAATTATAATATCTCAACCGAGCCTAAAGGATACTCGGGCCACCTCAATTACATAAATGTTCTCTTATTAATTTTGAAATTTGCTTTCAAAATCATAAACAGAAACTTATTATCATCGAAACTTTTCATAATGAGTACCAACTGGCTAATCCAACTTGCTGAACTAGCTTGGCTGAATTTACCGTATGCCTTATTATCATCGAAACTACGAGACAACCACTTTTCTTTCCTTCAGAAGTTACCAGATTGCACAAATGTCAACGAAGTAAGAACTATCTACATCAGACTGAAATTGAAACAGCTGAAATCTGGAACAGATTTCCCCAAACGCTTCTAATCCCCAAAAACATAAACGATAACAAATTACTCATTCCAAGAACAATTAAGGATAACATTAACAGTGAAAAGAACTCAAGCTACACAAAAACCTTGTGCCATCAGGGAAATTACCAAGAAATCATAAGACGTAACATAGAAAATTCAAATAATAGCTCGAGAGGAATTCAGCATAAGTTGAACCAAGGGCTAAGAAGTTTTCGCCACAAGCAATCCCAACTAAATAAAGCACGAACTCTACACCAGAACCTACGACTACAACATTGCAATTAACTGATTTACAGGTCTAAAAGAGAAAATAGCAATCTAAATCAACCACCGAAGCCATACAAGGTCCTCCCCTGCCTCTTGAGCGCATACACCACATCCATGGCGGTCACGGTCTTCCTACGAGCATGCTCCGTATATGTCACGGCGTCGCGGATAACGTTCTCGAGAAATATCTTCAGAACACCACGCGTCTCCTCGTAGATAAGGCCGCTAATCCTCTTGACGCCGCCTCTCCTAGCCAGACGGCGAATAGCAGGCTTCGTGATGCCCTGGATGTTATCCCGAAGAACCTTCCTGTGCCTCTTGGCTCCTCCCTTACCCAGTCCCTTGCCTCCCTTTCCACGACCCGACATTTCCTCACGCAGAGAGATCTAGGGTTTTGAATTGGGATTTCTTTTTCTTCTGCTCTGGAGAAATTTCGCTGTGTGCAGCGGATGGTGGAGGAATGGATATATATAGGGAACACCGGTGGCGGGTGAGATTTGTGTTTTCTGTATGAGAAGCAGTGGGATGGATTTTCAACTGTTGGATTCGAGAACTTATGAACGGTTCATAAAATCGATCCGCGTCATCCGCTGTGGATGAGTTTGAGTCGTCGATAGAGTTTGAATCAACGGATGATTGTTGTTAGAGAGCGTTTTTGGAGGATTGTGCTTTCTCTCCAGTCGCTGATGTGGCGCAACTGTTATGAGCACCTTTGAGGATGGCTTGTTTCGTGTTTCTCGACCTTCAAGGAAGAGCGGGAATGCGGACCGTCAGATAAGTATGTTCGGGATCGCTGTGAGTGCTCGATTCATGGAGTGGACGGTTTGGTTTACATCTCATTTTGTTGTTAAATTTATTTAAGTTGATTCTAATTTTAAATTAAATTTAATATTTAAATACTTAATTTTTAAATTATTAAATTTATTTCAATTTAAAATTTTTTTATACGTGAGACTTACAATTTTTTTCAATTCAACATTTTTTTACACGTGAGATTTACAATTTTTTTAACTTCTTATAAATATATCTAAATTTATCTTAACATTCAAACAAATTTAGACTGTATTTAAATGTTGAACTGAGTTAAGTTGAGATAATAAAATATTATTAGAGTATTATTTTTTAATATTATTATTATTTAAAAATTTAAAAAAATTGAATTATTTATTATATTTTCTGTTGAAATTTGAAAAATTTGTAATAATGAGTTAAGATAGATTTGTGTTCCAAACGTGGCCTTAAACTCATCTTAGGTAAATCCTACAAAACTCATTTTACCATTTCAATTCAATATTATTCATAAAAAATTCAACTCAACATCTAAACGCAGTCTTAGACTATTTAGAGCTTAATTTCAATTATTGGAAATTTAAAATAGATTAGTTATTTAGAAATATTAGAGTATAATATGATTTATATTTTTTAGAATAATTAACAACTTTTCAAATGTTAAGTGTCAAAATGCAATGGAAAAAGCTACGCCCACTGCTGCTTGATCCTACTCCCAGCTCCCGCTTAGCGTCGCTGCCACATGGAATCAATTAAAAAATCAAAATTAAAAATCCTCATCTTCTTCAAGAAATAGAACGAAACATAGCTTGCCTCTGCTGAACGAAATCAAGCCAACATACCCTTTTGTCTCCTCCACGTAACGACCTTACCCTTCCATCGCCTCCATAGAACGACGAGGAACCCAACAAATTCCAAGCCTCCACCTTACCCTTCCGTCGCCTCCACACAGAACTTGTGTGGAGATATTCCTTTAGAGGACTTGAAAAGATCACTATGCTTGCAAGAAGGGCTTTGCCAGAAGATTGAAGAAGTAGTTTACGAAACACATTTAGTGAACATGTACTTGGATATTTTTTCCAAAACTCTACAGAAGAGTTTGCGTGAAGCAGGTTGTGAATTTATACTTGTGAAAGAGAAACTGGAAGAATGTACAAGGCAGTTGAAGCTTTTAACCAAATCTAAAGAGTTATTGATGCTTAGGCTACAGGAAGCTTTGGATGATGTTCATTCGCTTAATGATTACAGAGCCACTTGCATTGCGAAATGCAATGAGTTGGCTCAGCATGGCCAAATTTTAGAATCAAATTTACAAAATGTTACCCACTGAATGGGAAGCATTGATAACAGAGTACAAAAGTTATGAGAGTACATAAGAGGCCTGCACCGCAGAAAAGTTAGAGTTGGAAAGCTCATTGAACCAAAAGGGCTTAGAAAATCACAAGCTTCGAAATGATGTTTCCTATTTTCAGGAAGAGTTAAAAGCAATTATAACTGAATTTGATGGGTTGACTTCTTAAAAGGAGAATCTAGAGGAACAATAAGGGGTTTTCAGGATTGTAAAATAAAGGATCTCATTGTTTTTTATTTTTTTCTTCTTCTTCTTTTAGTAGTAATTAAAATAAACACGTGGCAAGCCACGTCAAGCGAGATCTATGAGCGGGACTTGCGAGCAGGGTCTGTAAAACTACCCAAATGCAATATCCTATGAATGGATTCAAAAGATGAGGTAGAAAAAAAAAATACTTTTCACTTTACAGGCCTGGTCTTATTCAATGATAAAAATTAAAGATATAGATAATTTAAAGTGTAGATTAATATTTGTTAATAATTTGGAATATGGCTAAAAAGGAATGATACTTTTATAAATCAGAATTTGGATGAGCTTGAATACCACCATAAGGGCTCGCGAGATGCCACCTTGGGCCTAGGTCATGGTGAAATAAAGCTTAGGTTAGTTTGTTAAAGAAAGGAACACCCGCCAGCTTATCCTGAGACCATTAGGATATTCACTCATTCAAAATAAATGGATAGCCTGAAGGCTCTGGGATTCAAATTTCGAACAATGGGCAAGGTAGTTAGCACAGGTGATCCTAAGAAGGCAAGTCCTCTATTTAAAGAATCCAGGTACGCTAACAAAGGCTCTCAATTAATTGGTTATAAGGAGATTGAGATTGTTATTGACTTAGGCATCATAGGGGCCCCAATCAACTCCTCAAGCCATCTTACTTTTTGGTTGTAGGAGATTGAGAATGCGTAGCAGTGAAACACGTCCTTAACAGTTGGCGTTGTCAGTGGGATACTCAACTATCTTGCAATCAATGTGTTTTTCACATGCCTACCACCACTCGATCTCAGGTAACTAGAGATCGGGATGAGACGTAGTGAAACATGGAATGAAGGCTTGCGAAAATGGAAGAAGTTGTGAGAATGCTCACCACCAAGGTCAAGTCGTTACGAAATGAGAATGAGGTTCTCAAGACAAAGAATGAGCCATCAGAAGAAGACACAATGCCCAGTTAGGCTGATAGGGTGGAAATGGAGGCTCACAACGCGAGCGCGGGTAAAGCCCCTCAGGAGAACGAGGAGACAAAGAATGTGCATCATGATCTGCGCAGCCTGATGGATAAATACTAGGAAATGACCAAGAAGATAGGAATCTCATCTTCAGTTGATCAGCTGCTGACCAGCACCAACTTGCCATACACCTTGGAGATCATGGTGGTACTGCTACCACCGAAATTCAAGGTCCCGTCAATTGACGTGTACGACTGTTCCAAAGACCCAGTGGAGCTTGGAGACCTTTAAAATCCACATGACTTTCCATGGATTCCCAGGAGAGATTGCATTTAGGGTTTTTCCTCTCACATTAAAGCCCAGGTTTGGTTTGGAGCATTATAGTCATGCTTCATTGAGAACTTTAAGGAACTGGGCAGGCAGTTCATCACTCAAATCATGGTTAGCCGACGGATGAGGCAGCCAGTAGCATACTTGTTGACTATAAAACAGAGGGAGGGTGAGAGTTTGAATGCATATTCAGCACGACTTAATAGGGAAAGAATGACCGTCAATGATAAAGACGAGAAAATCATGTTGGCTGCACTACTTGGGAGAATTTAGCCAAGGAGTCTTTTCATGGTTAAATTAGCGAGAAAAACCCCTTCTACTTTGCGGGAATTTATGGACCGGGCGGATGACTTTGTAAACGACGAGGATACTTTGATCGCCCAAACCGCCAAGCCAGGGCGGAAAGAGGAGAGCACGTCGAAGGAAGGCCCTAAGAATGTTTGAGAAAGTGGTCTAAGGCCGAGAAAGAGTCAGTATGAGGGGAAGCGAGAAACACATGTGAGGCGATACAGTAGCAACCATGTACACTATTCAAGTGTGCAGGACAGCGACAAGACAAATGGGGCGAGGCGTGATGAGGACCGCGGGCGGCGAACCCAAAGGTACTGTACATACCACAAGACAAATGGTCACTGAACTAAGGATTGCCACACGCTCAAATAAAAAATTAAGGAGATGAAGGGTAACGGGGAGTTAGAAAGCATTATCACCGAGAATGACTCTCCATCACGGCATTTAGACGATAGAAGGCAGGAGCGTAAGCCTAGACGGAGCTAGAGCCCAAGGAGGAGAGAATCACCTAAGAAGGCGAGGAGATCGTAAGAATCAAGAAATCTACGACCCAAGCAGGATATGGACCCAAGAAACCCACCTCTGGGGGAGATCCATACCATAACTAGGGGTTATGCAGGAGGTGGACCAACCTGGTCGGGACGAAAGGCCTATACAAGATGGGCAAGATATGAGGAAGTATACAGCGTGGAGAGGCCTGTCAAGCAAGCACGGGTACAAACCTCACCCCCAAGTTCTTTTGGTGACGAGGACTCTTGAGGATTAGTATACCCACACGATGATATGTTGGTAGTAACAATGCTAGTAGCATATTACACGACGTGGAGAATATTAATAGATAATGGAAGTTGGTAGACATCCTATTCTAGGACTCTTTCACGAAGATGGGGTTAAGTATGAGTAAGCTTCGCCCAGCACCAACCACATTGAAGGGGTTCACGGGAGATGTAGTTCAACACATAGGGTCCATTACGCTACCTATGTCGGTGGGAACTAACCCTTACCTCACCACCACCCTGACTAAGTTCTTAGTGGTAAGGACGCAATCAGCGTATAATGTCATAATAGACCAACCAACATTGAATGCCTTGAGAGCAATCACATCCACCTACCATCTAAAAATGAAGTTTTCCACAAAAGCAAGAATTGGCAAGGTACGTGGCGAGCAAGTACTTGCTCGAGAGTTTTATGTGCAGGAATTGAGGAAATAGCAGTGAGATGTAAAAACACTAGAGAAGCTAAAATGCGGTGATGGGACCCTCCTGCCACCTCCGCCTAAAGTCTTTATTACGAAGGTAGAAATAAGGGAAGAGGAAACGCTGAGACAAGGAGAAGTCAATGAGCCATTGGAACTCATTCCCTTTTATCCAACCCAGCCAGATAACCATGTGAGGATCGGAACTACAATGGTGAAGGAGGAAAGAAACCAGCTAATCCAGCTCCTATTAGAGCACAAAGACGTATTTGCATGGAATCATCAAGATATGCCGAGAATAAGCAAAGAGATTATAGAGCACCGACTGAATGTTAACCCGGACACAAGGCTTGTTAAATAGAAGAAGAGGAATTTCAGCAATAAGAAATACAAGGCGATAGCAGAAGAAGTTGATCGATTGCTGGCTGCAAGATTTATTAGGGAAACTTAGTACCCTGATTGGTTGTCAAACTTTGTGTTGGTAAGAAGTCCAATGACAAGTGGTGAATGTGAGTAGACTTCACAGATCTCAACAAACCTGCCCAAAAGATCGTTTCCCTCTCCCTCAAATAGATCTAATAGTCCATGCAACGGCAGATGTTGAGTTTCATGGATGCCTACTCCGGGTATAACCAAATCAAAATTGGTCATGTTGACCAGGATAAGACGTCTTTCATAACCGATAGGGGCCTGTACTGTTACATGATCATGGCCTTTGGACTAAAGAATGCAGGAGCAACTTACCAAAAGCTAGTCAACAAAATGTTCAAATATCAGATAGGCCGAAAACATGGAAGTGTATGTGGACAACCTTTTGGTGAAGAGCATGGAGTTTGGGCAGCACATCGAAGACCTGAAGGAAGCTTTCGGTGTGCTGCGGTAGTACTAGATGAAGCTCAACCCAACCAAGTGTGTGTTTGAGATGCATTCGGGCTCATTTTTTGGCTTCATGTTGTCCGAGAGGGGCATCGAGGTGAACCCAGAGAAACTCAGGGCAATCATCGACATGAAGTCACCCACCACTCTTAATGAAATCCAAAAACTGGTATGGAGAAAAGCAGCCCTCAGTAGGTTCATGTCCTGCTCAACGGACAAGTGCATGCCCTTTTTTCAAGTATTGAAGAAGCCCCAAGAATGGGATGCACGATGTAAAGAATCATTTGCACAGCTGAAAGAGTACTTGACCCACCCACTGCTGCTTAGTCAAACCAAGCAAAGGGAGCCTCTGTCGCTATATCTGGCCATTACCCATATGCGGTTTCCATCGCTCTAGTCAAAGATGAGGGCAAAGAGCGGTGTATTATGTCAACAAAGCCTTAAGAGGGGCCAAGAAGAGATACCTAAAGATAGAGTTGATCGCTTTTGCACTTGTGACGTCGGCATGGCGATTACGCCCTTATTTCCAAGCCCACCCTATAAAGGTCATCACCTCCACACTGTTGTAGAGGGTGCTTCAATGACCTGACACTTCGGTGCACTAGTGAAATGGTCTGTTGAGTTGAGCAAGTGTGACATCAGTTATGTCCCCAGAATCACTGTCAAGGGGTAAGTACTAGCCGATTTTGTCACGGAACTAATGAACTTCCCCAATGAGACACCAAAGGCATCTGAGAGGGAATCGTGGCTAGTGCAAGTCGATGGCTTATCATGTCGAGTAAAAGGGGGCGTAAGCATCCACATGATAACAAACGACAGCGCAAAGTCATTTCATAATGTCCAATTAAACTTCAAGGTGACAAACAATGAAATGGAATACGAGGCGGTGCATGGGATTGGCTATAGCTAAAATGTTAGGTGGAACGACGGTAGTAATGAAAGCAAACTCCTAAGTGGCGGTTGGCCAAATCACGGAAGAATATTCATCAAAGGGACCAAAGCTAATAAGGTACCTCCATCGTGTCCAGGAGAAATCCTGTCGGTTCCAATATTTTAAGGTCGAACGAATTCCTAGAAGGGACAATTGGAAGGCGGATCAGTTAGCACAAGCGGCATCAACAAGGCAAGAACAGATTTTGCCATGGGAGGTAATCCTTAAGACAATAGATACGACAGTCGTAGGGGAGGAAGTTTTTGAGCTTGAAGAAAACTCGCCAGGATGGATAGATGACATCATCAAGTACTTAAAGGACGGGGAGCTACCAGCTTCCCTGGAGGTGGCAAAGAAAGTCAAAAACAGGGCAGCTCAATTCAACTTAACAGACGAAACACTACTGAGATGCATATCAAAGAAGGAGGCCGAGTATGTGATGAGGGAGATACACGAAAGAATTTGTGAAAATCATTCATGAGGAAGGTCATTGTGTGACGCCCCGACTCCCACGTACAAAAAGTCTCGGGAATCATGACGTCAGGATGATGACAACACGGTCACACATCCCAACGACAAGTGTCAAGTGTGTGCAACAAATAAACAGTGCACAAATAAAATAAGCAGCGGATAATAAATAAGTCAACCAGTACCAGAATTTTAGTTAAATATAATATCCAAAATACAAACCTCATAAAAATAAAGCCAAAGTCCCAAATAATAAAAATACAAGCCTGAAAATACAACACAGCACGAGTGATCCCAGATCACTCCTCCGGCGGAGCCAAATCCTCAGGCTCGGCATTTGCATTAACAACCACATAATCTGCAGTATCATAAAATGGTACCGCAGGTAAGTTATAACCTAACCAATCCTGAAATAAAAACACATTTAAGCATCTAATCATGCATGCCTATGATGCAGTATGCAAAAATTCAACACATGCCAAAAATCACATTTGGCCCAAAAATATTTTCGATAAAACATTTCCACCATTTTCCCAGAAAAATGGCCCAGAAATCAATATGCATCATTTTCCCAGAAAATGACACAAAATCATACTCACGCTATTTTCTCAGAAAACAGCCATTTTTCCATTATCCAATTAATCTATATGCACCATGGCCTCCCCTATGGACCATCCGCACGTCCTGGCTACTTTACGAGCGATGCCCAGTTCCGCACCCGGTGCGTTCGTGGCCAGGTCATCCTCTAGCCCCCGCCAGCAGAAGGGCCACGGAGTCGGCACGTCCAACGTCCGATCCCGTTGTCGCTCGGTGACAACTCAGGGGACTTCACTCAATATATTCCGCTCCCGAGTGACCAGAGGAGCTCCACCGAGATAATACCCCATCTCGGCTTAGAGTCGTAATACACACGCACCCACAAATCCAGTCAACACATGAAAACTTAATTTTCAAAATAACCACATGAACATGAATGCATTACACGAAAACTCAGTTTTCAATTTACAAACATGATCATGCGTGCATATGTAATGTACCAAACCACAACAATAAACCTCAATAACCAAATCCAAATCACAACATAACCAATATCCAACAACAACCCAATCACCAAAATCAACACCACAATATAACCAATATCCAACAACAATCCAATCACAATAACCAACACAACAATTACTCCGTCCTCAATCCATCCACCCCCGAACTGTTCGGACTGAGTCCGGAACCAACTAGATCACAATATAAACAATTAGTGCAAAAATATATTTAAATCTCAAAAGATTGTTTAGGAAATACTTACAGCGCTATAAAAATATTTTCGGAGGATCACGAAGCACTGAAATCACCAAAACAGCAATTGTCACAGTGTAAAAACATTGCGGCCGAAATACACAGTGAACTCAAAAACACACGAGGTCAAACGAAGACTTGGAAACGGTAGGGTAGGGCCTATTGAGATCGGTGAAGCTAAAGGTGGTGGCTTTTGGTCGTGGGTAGAGGCTGAAACAGTGGTTTTAGGGCCGAAAAGTTCGAATAAAAAATGGAGTTCGATGGGATGGCTCCGGCGACGGATCGGGGCCGGGTTTGGATCTAAAAGCTTGCTAGTGGGCCGGTGAAGAAGTGGTGAAGAGATGGTGGCCAATGGTGGCCAGGCGGCGGCTGAACGACGAAATGAAGCTCGCGGCTTCGCACGGCTCACGGCGGCTAACGGCGGCATTAGCCGGCCTGATATTGGGTGGGCTGACTCGCCGGCACACGGGGAAGCCAGTGGTGCCGGCGGTGTCGGCCACAGGCGGCGCTGCGTGGTAAATGGCCGAACGGCGTGGGGGAGAGGAGAGAGAGAGGGTCGGGCTGGGAGAGAGGGTCCACGGGAAAGAAAGGAAAAAAGAGAAGAAAATGAAAGAGAAAGGAAAAAAATGAGGGAAAAAGAGAGATCTAGTCTTTTCATCTTGGGTCTCGAAATAAACCAACGAAGAGGATTTTAAAACTGAAAGCTAAATAAAATAATCCAAACGCAGTGAAATATTTAAATAAAACAATAATTATTTTAAAACCCCAAAAACAAACCAATTTAAATTAAAGATCACTTTAAATGTAAAATAGTAAATAACATCAAGAAAGCACATAAAAATTAATTTCCACAACTTAAAATATTATAAAATAATATTTAAAAACTCCCATAATTTTAAAACAAGATAATCAATCACTAAAAAAAAATTAAATAAAGCATTCATTAAAAATACACTAAAATCCGGGATGTTACACATTGGAAGCAAAAGCCATGAGAGCAGACTACTACTAGCCCAACACTCTGCAAGACCCAAAGGAGTTTGTAAAAAAGTGTGTCCAGTGCCAACTACATGCACCAGTTCTGAGCATGCCCCCTGAAGAAATGAAGTCGATAACGTCTTTATGGTCGTTTGCTTAATGGAGATAGATTTTTTGCCCTATGCCCCCGAGCAAAGGAGGAACCAAATTCATCATCATCGCCATCGACTATTTCATCAAGTGGGCAGAAGCCAAGGCAATGGCAATAGTGACTGCTCAAAGTGTGACGAGGTTTATATGGAAGGCAATCATAAACAGATTTGGGATAATGCAAAGCATCATATTCGACAACAGCAAGCAGTTTGATTCGCAGCATTATCTTAGGTGGTGTTCAGAACTCGGGATCAAAGTTAAGTACTCATCTCTTGGACACCCATAGGCAAACAGACAAGTTGAAGCAACCAACAAGTCAATAGTGGGGATATTGAAGAAGAAGGTAGGCGAAAAGAAGGGGGCGTGGGCAGATGAACTTCCCAAGATCTTATGGGCGTACAAGACAACACCCAAGATGTCAACAGGAGAGACTCATTTCACCCTGGCATACGGAACCAAAGTCATGACACCTGTAGAAGTGGGGATTCCAAGCCACATGAAGCTTAGTTTCAATGCCAAAGAAAATGGAAAGAAGCTAGAAGAGCACCTAGACCTACTGGCAAAAAGAAGAGTGAGTGCCAAAACAAGAGTGGCCACTTACAAGAGGAAAACGGAGCAATACTTCAATAAGAGAGTAAGGTCGAGGTCCTTCAAGGTTGGCCACTTGGTGTTAAAAGAAACCGGAGTAACCACTACAGAAAAAGGAAAGCTGGGCCCAAGATGGGAGGGGCCATACATACTCACAGGAAGTAGTCGCTAGGGACCCTATGGCCTAAAGGACGTAGCAGGGCGTGAACTACCCCACCCTTGGAACGTTGAGCATTTGTGGAGATTTTCTATTTAAGATATTTTTATGCTTAAAACATTTTTGAAGAAATATTATTCTTACTATTTTTGGTAAGCTTAGTTATTCATATCATTTTTCCTTCTTGCCACTTTAGGACCTTGGGAACTCCACTCGCTAAGGTTACGTGGTCGAGCAACTCTCCAGCTATACTTTCTCGTCAAAGTTAAGCGGTGAAACACATCCTTAAGAGGATTATAATTATATATCAGAATTATCTACAGTAATTTTTTACTTACACATTTGACACATCACACTGACCAACTGTCCATTTACAAGAAATCGTCAACATCCTCACCAAAAGATAAGTGTGTGCGGCTCATGAACACAATGGTCACATTCGGTTTTATTTGAGAGATTTTTGGATAAAAATTTCAGTACACCCTTTTTCAGATCGAGATTGGACCGATTATTTTTGTAAACCGGACTAGACTGTTAGCTATCGGTATGATCGGTCCAATTCGGTTTGGACCAATATGAAATGGGTCAAATATTCAAAAATCTAAAAATCACTTCTAATATGTATTTTCGGTCAATCTATACAAAAAAGCCTACAATGTATACATTTTTAAATATCCATCATTTATCTTTATTTGCACATTTTGTACTTTAAAATAGCCTAAAAAAAATTGAAGAAATTATCAAAATTGTCCATATTCATCCATGAGAATTAGCAATTAGCATAATAAAAATTAAAAAAAATTGAAATTGAAAAATGCAATATCATCCAAACTCCAAATACATATAATCAATGGTGATAGGTTAGATAAAGATAATTAACTTATATAACTACTATATAAATATATATATATATATATATATATAAAATATTTTACAAAACTATATATATACTTCGGTCGGTCCAGTCCAGTAAAAAAAAAACCACACTTCGGGATGGACCGAAAATCGAAGTTCTAAGTTTATATGGACTAGATTGAACCATTCAATCCAGTCAATCTTTCCAGTCTAATCGGTCTTTCCGGTCTCAACTGGTAAACTTACACCCATGGTCACTAGTGAGAGTACTAGCATTGGATTATGCATCTATATATTTGTATAATATGACCTTAAATTGGACTGCATTGGATTATGCATATCCAAGAATTTGTATAGTTATGAACAGTGTTTCTACATTGTTCACTATCTAAATCTTATTTTATTACTTTTTTCTCTCTCCTCCCCTCCCCCCTCTCTCCACCAATGAATAGAATTTTAGAAAAAAAAATTATAGTGGGTGCTAAATTATAGAATTTGCAATTGTGCCAAATGCAAAATATGAAAAAAAATTAGGAAAAAAATAAATAATAATAAAATAAAAATATTTTTTTATTATTTGGTTTAAATATGCATAATTTAATGTGAAAGTTTTTCTTAAAATGCAAAATCAATATTCAAAAGATGTAATGTTGTATATATATAGAGAAACCAATGCTAGTGCTCAGAGCCCACACATCGTGGCTATTTCTTGCTTTCTATAGGTACACACTTAGGTTGCATTTAAGTAGTGAGGTATTCTCAGGTATTCAATGAATAGTAGTAAAAAAGTAATAATAGAATATTGAATAGTAGTTAATAGAAGTGAAAAGTTAATGAAAAATAATAATAAATAATAAATAGTAGTTATATATTCTCAAAATACCTCTTAGTACCTAAACTAGGCCTTAATATTGTTATTAAACTTTTCAATTTCAAGTCTTTTATAATAGTGATATTTGAAGGCTTACATCACACACTATCCATATGACATAATTTGATTTATAAAATTTGAATCTTAAAGTATTAGCATTGTAGCCAAATGTAAATGCAAAAAATTTAGTTAACAACCTTACTAGATTGTCTACATTGGAAGAGGCAAATGTAAATTTTTTGCTGACAAGCTACAATAATTCTACATATTTTTATGGTTATTGTTCCCATCTTTTAAATATATTTATGAATAATTTCTCTCTACTCACACACTCTCTCTCGGCCCAGCCAAAAGTTTTTTTATTCTTTTTTTTATGGGGCCCACAAACCTCTCTTTCCCTTGATGTTTTTTCGGCCTTGAAACCGGCATGGACGTTGGAGGAATACCCCTCTGATTTCCAAAGACATTATCTGCATCAATAATTGTTTTGATACTTACTAACCTATCAAAGTTATTAAAGAAGTATTTTTCACTAAGACCCTGACATTCTCTACAGCATCCCCAAATGGAACCCTAATATAAGAATTTAGTAGCTATTAGTGTTAAATATGACCACAGAAAATATGATTGTTTAAATAATAATTTAATAATTTGATTATTAATTAACATATGATAGATAAACTTGTAAAATATGAAAAAAAAAAATTAGATAAAAAAATAAAAAATTTAAATTAATAATATTTTATTATTATTTTGACTAATAGATGAATAATCTAATGTAAGAATAGGTCTTAAATGGAATAGGCAAAAGACAAAATATGTGATATTAGCCAAATTTAAAATTTGCCTTTACCTATTCCAATGCTAATGCTCTTACAGATCAAATCATGACATGTAGATGTTGTATGATGTAAATGACTTCAAATAGAAGATTCTCATCTAGCATTCCTCAAATTGGCAAGTAATCTCCACGTGCTAACACCACTATAAGTGACACCGAACAACAACTATAGATCTAGCCTAGGCTCGAAAAATTGGAATCGGGTTTGGAATCGGATAAGGACCGATTCAATGAATTAGACGATTCATAATAATTTTGAATCAGATATTTCAATGTTAATAAAAACGATTAAAAATCATATTTCTATGCAATTCAAGCATTTTATATCATGTGAGTATAAAATATAAGTTCATTGACTAGTTTCGGTAAAAATATGATATGAATTTAAATAGTTTCAATAAATATATAATTTATGTATTTAATCTCAGTTGTCGATATTTTTTTACTTTATATACAAAAAAAAAAAAAGACCATTAAGTTATGGGTGATGCTACACCCACTGAGGGGAGCCACCAAAAGTGATCACCGAATGTGAAATTTTGTTTTTATTTTTTAAAATATTTTTTAAACCCCTTAAACATTTAAAAAAATCACAAATTCATTAAAAGCACTTTCTTTACCATTAAGTAAAAATTTAAAAATTAACAATTAATTCGGTAGAAAAAGTTGGTGGATATTGTCGGTGGGAGTAGAGCTTTCCTTAAGTTATAAACACATGAAAAATGTAGTATTTTATGCAAAACCATAAATTGAATATAAAATACTCATTTGAACACACTGATAGTAATCTTTAAATTTTAAAATTATTTTTCAAATCAAATTATGCTACATGATGGTATTTGATGTAAATGCATTCACATAGAATTATTCTTTATATTATTATGTTTTAAATTGAGGGTCTTCCAATAAAATTATGTCGATTTATAAATTATTTTACAAAACATCCCTCATTTAAAATAAAATTATGTAAGGAATTGTGAAAAGAATTGTATGGATATCATTTTCTACCTAATATTATATTTTATGCTACCAAAACAACGACAAATGATATTTGTAATTTTAAGTTATGTAAGTTTTAAATACTTTCTTTAAAAAAATGAATAAATTTAAAATTTATATAAAAAATTTATTTTTTAATGATAGACTCAATTTTTTTTTATGCATAACTTGCTGCTGACATAGCAGTACTCCCAAAACAACAGATCGGATCCAAAGAAAGAATAAAATTAGGCCTTATTTGATTACATAAATGAGATGAAACAAAATAAGAAATATGTGAATAGTAGTAAGATAGTTTGTGAATAGTAGGATTGAGTTCCGACGGAGTAGGGGTAGTTGTTTCCGACCTAGGAGTCGGAGGAAAATTTTTTTCTTTGACTTCGACTCCGATCGGAGGTCGGAGCTCCAACCATTTATTGGGCTAAATCAAGACCCTTTTTCAACTTTTGGGCTCACCAAAGTCTTGTTCCAAACTTGTAAAAAAATACTAAAAAAATAATAAAAAAATTTAAATACAATAGTTCAAAAACTAAATAACATATAGCCATAAGTTATAACAGTCCCACTTATTACAACATTGAACACTGACTTAGAGATAATTTCATTAACACTCAATAGTAAACACTGTAAATAGTTAACAACATGTGCACTTGTGCAGTAAGGATTTCACTCAATGGTCCATTAGTCACACCTGAAATGAAAATAGAAAGTCACAATCAATACAAGAAAAAAAACTGATAATAAAAAATTGAATATGATAAAAGTAGAATTTGATTCTCACCAAGAAATGGGGTTCTCTATAGTCCATAGTCCATCAGCTCCATCCCAACTCTCAAGGGGCGTCCGTCTCAGACTCTCATTCATCGGCAATTATGTTAAGGTCCACAATTAGGTCTATAAAATCATAAAAAGTAAAATTTAAATAAATGAAACATTAAAAATAATTAAATAATCATTTAAAAGCATATAAAGTTACCTGATTCAAGCATATATCTCTCGGTATCAACGCTAACGATATCTAGTCCAATAGATATTTCACTTATCCAGTTCTATGTGCAAATGAGGCTCTCCATGGTTGACGGTGACAGTGAATTCCGATAAGCATCCAACACGCGACCTTTAGTGCTAAACGTTGACTCCAAGGCAACCGTAGTGACAAGAATAACTAGCACATCTCAGGTTATACGGGAAAGGACTGGATACTTGGTAGAATTAACATTCAACCAAATTAATAACTGAAATACACCACTGGGTACCTTCACATGTTCCAAAAAATATCGTCCAACCTCAGACACACACTGCATAATATTCCTCGTTGCAATGAGTTCATGATACTGCTGATAATAAGATGGCCTATACCCTCTCCAGGTGGGTCATGATCATTTAAGGAAGATGTCGACCCCATCGACCTCGAGTGTAAGGAGCCACCAGATACGGATGAAGGCTGACCACTATTGCTGTAGTGACTGTATAAATCATCAATATCACTTTTTGGCACTCTAATAAACTCTACAACCTTCACTGCCCCGATGATGGAATTTACCCAAAATTCTATAACGTCTAACTTATATTGGGGTTCAAGGATCATAGCCACAAATAGTAATATATTTATTTTCTCAATATTCTATCAATATTTATCATATTTGGTCTTCATCTTTGTAGCCATAGCAGATAACAATCTCCTAGAGTCAACACAACTACTTTGCAAGTGGAAGTGAAGCCCTGAGAGCTCGCTGAATTACTAGCTCGTAGTCGTATATTTGGATTCAGCTATCCGCATAGTTATATCATAAAAAAATTTCAAAATTTGGACAAAGTACTTCACACTTGTCCAATCATGTGCATCCGGCGCACCGAGCCTCTGTCTTATTGGCTCTAATAAAGCATATCTCAGGCCCCCAACCTTGAACTCCATTTGCTTGAAAGCTCTTTAGTACTTCTATGCCACATCCAACATCATGTATATAGAGTTCCATCGAGTCGGAATGTCCAAGCACAATATACATACTAGAATATCCAATCTGAAACTGTTTTGCTATTGCCTTAAATTTGGCAAGCTTTTGGAGGAAAGTCGTCTTCACATATCGCACAATGCTGCGAACTTTGATAATGGAATCATCAATCTCTTTTAACCCTTCAACAAATATGACGATGAAATGAGCACAACATCAAACATAAATAAACTCGAGCTGGCAAATGACATCATCTTTCACCATCATATTTCGCTTGAACCAATCAATTGCAGTGTCATTGGCATTGACATTGTCAACTGTAATACACATCACTTTTCGAATTTCCCAATCTTTTATACAATTATCCATCTTTGTCCCCATAGATGCATTCTTATGATCAACAATTTCTTTGAGACCAATAATTCGTTTATGCAAATTCCACTCACTGTCAATGTAGTGTGCTGTGATACACATGTAACAAACGTTCTGTATGGACATCCATGTGTCAGTTGTAAATGACACTCTCTGGCAAGTGGTAATAAACATCTTATTCATCTCTGCCTTCTCCTTCGTATGCCTCTTCATACAATCTCGCATCACTGAATACCGTGATGAAATATGAAATCATGGCTCAATAGTTTGTACAAACTTTCGGAAGCCTCTTTTGTCGATTGTGGTAAAAGTCATCTCATCAGTAATTATCATCTCTGCAAGCATTTCCCTCAACATCTTCTCACTGTATTGAGGGATGACCAATTTCTTAACCTGTGTACCATCAGTAGCCGTAGAAGTTTCATAACTGAGCTTAGTCTGATCAGTGGCCACTAACCCCTTAGTGATCTTATACCAATGGCAACCATTAATATGTGCTATTAATACACCGGTGCCTTACTTCTTTGAATGACAACCATAAAATTGACCACAGTGGTGGCATCTTACTTGCGGGTTCGCACGATCACCAGGAATTTTGGTGAAATATTTCCATGTCTACGACTTTTTTTTAGAAGACCGTGGTAGTCGACTGTGCTCAATGGACATCTCTTACTCTTTGTTGAACATATCCTAATCTTTTATACCTAATGGGAGTCGATTACTCACACAAGAAGTAGCTACTCTAAATGTGGCTCTAGATATGGTTCTAAAGGTGGAAGTACCCACCGGTGTAGGAGCAGTAGCACTGGCATCTGCCGCATCCCATTGCGGATGATCATCTCCACTAGATGTAACATTCATATCACAACCAAAGAAGCTTAAAAAATAATTTAGAAACAAAAAGTTAGTTTCAAAAAACATATATTGCATATATATATATATATATATAATGGAAAGGACACAAAAACATGTACTGCATATATACTATTGTTCAACGTTTCATCCTCTAATAGAGTGATACCTCTGCTCTTAACAATTTAATTTATACTTCTTATGGTTATGAAATTATAACAGATCTATGATCTGCTTTACCTTAATATTTTAAGCTGCCAATGTATTTCCATCTCTTGAATGGAACTACAGCCAAACACCTCAAACATCTCTGCCTTATAGTACACCAATATCATCATGATCTCATACAATAGTTGCTTTCCCTTTAAAAAATAGAAACAGTGCATTATCTAATATAATTAACCCACTCTTCCATAGTCTTACATATATATATATATATATATATATATATATATATGATGTGTTTTCCAAATTTGGCCAAACATAATATATATGATACAAATAGTCAACCAAATTCTGGGAAATTCATGCAAAATATGACCCAAAACGAATTAATTTGGGGTAACGGATAATTAATTAAAACAAGCTACGAAACTTTTAGGTAATCAGCAATTAATATGCACTTTAAGAAAATGAGAAACGTGAAATAAAGTATGCCAATAAAATAATAATAATGGTGGAGCTAGCTAGCGGCTCTTACAGATAGATAGATATGGCTCAAGTCGTCTGATCGATCTATCTAGCTAAGATCAGTCTAAGACCACCATGCATGATCATCATTAGTGATAATTTATACCTATAATCGAATACTTTAAGAAAAAGAATCAAACCCACAAATTGAGGGCTATGAAAACTTCAACATCAAATAGCTTAAGATCAATGGGAAAGAGACTAAGCAAGTTGCAGTTACCAATCCAATATCCTCTTTGCTACTTTAATTTTCTTTACATAAAGTCAAGGAAAAGGTACTCATGTGGACAAGTTCATTGCATGAATAAGGTTTTGATAATGGTCAGTTTTTGCACCTTGGTTTTGGTTGTTTATGATGTAACTCCTAATTACGGTATTCCTCTAACATTATTGCATGTACGAAATATGCAATGATTATTGTTATTACGTAACCCACTTTCTAACCTATATATGAAAGATGTTATCAAAGAGAATGGACTGGGCTTGTCGTTAGTCCTGGTTAACGATGATAAAGAGTCCACATTTGTATGTATTAATTACTAGGCGGCTCATGAGAAACTATAATTCAACTTGCTTTTCACATATAACTACTTGTAATTAATCTGTTGCAACAACAAGAAGAAGAAAAAAGAGATTTCCTGTCTCTGGAGGAATGAACCAGAGAGTTCATTGTTGTATAGATGCAAATACTCTAGGTTGCTCAAATTACTTAAAGAAACAGGAATGAAACCATCCAAACTGTTTGAGAAAAGAGAAAGCTCGGATAAAGACATTAGGTGGCCTATTTCTTCAAAAATTGAGCCATTTAAGTGATTATCACCAAGGCTGAGAACCTTAAGATCAGTCAACAACTGGAAGGATTTTCCCTGACAACTGGTTATTGGACAAACAAGATAGATGAAGGCTATCTGAATTTTTTCCTCAGTGGCATTTCCACAAATACCTAGAGTATACAAATAATTGATATACTATATAATTATAATATAATTTTTTTTCTCACTAAATCACTACAACCGTAATACCATTTTCTCAATAGTAATACCGTAATACAACAGTATATAGTATAATTATAATATTATATAATATAATAATTGTAGTATAATTGTGAATTCAAAAGAATCAAAACCCTAAAATTCAAATCAGAGGAGTTGGAACTTGGACTTACCGTTACCAGTCAGAGGTGACGACAACAGGATGAACCGACGGGAGGGGGAGAAGGGCCTCTAGAACTGGAAGGATAGGGGACTAAGGGGAGAACAAAGAAAAAAAGCTGAAAGGGACAGTCGCGAAATGGGAGGAGGAGAGAAGAGGGAGGAAAGAAAGGATGAAGGGAGAGCAAAATGATGTCATTCCACTTGCAATGAAATAACGTCGTTTGGTTTTTTCTTTTCTTTTGTTTTTAAAAAAAATCAGATGTAAAACGCTGATTTCTTCTTTTAGAAAGTCGGAGTTCAAATCCAACTTTGACTCCTTATAAATTATCGGAGCACCTCCGAACATCGCTCTGAACTCCGAAAACTCTAACTTCGTCGGAGGCAAAGTGGAGGTCAACCAGAATCGGAGGTTTTGGAATTTTGCACAATCTTAGTGAATAGTAGTGAAATGGTTTGAGCTAACATGTTTTATGAAGTTTTGAGAAATGTGAGAGAAAAAGTTAAATAAAAATATTATAAAGTTAATATTATTTTTGTTTTTAAAAAAATTGAATTGTATTTTATATTTTATTTTAAAGTTTAAAAAAGTTATAATGATTAAATAAAAAAATTAAAAATTAAAAAATATTTACATTTAAACGATATTTGTACGACGAGACGAGAGTTAAGACCAGCTGTAAAACGGACTGAAGCCCTAAGTCAGGGTTTAGGGTTTTTGGTTGGTTCATTTCCCTTCGGTGTGCTACACCTGACCGCGGAGTTGTTTGCTCTACGACAACATCGGACCAAACCGACTACAAATGGCGCTCAGGCCCGGACTCATGAGGCGGTTTCTATCAACTTCGTTATTCTCTTCTCAATCCTTTGCAGCCACCACCGCTACTGCTTCGGCCTCTGTTGCTAACTCTGCTAGTGATAAACCTGCCGTTGCTCCTTCGACGACGCTATTTGTCTCCGGTAATTTTTTTCTTCAGCACAATTACTATTAGGCCGAGTTCCTGTCTACCATGACTTGATCTGATTGGTATGGGTTTTGTCTCTATTAGGTTTTTTGCATGCCGAGAGGATGCTCTGTTCATCTCGGTGATTTTTTTTATTTCAGAGCTGTGATTTCCAATATTCCGCCTTCTAAAGAAAGGGATTTGTTGTATTGAATAGGACTGGAAATTGGGATTTCTATGTAATTGTAAAATGGTGAGCTTTTTCCCAAATCAAAGATAAGCGGGTTCTAATAGCTAGTTGGTCTAGTAATAGTGGAAATCTCCATCTTCTTTTAAATTAGTATACATAGACATTGCTCCTTATACCTTCCGCTTAAAACTAATGGATGGTTAGGGGTAGGTTTTCTTATTCATGTTCAATTTTTTATGGATGGTGCACCAAATTACATTCTTAACCGTGGTTGGTGTTAGGCAGATACTAGTATTAGCAGGAAATTATGGTTATATGCATGATTATGGCCTCATAAAATAATTCAACATTTGTGCTTCAGGGCTTAATAAGAGAACCACGTCAGAGAAACTTCAGGAAGAATTTGCTAAATTTGGTGAAGTTGTTCACGGTAATATCATGTTTCTTACTGGTGCCACATTACTTTTATTTTCTGTCTTTTTGCTGTATATGAAGCAGTGCATTCCTCACTTTGTAAGATTTTCATTTAGTTAACGTGAACCCCAAACTAAATACAAGTAAAACTCAATTAGTTTTTGGATATCAACATTGTCAGTTGCTTTGGAGGTGTGATTTCTATTTCACCCTTGTTTTTTGGTCCATATTGAGCCATTTATGGAATATCATAGTGATTTAAGGCCTTGAGTTTGTCTGGGAGGAGTGATGATTTACTCAAACCAGGAAATTCCAATTCAGTTAAATAAGTGCATCTTATAATTGAATGATCAGAACAATTCCTTTTTGTGTCTCAAGTATCTTCACATATCATTGTGACCAGAACTTTTGAGTACACAATTATATGGAGGCATTATAACGAAATGGAAAAGGAGAAATGGGCAGTATAATTGAGTCTCATGCCACTTATAAAATAATGAGTCTCATGTGACTTAACAGATAAGTGGCCCTCGATGTGGAAGAATTGGAGTAGTTAACGTAAAAGAGTTTGGATAGGATTTACTGGGGTCGTTGGATTGGCATTTAGCCTGTTCAATATTTAAGTTATGATTTTGGTTGAAAATTTTTACCGATGAAAGGTAACTGTTAAGTTCATTATCATATGCCAATGAACTCTAGCTCAAAGGCGCTTTGAAACTGTAAAGTATGTGGTCATGGTTCAAAATTTAATGCATGTGTAACTTTACCAATCCAAAATATCATACATACACACACATATATAAAAGTCACCATTAGGTTTATTATGTTGTTTCTCAATCGTGCATTGGGTTGATCATGACCATTTTGCAATCATTGATCTTGACTGTTCATAGAGAATTCTTGGTTATTTTTATCTTGGTTTCTATTCCCTATGTTCCAGCCAGGGTGGTTACGGACCGTAATTCTGGATACTCAAAGGGCTTTGGTTTTGTGAATTATGCCACCTTAGAAGATGCAGAGAAAGGAATCAAAGGGATGGATGCACAGGTCTGTCTAACCTGAAATTTCTGTCAACTCTGTTCTTGATTAAAAAAAAAAAAAAAAAGAGGATAAGATGGTACTGGTGTCTGAACCATTTTGAGCAAATTGGTGGAAAACATATCTGATTTGTGCATATTGACCGTTGTTTATGCTGTTTTTACGTTATAGGTTTTTGCTATTAACGGATAGTGTTGATGTTTCAAAGTTATGAAGAAAATTATCCCGTAGGATTTTAAACAAGAAATGTCTGTTGACTTGAAAGTTGTTTTAGCAATACCAATTAATTGTGATTGAGAGCTTTCCTTTTGGTAGTCCTAATTACATCACAGAACTGAGTTGCTTGGAAGTTTTGCCATGGAATTTCGTTGGACCAAAGTTGGATTCTCTCTCTCTCACTCACTCACACACACACACACGAGGATGCTTGATTTTGTCTACAATATCAGACCAAACCTTTTATTTTTTTGCCATTGTATGCAATTTGACTAGATTTCTTCTTGGCTCAAACTTAGTCAATGTTTTATTCCTGTGCTTGGTGTTGCAGTTTCTTGATGGATGGGTAATTTTTGCTGAATATGCGAGGCCAAGAACTCCTCCAGGACAGTCGGCATCTCCAGAAACTTACCAACATTTCCCACCGACAAGATGGTGAACGGTTAACCATTAATTGAATTGCGAGGTTTACCAACGTTTGAAAGGAGAACTTGCTGTTGTTTATGAAACTCTTTGGTTTGGCTCCGGACATTTGTTGGTTGGACGAAATCTAAGCAGCAGCTTCCATCCGCTGAGTGATGGAAAGGCATAAAAACACTCAAAACACTTTTCATTATTTTTATTATAATATTATTTCGAAATTTTAGGAAACTTCTTTGTAATTTGTAACTCTTTAATTTTAAAGATAATTCTATCGGATCCTTTTTTCCTAAATAAAATTGATAAAATCTCGATTATTCTCTAGATTTCACGTAGCAATGTGATTTATCTCAACAGTCATTTTCTCACGTTTACTTCACTTCCACTTTCCGTCCTAAATTCCAGCACAATTCTCATAGTTTGTTTTGTAGATAAGTTGAAATGAAAGTTAAAAATTGAATAAAATATTGTTAAAATATATATTTTTAATATTATATTTATTTTAGAATTTAAAAAAATTGAATTGTTTATTTTATTTTATATAGAAATTTGAGAAAATTGTAATGATTAGATGAAATAAGATAAGATGAGAATTGTTACGAAAACATAAGATGCTAACTATTAAACCATTAGGAGTCGGCCGAGGATAAAAGGGACGCTACAAACTGCTCGAAACCACCAAGTCAAAAAAGATATATTATCTCCCGTGTACTCCTCAATTCACTCTACCCAGCCAATTACAAAACAGGGCGAGGAACGTTGTCGACGCCTAACACAGGTAAAATCCTTCACGCCCACCCTCTCACTCTCTCTCTCTCTCTCTCTCTCTCTCTCTCCTCTGTTTTTTTCTAATCAAAAGACACCTCAATTCATGAAGGTGCCACTGCCCAGCAAAATCACCACCATGTCGAAAAGTCGTGTGCGCCCAACTCCAACCCGTAACCACAAGTTTCAGCCCCTAGAACCACCGAAACGGTACACCTCACATTGTCGAGGATAACAAAAACCAGAGACACCCAGTGACCCACTACGTTGCCAACACCACCCAACTCGTAGGAAACCATTGGGACAATCACAGAATCTACCGGCCGACTCTTCCCCGTCACCTCGTACCACCTCGGGATTAATGCATTTGACCAAATAAGATAAGATAAAAGAAGTCAATTTTATAAATCATGCATCTCATAAGCATAGATACAAATTTATCATATTTTCATCAATATTAAGCATACAATTTGTTTTAGAAAATTTTATGTTTATTATGTTTTTTTTTTCTAAGCAAGTTAATAACATTAAACTAAAAAAGTGATACATGAGGAGGGGGTGAAGTTCCCCAACAATCGCCTAAAAAAGAAATAGAAAACAATGCAAAGTGGTGAACTAGTTTATTTGGGACCAATTTATTGATCCCTACCCATGTCCTACTAGAGGACGTCGTCTTATAGAAAGACAGAAATATGTTCGCAAAAGAGCGAACGATGGAACTACTGCTGGAAACGGTAGAACCTCCACACAAAGCGGTAAAGATGGCGGGTGCACTGTCACATATTGTCTGGAGATGATTTTTGGAGAGATCCACGATCCCTCTGACAAGATCACTGATTAGGAAAAGTGGTAACCTAGAGCAACCATAATTTAAATCGATTCGCCAGACACGCGCCACCTGTGGAGGTGGACGGACGAGCAGATCTAAAGGATCTGAAGTCTCTGAAGCCGGTGGGGTGGCACGTGGCAGCCAAAGCCACTCGAGGACGTGGCCGTGGTTGAAAAACCCGCACGGCAGGGGCCGCGTGTGCACCAAACGCCCTGTGCAGAAACGCGATATTTCAATGCAAACAGGAAGATAGGCGACCAAAGAGGTTGAGCCAACAACACGTGTTGGTCGGAGGTTGTTGGAAAGAAGTAGATCGGTGAGAATCGACGCTAAGGAGAGAAAACCAAGGAAAAACCTAGGAAAAAAAAATAAATAAAGAAACATAAAAAAACCTCTAGGGTTGGCTAGGGGAGGAGGTGGTCGGAGCCTAAGCTCTGAACCCCCTCCACCCAGGGAAAACGTTGGGAAGCTTGGTCTGGAAATCTTAGAGATAGGGAGGAAAATGAGAGAAAACAAAAACTTTTAAAGGTAGACTACTTCACACTTGCGTGTAGTGTGGTTCTTATTGAATTTTCAACTCTTTTATTTTTATTTTACGAGAAAACCTTAAAACATGTGTAAATACAAGATTTACACTCTCAAATCGAAGAGAGACGTCTGCGATGTCATAAACTTACCATAAAGTCGGCCAGATCTTAACATTTCTTTTTGTCGCTATCGACCTCTTCTCATCCTTAGAAAACTCTCTCTCTATCTCCTCACTCTCTGCGAGCTCTCTCTCTCTCTCTCCCCCCTCTCCGCAAGCTTTCTCTCACTCTTAGCAAACTTTCTCCCTCTCTCTCTCTCTCTTCAACCTAGATTTCCGTCGGTCTCTGTCCTTAATTTGTGAGAAATTGAGCTAAAAGAAATTAAATTCATCAGGATGGAGTTGGATTTTTTGTGGGCAATTACTGGGGCTTTATTATTGGGTGGCTGGGATTTTGTATTTTGTTGTATTATATTAGCAGATAGGGAGAAATGACATGCCCTCCTCCTCCAGGTGATTTGGGTTTGTCTTAATAAATTTACAATCGCCATTGAGAGGCCGACGAGCTTGAGGAGAGAGAGAGAGAGAGAGAGAGAGAGAGAGAGAGAGAGAGAGAGAGAGAGAGAGAGATCTTAAGGAGAGTGAGCTTGAGAGAGATCTCCATGGTGGAGACCGGCATCAGCCATGGTGCTGTGCATTCCATTTGATCCACTATAATTGTATCTAAGGTACCAAAATTAATAACTGACGTAACTGTGTCTTATTGGAGGGTGTAAATTCCCCTTAACTCCACGGTGGGCCCGAAAACCTCCTCTTATTTTATACTTTTTAACCACTCAAGTGAGAAAGGTGACCGGGATGAACAAGCAGACGGGCTTTGACAGAACAACCTAATATTAGTTAGATCTATGCGCCCTTAGTTTGATTTATATCTGAGTTAAACATTTTATTATTTTTAGCATTAAAACTCTGATTATGTCTTTATTTTAAGAGTTAGTTTATTCTTGAATTCTTTTCGTGAAATAAAGAGATGCTTTATTTATTTATGCAAGTCTCTTACTTGGCTTCAAAAGCTCGGATAACCCTACGAAAGGGAATTTTATGAATTTACTGAATCTTCCGTCATAGGGCCGTGAGGCAGCTCGCCTTCTTCCGTGAGAGAAACTATCAAACCAAATAGAAGGGTGCTTGCGGTGATAAATATGTTGAGGCGAGTACGCTTTCCACCATTAACCTAAAAAACGTTTTATACTCCAAACTATTAACATTAACACATCACACCCTTAAACTATCAAAAAATTGCAATATGCACTGTTTGTGGCAGTTGAGATTTTGTCACCATAATCAATTTTCACCTATTTCAATGAAAGTGTTATTATAATTTTTTGGTAGTTGAAGGGTGCAATGATAAGTAAAAAAATTCTACTCAGCAGGTGTGTGGTGTAGGGCTGTAGAGTAGAATAACTCTCCCATTTTCATGGTTTACATAAACCCAGCTTGTTTCCAACCTTGAATTTCTTCAGTTTTCATCAAACAAGTAACAACTAAGATGGGCTATGTACTAAAAGTTCCCAAGGGTAATAGGTAAGAAAGCTTTTCACATTAGAACTAAAATACTTATCATCATACTGAACCATTAATTAGGTATACTGAAACGTCCACACAAACTGCCAAAGTGTGCTTGGCTTGGATTTAGTTAATGGCTGAACGCACTACAATACTGTATGGGTCTTAATGATGCTCAATACTCCTCTATGATATTAAAAAAGAAAGGAAAAAAAAACTAAATCGATATAATGGGAAACAGCAAATGAAGTGATGAAACACACACAACCTCAGTATAAATCTGGGTGAAATTGCCCTTGTGCCCTCTGTAGATCAAGCTTCAAGCTGTAGTTGGTAAGCTGTATCAAAAGAAGAAATTCCTGTCACCTCTTATAGTCACCTAGTGTAAAAATGTCATGGATCCCCATATAAGAGTTCCTACTTAGGAAAGCTCGGGGGCAATTTATCCGTTTCATGTTGTTGTTCTAATCTATCAGCATGATGAATTATTAAGTTTGAAGCCAAAACATATGATGACACACAATCAAACCCACTACTTGTCCAAAAGTTCAATGTTGCCTATCAATAAAACAAGACTGGGCAACAATATGGACAATTGATCTAGTTCTGAAACTTCTTGGCTATAATATTCTTCAGACAACCCATATTACTCTCGGAAGAGCAGAAGTACCGTCATGACAAAGCCTAGGGCATACATACTATAGCCAGGAAGAGAGGAGAAGCACGCCTTCCCTGAAATTAAACATTTCAAGTGGGTACCTAAAGCAAAATGTAGGTTGATTCCTATCCAGATTCAAGAAAATATTCAAGCTCAACACTAGTTTTTTCTTTTTTATTGGCACTGGGTGTCCATGAACAGCGTCCCGACTAATCTTGGGGGTGCACAGGCCCTCAGCAATGAGTTTCCCGCAAGTGCACCTCAAGTAATTCAGAGAGAAAATCTTTCAGTCTGATGGCCCCTAGAAATTGTTTGCAGCCAAGCGGATTTGAACTTTAAGACCTAGGGGGAGCATACCCCCAAGCCCAAGGCCTTGACCACTTGAACCAACCCCTAAGGGTTAAGTCAATACTATTTGACCAATGCTAAATACAATATTAAGTCATTCAAATGCTGCAGAAATGACAAGAAGGTAAAAGGTCACCTCGAGACTTCGAACTTGTTCTTGATACTGGCTTAACAAATGCTTTTGCTGTTCTACTCCCTTTGTCCTCTCTTCATACTCCAAATTGCGGTCATGCTGGATTGCAACCGCTCTCTTTAAAATCTGATTGTCATTTAACAAGCTCTGCAGATGTTCCTTTAAAGAAGCATGCTCCAGCTGCTTAATGAAGATAAGAGTACAGAGGTTAATTGAAACAGCAGGGAGCATTACAATTTGGTATCACTACAATTTGGTATCACCCTCATACAGAGATGATTTAGAGAAGTACGCCTTTTATTACCTCCTCTGATGCCTTTGAGGGAGCAGTTATACTTTGTTCAAAAGCCTCCAGAATTCTTGCTGCACGGCCCCTGGCATCATCAAAATCTGTTGCATTCATCATCTCGTGCACGAACAAATCCACCCATTTGGAACTGTCTATCGAATTTCCATAACTGATGGTTGATCTCATTTCCTTTACATCTTCAACTTGCTGATTCGATATTTGACTGCCTGGTTAATACACATCCAAAAGAAGGAAACGTGGTCTAAGCCTACCGCAGATACATTTAGGAAATTAATCCAATGGCTAAGAAAACTAATTAAGGGAAATATGATAAACAACTTACAGGTAGGTGTGCTTTGACCAGGAACGTTGGCACAATTAACAAAAGTCGTGGAATCAAAGCTTTGTGATTGATTTCTTGCACTAACATCAGTAAAAGAAAGTGCACGTAGACTCTCAATAGCATCTTCAACCTTATGATTGTGATTTCTACAAACTGTTTCCACCAACTAATACAAAGAAAAAAAAAATATTCAGACCATTAAATCTAAACTTCAAGAAATTTTACTAGAAAAGTAATAACCCTGACATATTCTCCTATCTCTGGCCAACATCTTCCCTTAATTTCCAATAAAGCACACGTTAATTGCATATTTCTGGATATCAAGAATGCAAGAAATGTATATAATGGTACCAGTACAGGTAGCAACATTAGTGCTAACTAAATATGGTTTAGCACACCCCAAACATCTCGAGTCCAGAAAACCACTGATAATAAAATTCCTTTTTTATTTGAAGTGAAGAAAAACCGCTTTGTTAGCATATTTTTTTAAGGAATTATAAATTTGACGAAATGCAATTCATATACAACACCGAAGCATAATACTACCGATTTAAACAACAACACCTTTTTCTAATGTACAATAAAAATTCTAGCTGCATCCCAGGGTGTTTGATTCTAGGAAAAGAAATAACATAATATCTAAAAATCACAGAAAAAATACCTCAGGGTCCAAGTCAGGGAACATTTGAAGCAGAAGAGAGATCGTGTCTTCGGACCCGGATCCGAAACTCGACCACCTAGGTCTCTTAGCAGCGGAGCACGACGTCGGAGAAGAAGATCCGAAAATCTCTTCGAATCCAACACGCTTCCCGCAAACTCCTACAGACATCGCCACTTAAGCCCTAGTCGTCTTCGGATTAAAACCTGGAAATTTACAGACCCAAAAACTGGAAAGCATGATCTGAAACTCAAAAACAGGAAAATATCTGTTTTGTATTTGACTTTTACATTTCTATTATTATTATGATTTGTTTTTCCTTTTCGGATTTTTTTTTAAATTAAATATTAGTTCTTTGCTCTATGATTTGGGTTATACTTAACTTATAGGAGACGAAGGACGTGAGTTGAGGAGGAATGGTGGGGTTTGGTTTTGATGGGATTTCGGAATCTGAGGAGGCTTTTAAACAAACGTCCTTTGGAGTTTACACTTTACAGTTACCGGTAGGTGCATAGACAAAGTACTAACTGCGAAAAAAAAAGCGGATAGGTTTGGATACATAATAATTTTATTTTATCTTATCTAATTTTATCTTAATTATTATAATTTTTTATATAAAAATATAAAAAATAATTTAATATTAAAAAATAAATATAATATTAAAAATTATACTCTAATAATATTTTACTTACCTACTATCCAAAACATTTATCTTCATTATTCAACCAAACCCAACTTAAGTTTTGATTCGGTGGTTGTCAGATTTAGATTATGTTTGGAACGTGAGATGAGAATTTTGTGTTTTGTTTTAAAGTTTAAAATATTATTTTTTAGTTTTAAGATTTAAAAAAGTTAAATTGGAATTTGAAAAAGTTGTATTGGGATTTGAAAAAGTTGAATTATTTATTATATTTTATATAGGAATTTGAAAAGGTTGTAATGATGAGATGAGATGAGATGAAAATTTTAAAGAAGATGAAAGATCCAAACATAATCTTAGTGTTTGAAAATGATGTCCATGTGTGTGGGCCCCTGATAGACAACTATTATGTCATTTTGCCCACAAAATCCGTGCCTAGGATTCCAAAATCTCTGTGAAATTCAATTCCTTCGTAGCCACCAAATCATAAAAACGTCACTTTATAAATAAATATAAATAATAATAATAAAAAATTCATTATTTACTATTCTACACTACACATTTTATAAAAAATATTTATATATCTTATAAAAATACTCTCTCACCTTATAAAAAAAATTATAAATATAAAAGTGTGAACGAATAACAGTGATACATAATAAATCTTTAAAAGAAAATATAGAAACATACTTATTGAAAATAGTGAAAAAAATTAAAAGATTACAGCATAAGATTTAATTTTTTTTGAGATTTTCATTTTGAATTTTTTATGTTGTATAAGATACTTTTTCTAAAAATATAAGCTAATAAAAAATATGAAATTATGATACATGAATTAATAATATATATTCATGAATTTATAAATTTCAAGAATATGCATGAATGAACTAGAATTCTAAGAGGTGTAATCTAAATGGTCAATCACCAAGTTCATTTATGCATTTACAACACTCTCTCTTTGCCCTTTAATGATCATACACAAAAAAATGTCTAGTTAAAACCTTTCCAAAGAAAAATTTGAAGGAAAAAAAATTAATGACGAAGAAAAAAGAGTACAATATTCTTATGTATCTTAGAATACTTTAGGATTAACTAGTTAAGACCTTGCAAAGAAAAATCCAATGAGAAAAAACCTTAACGAAGAAAAAAGAATACAATCTATATAAGTATTTTCTCCCCCTCAAGAGTATATAGAATTTCAATACTTTATGATGAAAGATTCTTGAGTTGATGCATTCCAATGTTGTATACCAACTTCTTAAATGTTGTAGTTGATAATGTCTTGGTGAGTATATTCACCAAATTATCACATGATCATATTTTCTTGATATCAATATTACCATTTTTCTAGAACTCATGTGTACAAAAGAATTTTGATGAAATATGTTTGGTTCTATCACTTTTTATATTGCTTTTCTTGATTTGTGTAATATAAGCGACATTATCTTCATATAATGTTGTTAGGCTATTTTTTTATTGTGGATAAACCACACTTTTCTCGAATGTGTTAACTTACTGATTTTAACCAAATGCATTTCCGATTCGCTCCGTGAATTTCAATAATCTCTGAGTAGTTGGAAGAAGTGGCAACTAATATTTGCTTGACAAATTTCCATGAAATAGCAATACCGCCACAAGTGAATAGGTATCATGTTTATGATTTCTTTATGTAGATAAGAGATGTAACTTGAGTCTACATAACCAATTAATTGAGAATTCAAACATTTTGAATAATAGAATCCCATGTCATGTATTCCACGAAGGTAGCGTAGATATATTTGCCCCAATTCCAACACCTTCGAGTTGGTGCAAAAATGTATGTTGCTAATAAGTAGGGGTGATACCCGCCCCCTACGGGGCGGGGTCACCCCTCCCCCTCCCCCGCCCCCCGCCCTCGCATATGCAGGGGGGTGGGGAATTTTCCCCGTACCCCGCCCCCGCATGGGCGGGGGCGAGGTACCCCATCCGGTGGCCGGGGTGCGGGGGTGGGCCTCCATCCGCCCGCACCCCCCCACTATTGGGTCTTTGGCCCAGAATATTTTTCTGGGCCCTAAATGACCCAGACTATGTTTTTGGGCTACTTTGGGCCAAAAATCTATTTTTGGACCATTTTGGGCCCAGAATTTAATTTATATATTTAAAAACTAAAAAAAATATATATAATATATATAGATTATAGTATTATACTAAATTTCAACTATTAACTAATTAAATAATAATCATCACTAATCATTACTAAGGCACTAAGCTAAAATAAGTAGTTTACAATTATACAAAATACAAATTAAGAGAACTAATAAACTATTACACTATTACAAACTCCTCTAAAAAAAATAAATATTACAAATTGTACAATTAACTATTGTAGCAACATTACAATTAATTGTAAATTGACAAATAATAACTTCTCAATTTGATTTTGGGGTGGAGTCGTGGCGGTGAATTCACTGAATGGTGAGTTGTGTCGACTGCTATGAGACTGCAAATGAAGATCATAAAAGTAAATAAGTTCTAAAACTTGAAATATTAATAAGTTAAAAATAAAACAGATGAGAATTATAAAGTTATAAAGATGAAACAAAATTTTAAATGCAAAAAATAATTAAGGGAGAAATTGTGCAAACCATGGCAATGGTAGGTCTAATACAAAGTCATACTGCATCAGAGGTAGCTGTAGACGTCTCATGTATCATTATAACAATTAAATTTGAAATCAAACTAATGAATACTAATTAAATCAAAATAAATAAATTAAAATAAGAAATTAAAAAATAAACTTAAAATAAATACCAGATCCAGGCTGATCATCACCCTCCTCCTCGACGTCGGCCTCCTCATACTCAAGAACATCCGGAACATGAATTGGAGTTCCCTTGATCCAATTCTGCATGTAAATCAAAGCCTCCACAGTGGTAGGAGCTAATGAACTCCGAAATGAATCTAATACACGCTCTCCGGTGCTAAAAGCCGACTCTGAGGCTACGGTACTAATAGTGATAGCCAAAAGTGTGTGGGCTATCTCTCCAAGGATGGGATACTTCACGGCATTCACCTTCCACCAACTTAATATATCGAAGTCTTGTGAAAATGGTAGAAGCTCTGCTAATAAGTATTTATCTATCTCTGACTGAGCCTCTACAGAACTCTGAAGGAAGGGGGTCTGCTCATACTTTTCACCCCACTCCAATCTACGTCTTTTCCCTACCTCGACTTCTGGAACCCCTGACGCTGATGGGGTAGGTGTAGGTGCCGCAATATTACCACCCCGCAGGGTGGTAAACTCATCAAATAATCTACCAAGGGTTTCCCGAACCCTTGCTGCAATAAGCTCTGCCCATACTTGCTCGTACGCAAGGCCCAATCCAAATATCATGACATCCAATTTATACCTCGAGTCAAAGACGACAGCTACATATAACAAAATATTAGCCCTAGTTAAATCTCCCCAATACTTGTCGTACTTTGTCCTCATAATCAAAGCCATCTCCCGCAGCCTAATATGACCACCCGCGACCATGTCATCTAATTCTTCTTTTACCCTACATATTTGCTGACATACAACATTGGATGTAGGGTACAAAGTGGCAGATAGTCTCGTGGTGACATCGTAAAAAAGTCTCAAAAACTCTACAAAAACAGCTACAATTTCCCAATCATCCTCTACTGGTTTTCCCAATCCCCCGTGATCATCAAAATACATTACATATTGGATGTCTTCGTCACCCAATAATGCAAATGCCAGCTTATACTCTTGGGCCGCCTCCAACATAAAAAAATTTTGAGTTCCATCGTGTAGGCATATCAGTATAAAGGCCTTTCTTAGATGTTAGGCCAGCAGATCTCGCAGCAACCATAAATTTCTTCAACCTCGAAGGAGCAGATCTCACCCATCTCACATCAATCCTAACCCGAGCAATCAAGTCATGAAGATCTCTCAAACCATCAGTGACAATCAAATTCAGAATATGTGCCGCACATTTCACATGCAAACACTCACCACCCATAAGTGTCTTATTTGCCTCTCTAAGATAGGTTTTCAGATGTCCCAATGCGACATCATTAGACGAGGCATTATCGACTGTGACTGTAACAACCCGGGTCAACCCCCACTCCTTTATTGCGACCTCCAAGGCCTTTCCAATTGTCTTACCCTTATGATCGGTGATTTTATAAAATTTTATAATTTTCTTTTGTAATGTCCAATGACAATCAACAAAATGCACAATCAAAGACATATAATTAAAATTTTGAACTGATGTCCATGTGTCAGTGGTGAGACAAACAAATTGATCCACCAATTGACCCCTCAACTTCTCTTTTTCAATGTAAAAATATTTTTTTACATCCTTTGCCACCGTGTGGCGAGAAGGAATATTAAACCTTGGTTCCAAGTAGCGAGAATACGCTTGGAACCCTTTCCCATCAACAACTTGAAAAGGTAGCTCATCCATAATGACCATACGAGCTAGATGTCTTCTACACTCATCGGGATCATACTTAGTATACCCCCTCAAAGTTGCACCCCCACTAGTCCCATCAGCCATTTTTTGAAGTCCAATATCTAGCCTAGATTGGCTTTTCTCTTGTAGTGATCTTAATATTGGACTTTTTTTGCATTACTCTTCTAAGTGCACCTTTAATTGTGAGGTGCCATGTTTCCTATAGTGATACCCATAAATTTTTCCACAATGGTTATACTTGGCTTGGGGGTTACTTGGGTCACCACCCTCTAGTTTGGTGAAATGACTCCAAACTATTGAAGCAGGTTTCTTGCTGGGCTTAGGGGCGGGGCAAGGTACCATAGGGGTAGAGGTATGGGTAGGGGTATGAGTAGGAGGTGTAGCGGTAGGGGTAGGAGTGCCCTCGGCCTGGAAAGGAGAGCTCGCACTAGAATCTGCTGGCATATCCATGAACTAAAGCAAACAATAAATCTGAATTAATAGAAAACATAGCAACCAAACATCAAACAATTTTTTTTTAAACCAACAAACATTCAGCAATTAACAGTGCAAGCTAACTAATCTTTGAAACCCCTAAATTAATTTAGGGGTTTCAAAGATTAATTTTTGGACAATTATAACCAATAAGAAGATTAATTTTTGGACAATTTAATGAAAAAAAATGTTTAGAACTCAAAAAAATCTCATAAAAATAAACTTACAAATTGATATGACTCGATATGATATATTAAATTATATAAAATGCTCATTTTATTGTAAAATAGTTCTAACATCTTATGCATATCAAGCTATATCATTTTGTAAAACCTCTAATCTTCGTGTTTAATAACTTAATTGATCTACACCTTGAGGACTAAACATATTTAGGTTTTGAAAACTTGTTCTAACTTATGCCGTTCTACCATAGAGCTTTAATTTTATTGATAGATAAAAGAAAATTTTATTATTATGATTGAAATATAGACAAAGTTCAAGTCCATAGAATATAAACATAACTCCCTTGTCCAAAATTTGATGAAAAGAAATAGCATTAGACTGTTTCCATAATTATTTTGTGTGTAATTATAATTTTTTATCTATTACACATAACATTATGTTAAAATCATTATTAAGCTAAACTAATCACATAATAATACTTGGTCATTGGACATAGTCTATTTTAAAAAATAAATAACGGATTCTATCATTAAATGATAAGATTCAATATTTTTTATAAAGATTGCACGAAAGTTATATGTCCTTGAATTATATTTTAAAAAATAAATTATTCACAAAAGAAAATAGAAAGAAAAATAATTTGTGCAAGACTACGACGTGTAATCTTCGTATAGTCTATTTGAAAAAAAAAAGATTTAATAACTACAAAAAAATAAAATTTAGGGGTTTAGATTGAAACCCATAAATTAATTTAGGGTTCCAACATTACAACATTACATATTGCAAACAAAAAAATAACTCAAAAACACACGGAAGGGACATTCAAGAATCAAAACTGGACAGATTCATCAACGATCAACCAACAAAAAGTCAAACCACATGCACAATCAAGTCTCCACAGCACACAATTCACAAAATTTCATCCTCCATCTCCGGTTAAACCCATCCTTCCTCCAATCTCCATTCCATAACATAAATCACAAAAAAATTAAATTTTAAATTTAGGGTTTCTTACCTTCGGTGACAGAGATGAAGAACGAGTCACTGGTTACGGTCAGTGATGGCGACGGCGACGGTGACAGCACACAGGGACGACAGCGACCGATTCACAAAGAGAGAGACCGAGAGGCGAGAGTCGAGAGAGAGATAGGGGATTCTGGAAGGCTGGAAGCTCGAGAGGGAAGAAGGGGTTCGGGGGGGGGGTTCGGGTAATTAATCCCAAGCATGAAACGACACTGTTTCATGCTTGGGAGGGTTAATAAAATTAAACCCATGCATGAAACGGCGTCGTTTCATGCCTGGGAGGGTAAAAAAAAATTAAACCCAGGCATGAAACGGCGTCGTTTCATGCCTGGGAGGGTAAAAAAAAATTAAACCCAGGCATGAAACGGCGCCGTTTCATGCCTGGGTTATTTTTTTTTAAAATATATATGTAATAATTATATAATTATATAATTATATTATATATTTATAATATATATATATATATATATATATATATATATATATAATAACCCGGGGCGGGGCGGGGTAAATCCGGGGCGGGGGAAACCCCTATCCCGCCCCTGTCCCCGGGTTGGGTGGCAGATGCGGGCGGGTGACCCCGCCCCCCGCATCTGCCGGATGGGTTGCTCCGCCCCGCCACGCGGGGGCAGGGCGGGGCAGCGGGGGCGGGGCCTCACTGCCCACCCCTACTAATAAGTTAACTGAAAATGAAAGATCAGGTCAAGTACAATTTGCAAAATATATTAATGTACCAATTGCATTTAGATACGACACTTCAAAATCCATAATTCCTTCATCATCTTCTTTAGGGCGAAACATGTCATTTTTCAAATCAAGTGATTTGACAATCATTGAAATACTTTTAAAGGATGAGATTTGTCCATGTAAAATTTTTTTAGAACTTTTTTTGTATACATTGACTGATGGACAATAATTCTATTTGAAAAGTACTCAATCTGTCAACCAAGACAAAATTTAGTTTTCGAGGTCATTGATTTCAAACTCAATTTTTAAATAATTTACGATTTTCATGAGCTCTTCTAGAGTTCCAACAAGATTTAAATCATGTACATATACCACAACAATAACAAATTTAGAATTTGACTTTTTAGTGAAAACATAGGGGCAAATTAGATTATTTTCAAATTCTATTTTTATTAGATTTTCACTAAGAAGATTGTACCACATCTGTCCTATTATTTAACCTATATAAAAATCTTTGTAGCTTGATTGAAAAAATACTTTGAGATATTGAATTACATCCTTTAGGCATTTTATATCTTCCAAGAATTTTCATATATATATATATATATATATATATATATATATATATCATTATCCAATAATCCATATAAATATGTTGTAACAACATTCATTAAACACATACCCAAACTTTCTGTAATTCTAAACTAATAAAAAGTCTGAATGTAATTGTATCCATAGGAATATGTTTTTTCATAATCAATACCAGGCTTCTGTAAGAAATCTTGTGCAACAAGTCGTGTTTTGTATGTCACAATTTTATTTTTCTCATTATGTTTACGTATAAATACCTACTTATATCCAACTACCATCATATCTTCAGGTGTTTGGACTACAAGTTTAAATACTTCACGTTTTGCTAGTGACATTAATTATGCATGATTTGCTTTTTTCCATTTTAGCTAATCATTTCTATGTTAACATTCTTCAACGGTTTTTGATTAATTTATGTCATCATTTCTGGTGATATCAAGAGTAATTTTAAATGAAAATATGTTGTCGAAAATAATTTTATTTTTTTCGAATAGTTCTATATAATGTATCAAGATCTCATTATTTTCAAATATATTTTCCTCTTCAAGGGATAATTCTTCAGGTGATTCTGTTCTGAGAGAATTTTGTACAGAATTTTTGGATGAATATATTACTCTTGTTGCTTGTTTTGTGGGTATGACCTCTGCAGAAGCACTCATTTCTTTAATTTGTGTTTTTCTCTTCATGTGATTCCATCCATTGTACCAATAGGTCTTCCACACTTCAAACGTGTTTTAGACTAATTAGCTGCTATATTATTCGACTGTCCTACAAGGACATCGGTCTTTGCTAGAGTATTAGCAGCCAGAATGTGAGACTTCACTATTTTTTTATTGTTTATAAAGGCATCCGGTAATTGATATGCAATAGCTTGCAAATGAATGATCCTCTAAACTTCTAGTTAACATTGATTTATATGAGGATCAAGATGAGATGGTATCAAAGTGTTCCATATTATTTATTTTTGTACTTCTGACAACTTTTCTCCCTTTTATGGTGGGAAGATTGTTTAATCAAAACGAAAATATTCAAAATGAGCCTTAAAAATATCCTCAGTTAAAGGTTCGAGGTATCTAATGGTGGTGGGAAAATAAAAACCAACATAAATTCTAACTCTATGTTGAGGACTCATTTTAGTGTGTTGGAAGGTGTAATTGGAACATACACAACACAACTAAAAGTATGAAGATAAAAAATATTTAGTAGTTGACCAAATGTAAGTTGCAATGGAGGGTATTTATTATAGACAGTTAGTCTTATTCGAACTAATGATGCAGCATGCAAAATTGCATATCTTCAAGCATAGACAGATAGTTTTGTTTTCAAAAGTAATGGTCAAGCAATTAATTGTAAACATTTAATAAATGACATAGCTAAACTATTTTGAGTATGTGTACTAGCAACAACATTTTGAACATTAATATCAATTGGCATACAATGATTATCGAAAGTTTTATATATAATTTTTCTTGCATTATCCAATCAAATATATCGAATGGATAATCAGAAAACTAAGCCAATAAACTAATAATTTGTACAAGAAGTCTAGCAAATGCAGCATTTCGAGTAGAGAGTAGATAAACATGTGACAATCTAGTTGGTGCATCTATTAAAACGATAAAATATATAAATGGCCTACATGGTGGATGCATAGGTCCACAAATATCTCTATGAGTTCTTTGTTTAAAATGGAGGAGATTCAATAATTACCTTGTAAGGGGATGGTCTGATAATTTGCTTCATTTGAAATATGTACATATGGATAATCATTTGGTAAAAGAATTTTCTGGTTCTTTAAGAACGTCCATATGAATTCTCAATTATTTGACATATCATGATTAATCCTGGATGACCTAGGCAATCATCAGCACACTTATGGTGCACTATAACATGTTATTTAGTTCTTTTCATTGTTGTATAATATAACCTAGAAGAGAAATTTGACATTTTTTTAGTATGAGCTTCTGTCCCAAATTTATTGTTGTAATGTAAAGATATTCATTGATGTCTTCATTAGTGGTTTCAATATGATAACCATTATGATGAATATATTTAAAAATGAGTAAATTTCTTCTAGATTTTGAATAATACAAAGTATCATCAATACAAAGTTTTGTTCATTTTGGTAAAATGAGATTGGCTCTTTTGGAGCCTTTAATTAGGTTTGATGAACCGAATATTGTATTGACGTTCGCTCTATTCAAAGTTAAATATTAAAAATATTTTTTGCCATTAAAAATTGTATGTTTTGTACAACTGTCTGCCAAATAAATATCTTCATCAATCATCTTGAAATAGGTCAATGTATCAATAGAACTCATATCTCCTAGCAAAAATATGTATAAAATCGTATTAATGCAAAATAAAAATTCATAGGATGTATTAAAAGATAACAACTCAAACATAATGTAATTACATAATAAAGAGAGAAAATTAATTGTTGCGCCCATATGCATCAGTAACCAAAATATCATTCATGTCTTCGATAAGATTCATAAAGAAATTAGAAACATCAAGATGGGTTAGATCTATCCCATTTGGATTATTAAAATAAGTTAGATGATCTTCTGGATCCTTATAGTCAATAAAATTCATTTCAACTTATTTTTCTTTTTCCTTCATATATACTTGATATAGGTCTACCAAATATTTAGATGTAGAACAGATACGTGACCGATGCCTTTTCATTCCATACTAGTGATAATTATCTACATATTTCTTTTACATGCTTATTTTAAAAAGCTTTTGTTTTTGTTGGAGTATAGCTTCACATATTGAGAGTATGAAATTAAAGTCAAAGAAAGAAAAAGTCAAAGAAGAGAAGAAGAAATAGTTTTTGTTATTTCTGTTAATTCAGTTATTAAGTAGATGTATTAGTTTAAATACAGTTGTACATTCATGTATTAATTCATTCAATTCAGATCCTTCAAAATCACAAGTTTAATTTCTCTCCTCTGTTTTCATTTCTCTTTTCTTATACCGAGTTATTCACCAAGAATTCATCAAGTTCTCAACATGGGATCAGATTGAGAATCAATCTTGCTTCTGCAAATTCATATCTTCTTCCATTTTCTGTTCTTGATCTCTGCATTACAAAATTCTTTCGATTTTGTATTGAATTATGTTCTTGCATTCTTTCTCTAAATTCTTGCAATGAGTTTTGCAAACTCTACCCCTATCACTGTAAATCCTTCAGCTGATTCTTCTAGCCTATTGTTTATGCATCCAAGTGATAATCCTAGTGCCCTCTTAGTCTCAGAAATTTTGGAGTCGATCAATCACCATAGCCTTGACTGTCAAGAACAAAGTTGCCTTCATTGATGGTTCCATCACTGCTCCCTATACTGATCAACTTGTTCAGCATACAACATGGCTACATGCCAACAATCTGGTACTCTCTTGGTTAATGAATTCCATTTATAGGGAAATAAGGAATAGTTTGCTCTATGTTGCATCTACTGTTGATTTTTGGAATAAACTAAAAACCAGATATCTAAGAAGTGATGGACTAAGAGTTTTTCATCTTGAAAAATCTTTAAGCTGCATATATCAGGTTCCTTATCAATTACTGAATATTTTAGTGCTTTTAAAACCCTTTGGGATAAATATGTCAGCTATAGGTCATTCCCAACATGCACATGCACATGTGCATGTGATCTTTTCAATTCTTGCTACTTCGACAACAGTCTGATTATGTGTTTAAGTTTCTTGTTTTGTTAAATGATCATATGCCTCGGTTAGGAGTCAATTACTCCTTGTTGTTCCATTGCCTAGCATGGCTAAAGTCTTTTCATTACTACTTCAAGAAGAGAGTCAAAGACAACTTACTAACTCTGCAGGTAATGAAACACATGCTTTGTTAGCTAAGTAGTTCAATCAGCCACCTACACAATTCAAGAATCTTTATTGCATTGTCCTCATTGTGGATATAATGGGCATACAGTTGATAAGTGTTTTCAACTTCATGGTTATCCTCCTGGATGGACTAGACCCAAAGGAAAACGAAATTTTTCATCTGCACATGCTGTCATTTCAACTGGAGAGGTCTACATTCAAAACAGTAATGAGAATCAAAGGTTTTATTAACTTCTGAAGAATTTAATAAACTTCTAGCATTTGCAAATTTAACTTCATCTACTCAGAATATAGCCTCACCAGCAGCTGTGCACCTTGTCGCTACTTCCCAATTTTCTGGTAACTTTTTTACCTCTTGTAATTCTGCTTCTTCTACTCTAAACACTGATTTTTCTTGGATTTTGGATAGGGGTGGCAATATGTGACACGACATGATAAAAGCGGGTTACGGTTTAGGATTAACGGGTTTGGGTCAAAACGGGTTGAACCGTTAAGACACGATTGATTAATGGGTCAACCCGTTATGACCCGTTAAGAAAATGAAATTTCTGATTATACCCAGTTAAGACCTAAAACTCAAAAAATCCTAACTCTAACCCTTCTAACCACACCACCGCCCTCTTCAGTTTCACTTTTCAGAAAAATTTCACCTCCTCCTAAGTTTGAGTCAAACCCATGCCGCCCCCCCTCCACTCCTCCAATTCTCTTCACGGTGACACTGAGTCACCCACTCACACTTAGAACCATGGATTCACGCTGCTTGCCGCCACCGCCCCGTCGCCCATGCCCACCGCCAGTGCCCGTTGCCCATGCCACATCGCCCATTGTAAGTCAAGATTAGCTCGATCCGTTTGATTTCATAATGCCTAAACTCAATTAAGAAAGATTAGTTCTTGCACATAATTTTGCCTCAGTACCCGATATTTAGACATAATCAATTTACTGTTCTATTTTGAGGCAGCATCTGGACAAATCTCCTCTTCTTCCACCCGATGAAAATTCAATTGCTTCTGCTGATTTATATGGTCCAACAAAGAACATTAGCATACATATACAGTTAATGCCAAGCATAAAAAATGGACTTTGGAATTGATAAGAAAGGCTCATATCGAAACAAATCTTTCCCTATAAATGGATGAAAAAAGACTCAAATATGCATGTGCTTGGGATATTGATCCGTGTTCTTAGATCAGTAAAATCTTTGCTACTTTGCTTCAACAAAAATAACATAGATAGCCATAAATATGGCGGAAATTCAAAGAACAAATGAGGAATAATTAAGCAAATATATATATATATATAGCTTGACAAAATGAACTGAGTTTTAGAACATGACTTGCTTGATCTGTCCTCTACAGTTTAAAAGTTTATGGTAATAAGTTGTCTTCTGGGGTTTCCACCAACAATTGCAATTATTAGTTTCTTGGTGTACAAAAATTTGCAACGAAGAATGTCCTAATATTTTTTTTGCAAATCTCAGACTGAATTCACATAGAAGCCAAACCTCTCTGAAGATAAAAGGCAATTTTTTTTACTATAACACAATCCTCCAAGCAAAATAAGTAATAGAACTTCTGTCTAAAAAAAGTTGCAATATGCATGCCAATTTCTTATATGAGTTCAATTTCTTTTTTTGATGACATATATGAGTTCAATTACTATGGTTATTTTTTCCAAAATCTACATTGAAATCAAAGCAAAGAGGCTGGAAAAATATTATATGTTCATTACTCTTTACAAGTCCAATATAATTTACTAGCTTTACCAAATTTTCTAATGAAATGTGTATAGGATTTTATCCAGTAGTGGGTTGATTTGGAGTTGGAGATAGGATCAGTCAGTTCATTGCAACTGTGATCAATAAGAATGTCCTCTATAGTTTAAAAGTTTATGGTAATCAAGCACATAATCAATTGTAAAAGAAGGTAAGCTCTTATAGATTTGAATGCCTATTGGCTATGTAGGTAGAGAGTTCACATGATAACTAAACTTGGAATAGTTCTATATCTAAACTAATTATGGTTTAGTCAAATTTGTGGGTAACTAACTTATATGTTTGGGGCATTATAGATTTAGTCACAAATATTATACTGTTTACATTTTTTCTTATTGTTTGTTGTCAGATGAGTTCGACAGTAGGTGAAAATGACGATTTGATTTATTTGGACCCGTTTGACTCATAAAGTTTTCAAAATGAGGAATCTAAAACAAAACGAAGGAAATGGTCAAACGTGTGGACTTTTTTTGAAATGGTTCCTGATTTTGAGATCAATGATGGCAAGCCACGAGCCAAGTGCAAGATGTGTGGAATTATTTACATGGCAACGAGCAAATATGGAACCGAAAATATGAAGCGTCACATTGACACCTGCCCTAGGAGAAGTTCACGAGATATTGGTCAGATGACGTTATCACAAAATAGTGAAAATATTTCGATAAGTGCTCCTAAATTTGATACTGAACAATATAGAGAAATTTTGGTAGCTGCTATTGTGAAGCATGAACTGCCTTTTCGGTTTGTTGAATATTCGAGGGTGAGGTCTTTATTACAATATTTGCGTTCAGATATTTCAATTATTTCTAAAAATACTGCCAAGGTTTATTTGGTTAAGATGTATCATAGAGAAAAAAAAAGGATTAAATACATGTTAAATGATTCTCCTGATATAATTAATCTAACATCTGACTTGTGGACTTCTATAACTACTGATGGTTATATGTGCATTATAGCACATTTTCTGGATAAGAAAAGAGTTCTGCAGAAAAGAGTTTTGAATTTTTCTTTTATACTACCACCACATAATGACATTTCTTTCTCTGAAAAAATTTATAATTTGCTATGTGAGTGGGAAATTTAACACAAGATTTTTGCATTGACTTTAGACAATACTTCTTCTAATGATGTTTTAGTAGAGTTGTTAAGAACTCAATTGAATATTAAGAAAGCTCTTGTTTGTGATGGTGAGTTATTTCATCTTCATTGTTGTGCTCATATTCTGATTTGGTAGTACAAAATAGATTAAAAGAGATTGATTTTGCTATCCAAAAAGTTCGTGAAAGTATCAAGCATGTCAAAAGATAACAAATAAGGAAAGTAAAATTTTAGATTTAACAAATGAAATATTTTTGGATAGCAAGAAAAGGTTGAGACAGGTTGTCCCCACTAGACGAAATTTCATTTTTCTTATGCTTGAGAGTGCCCTTTTCTATTGTCGTGCCTTTAGTCATTTGGAGTTGACTAATTCTAATTTTATGCATTGTCCATCAACATCTGAGTGAGAAAAAGTACAGAAGATTAACAGTTTATTAGGAGTTTTTTATGAAACCACTTGTAATTTTTCGAGATCAAGTACCCAACAACCAATTTGTATTTTCCATCAGTATTTTCGATTTATTTTACATTAAAGCAGCACTCTGAGGGTGAAGATGAGTACATGATGAAAATGTGTTGTAAAATGCTTGCTAAGTTTGAGAAATATTGGTCTGAATTTAATGTGTTGTTGGCTATAGCAGTTATATTGGATCCTCAATACAAGCTTCGTTTTGTTGATTTCTTTTATACAAAACTTTATGGAGAATTTTTCAGAGAGTATATGAATGTTCGGAGAAAAATGTCATCTCTTTTCATGGAATATAGTTCTTCTAGTGCTCCTACAATGGCATGTTCTACCAGACTTCTGATAGCACAGTTAGTAGAGCGAAAAGTCAATTTTCATATAATAATTATTTATTTCAGGTAATATCAAATAATATTTTTTGTTTAATGATTTATATTATATTGTTGTTTCATATCATATATTTGTTTGAAATATTTTTATTTATTTTTGTGTACAAGAATTTGATTCATTTAGATCTGATGATCTTTCTGCCCATATGAAAAAAAGTTAATTGGATCTTTACTTGAATGAACCTAGGACTGATAGAAATGCAAAGATTGACATTCTTTCCTTTTGGAAAGGAAATGAATTTCGTTATCCTGATCTTGCTTGTATGGCTTGTGACATTTTGAGTGTTCCAATTTCTACAGTTGCATCTAAATCTATTTTTAGTGTTGGTGGGCGTATCATTGATCAATTTAGGAGTGCACTAAAAGCAGATATTGTTGAAGTATTAATCTGCACTAGAGATTGGTTATATGGTGAGGAGCAATGTATTATTATTTTTATTTTATTGAATAAATGACTGTAATTTTTCAATACAATAATATTATTTAATATAAAACTTTACTAATGTCTTTTTTTTAATAGAAACACAAGAAGAAGTTAAATTGGACGAGTTAACTGAAAATGTAATGGAATTGGATAACAACAAGGGCAAAGACTTGTTGGACGCTCTACCTCATTCTTCAAGTTTTAAATTTGTTTAGATTTGTGTTTTTATTATATTTGGGATTGTAACTTTCATATATTTACTATGTGTATTTTGTTTATTATATTTGGAATGCAATTTTAATATATTATTACAATGTGTGTGGATCATATTTGTTTGGATTGTAATTTTAGACTTGTAGTTAATTTTTTATAGATATTATTTATATGTAAATATTTATATAAAATCAATCAGGTCAAACGGGTCGTGTCGTGTAGTGTCGTATCTTGTCTGTTCAACCCATTAATGTAAACGGGTTGAAACGGAACGGGTCATTTCGTGTCATATGATCTGTTCACCCCTCCTATATTCTTCTGCTCCTAAATCAATTACCACTTCTATTAATCTTCCTAATAGCCATATTGTTCTAGCCACACATATTGGTATTGTGTGTTTGTCTAACACATTACTTTTGCATAATGTTTTATGTGTCCCAAGTTTTTCATTCAACCTATTATCTGTTTCAAAGCTAATCAAAGAATCTAATCTTTCTCTTCATTTTTTGAATCTTATTGCCTTTTACAGGACCAATCAGTGAAGAGGATGATTGAGATTGCATTTGAGAAACAAAGACTTTACAATCTATCTCAAGCTTCTTCAAAAACTTATTCCTGCTATCAATCTCAGTTTAATTTTTCACCTTTTGTTTTAGCTATTACTAAAAAATAGTTAGATGTATGGCACCTTAGACTAGGTCATGTTTCTAGTTCGAGATTATCTTCTCTTAGATAGATAGAATCATCCATAACTCTTGATTGTACAAATGTTTGTGAAATCAGTCCTTTAGCAAAGCAAAGAAAACTGTCTTTGCCTGTATCTCAAAGAACTTAATAAAATGTTTGATTTGATTCATTATGATATATGGGGTCCATTTGCTACTATTTCCTATTATGATTTTAAATTTTTCTTAACTATAGTTGATGATTTCACACAATGTACTTGGGTTTACATGCTTAAGGCAAAGTTTGAAGTCTCCTCTTTACTCAAAAACTTTTGTCAAATGGTAGTAATACAAATCAATGTTTCTATCAAAACTATAAGGTCAGACAATGGACCAGAATTCTTTCTCACCAAATTTTACAATGAAGATGGTATTTTGCATCAAAGAAGTTGTGTACAAACTCCACAACAAAATGGAGTTGTTGAAAGAAAACATCAACACTTATTAAACACAGCTAGAGCATTAATGTTTCAAGCAAATATACATCTAATTTTCTAGAGTGACTATGTGTTGGCTTCAGCACACATGATAAATCGAATTCCAACTCCTCTTCTTAAAAATAAAACACCATTTGAAATGTTTTTTCATAAAACACCTAATCTTTGTCATCTAAAAGTTTTTAGTTGTCTTTGCTTTGCATATACACTTACAACTCACAGACAAAAATTTGATCCAAGAGCTACAAAATGTATTTTTTCCTCCTCATCAAAATTGTAGCTCAAAGCCTTCTCAGACAGTGATTGGGCAGGGTGTATTGGCACTCGAAGAAGTGTTACAGGTTTTGCAATTTTTTTGAGAAATTCATTAATCTCATGGAAATCTAAAAAGTAAGCCACCATTAGTAGATCTTCTGCAGAAGCAGAATACCAAGCACTTGCAGCAACTACATGTGAAGTTCAGTGGCTACTTTATGCTTTACAAGATCTAAACATAAGCCATCATCAACCAGCATTACTTTATACTGATAGCAAGTTAGCTTTATCTATTACCACCAATCCAGTCCAACATGAAAGAACAGAGCATATACAAATTGATTGCCACCTTGTTAGAGAGAAGCTGCAGCAGAACATCATCAAGTTTTTCTACATTACTTCAAGATTGCAATTGGCAGACATCTTCACAAAACTTCTTAGCTCATTGCTTTTTCATCATATCCTTCGCAAGATGAACATTCTTAACATATATGTTCATCTTGAGGGGGTGTTGGAGTATAGCTTCACATATTGAGAGTATGGAATTAAAATCAAAGAAAGAAACAGTCAAAGAAGAGAAGAAGAAATAGTTTATGTTATTTCTGTTAATTCAGTTATTAAGTAGATGTATTAGTATAAATACAGTTGTACATTCACGTATTAATTCATTTAATTCAGATCATTCAAAAGCACAAGTTTCATTTCTCTCCTTTGTTTTCATTTCTCTTTTCTTATATCGAGTTCTTCATCAAGTTCTCAACAATTTTCATTTTCATGGTGTGGTTCCACTTCTTGTGCTATGTACTATTTCTCTTTAAAAAGCTTTGAGTACGCTCTCATTGAACTTGATAGCCTTTTTCTACCACGACCATGATTTTCTTTATCATGATGAAATGAGATTTCATTCGCTTCAAAGAATAGAGTAGAAACAGTTGGAAGAGATTGATATTTTTTTATTAGCAGCTTGTTTTGTTCAACCACTACTAAACAAGATGCTAATTTAGAATACTTAATGAACTTTTGCAATCAATATGGATGTTGCAGGAGCACATTCAAGGCATGAATATGTTATATATTTTATTTCAAACTTATCTTCCCCTGCCATCCCATCGAGTTTAGGTTCTCAGCCCAACATCTCACCTCAACCAAACGCGGCCCAAACTCACTTACTTTCTCCAGCTCAAACACAGCATCTCCTGAGTCCCATATCCATGTCCCCTACTCTCTTGCCTCCTAGGTCTATTCTTTCTCCCTCGGTACCTCATCAAACTGCGCCGTCCCACCTTCAGTCCTCTCATCTTCAAATCTTCATCCAAACACTACAATCCATCCTATGCAAACTCATTCCAAAAATCACATTAAAAAACCCTTATAGTGCAAGGATGGCACTATCCTGTGGCCCACACCCAAAACCTCCCTACTCATCTCTCGGTCTCTTCCATTTCTCCCAACAAGGCTAATCAAATCTCAATTCTAGAGGAACCGCAATCCTTTACCGAAGCCTCTAAATACTCTGTATGGTGCGAAGCCATGGCAACTGAGTTCCATGCACTCTTGCAGAATCACACCTGGGACTTGGTCCCTTTTTCTTCTTTTTTCAACATACTTAGCGCCAAGTGGGTTCTCAAAACCAAACGCCATGGTGATGATACTCTTGAGCAACGGAAGGCACACCTCGTGGCTAAAGGGTTTCATCAGCAAGAAGGTTTGGATTTTACAAAAACATTTAGCCCTGTTGTAAAACCAGTCACTATTTGTTTAATCATCTCCATTGCAGTATCTTCTAGGTGGCCTTTGCATCAATTAGCTTGAGATGCACTTGATAGTGGGCTCGAGTGAAGCAAAACCAGTGAATTCACTTGAGTCTCGTGCGACAATGGGCTCGAGCGAGACATAAACCTCAGTGTTTGCGGGTTTGTGTCTCACTCGAGTTGTGCTCGACACATCACTCAAGCCAATGTTGATTGGATGTTCACTCGAGGCATTCTCGACACACCGCTCGAGTGAAGGATCTAATTTTTTCCATATTAGGGTTTCCAATATCGTTTCTATTTATATGTCATATTTTGACTTTATTGGGTACGATTTTCAACAATTTTCAGTGAGAACAAAAGAGGTAAAGTGTGAGTGTGTATTGCGAGAGAGAAAAAGCTCTAGAAAAAGTGAATAGAGATTGTGTCATTGTAATCTCATATGATTAATAAAACTTTTGCAGCTCTGTGGGCATAGGTACATTGTCGAACCACATAAATTGTATGTCGTGTGATTTTGATCATTGCTTGCTTTTATTTGCGTTGTCATTGTTGGTCTGTGTTTTGCACATCTTTTTCTTCTTTTTCTCCAATATCGTGGGTCTCGGGAATTAAGTTTCCCAGATCATTTGTCTAGTCGTGACACCGTTGTTCTCTAGTCATGAACCAGAGATCCACGGTGTCATCCTTCGATCCCGAAGGAAAAAAAAAAAAAGAAAAAAGAAATTGATGGCTTTTTGCTGTTTGAGAACATAGGAAGGGCTAGTTCCCCCTTCATCCGTCAGCCTATATGATGGGGACGAATAACATTTCTATAAAGTGGGCGTGATGGCATTAGGATGCCCTGCCCAAGCGAGACTGAGAGGGTGAGGGGGCTGCTATCCACCTGTATAGCACGAATATATAAAAGGCCTAATATTAATAATGACGAACAAAACGGGATAAACTATTGCTAAAAATTAAAACACAAGAAAGTCATTGCTAAAAAGAAAATGCACATAGTTTCAAATCCAAATTGAACATAGTATAGGCGTGTTCCATCAATTTTTATTTTTTATAAATTCTTTCAGTTTAACAGAATTTTCATATCCGTACTAAGAACATTATAAAATATGAGATGTTTTAATCATTTCACATTATACTAGTTAGTAACATAATCTCATGGAGAGGATTCTTTTATCTATAAAGAAGGACAATTACTCAAAGTCCATATCGACTGAGTAGTTAGGCAATTCGAGATGATATATGGCAAGTGTGTTTTGTTGGCATAGTGGAGGCCAAGTAAGAAGGTTGAAACAAGTTTGGTGATGTGTGCGTTATCCATATGTCAATCAATATTAATACTTCATGAGCATGCAGAAGACTTTATAATTAACAGTAACGATGATATTTTTTTAAGTTAGGCTTTTACTTCCACTATGCCTACAACATTTCATGGTCACATCAATGTAACATCTAATAATTCAAATCATGAAAAAGAAAAACAAAAAATTACATCAGATGCTAATTGAAGTGGGAACAAAATTGCTAATTGAAGGGGGAACAATGTATATATATATATATATAGGTCTTACTAGCTATCCAAGAAATACTTTAGATCATCTTATTTCTCGATAGTTAAGTTGATTTTTTTTTTTGATACATGGGGAGGGGGGATTTGATCCTTGTTCTCTTTGTGAAAAATCAAAGTGTTGCCAATTGATTTAAAGGATCTTGACAGTTGTGTTGAAAATTATAGACTCTTAATTGGTTAAGGAAGGGGATTCTAAATACTAGAGATTTTTTTATGCAGAGACTTGTTACTAGATTCTTAGTAAATAATTAGTAAAAGAATGTTATGTGGTTTATAAGTATGGTGTGTAGTTTTCTGCTTATAATGGAACCTATTATATTCATATAAAGGGCAAAAGTATCAATATTTTTTCCTATAAGATAACGTGGCACGTTTCCATATCAGCAATTTATTTAACATCTTACAACGTCCTTCAAATTACCTCATCCTCTCAACCTAATAAACGACCAAAATCCTTAATTCTCTCAAAGGTGTCGAACTTGATAACCAATAATCCTTCAGTCCTTATGACATCAATGGATGCATTCACTGAGTACTAGTGCAAACGAGATTAGATGAGGTATTTTGTTAAAAGTTGAATAAAATATTGTTAAATATAATTTTTTAGTATTATTTTTATTTTAAGATTTGAAAATTTTGAATTGTTTATTATATTTTTTGAATGATGTTTTAAGTTTTTTTTTAAATGTATAAGGATATAAAGTAAATAAATAAATAAATAAATAAAAAATCTAAATGCACTTATCGAGAAACATCCTCATGCTATACCCTCGATGGGTGTAGCAGGACTCTATAATAATATTAGTACATTATATTTACTATTATATATATATATATATATATATATAATATAATATAATTGTATAAGCATAGAGCAACTAGGCGCCATTCTGAAACTTTCATGTTCAAATGAGTATATTATCGTTCGAACACTAGATATTCAGGATCGAACGATTTATAAAATTATTTGAATGGAATTACCAAAATGTTCGAATGACACATTTAACTATTCAAACGGAATCTCCATTCTTATTGAGGCGAGATCACGTACGTGGGAAAACTTTTCCTCCTTATTTTCCTACATTTAAGGGAATATTTTGGGGAATATTATGGTACTTGCATTCGAATGCATTAGTGAAGCATTCGAACGGATAAACGATGAATTAAAGCATTTGAACGCAGCCTTATAGATCTGAGATATGTGCTCTGCAGGCTATAGCTGCAAACCTAGGTTTGACAACCTCACACTTTGCAATGGCCAGGGTATTTGGAACATTGCCATTAATTTATTCTAAGAGATAGAGACACTGGCAATTCTTGTGAATGGCTTTTTCGAGATGAGGACCCCACCGAAAGAGATAAAGGACCATGCGAGGTTGTGGTTGGCCAGTTGGTCGTGGAGGACAGCAATGAGAGACTTCCACTGGGCATTCTTGTTGTCGACTATGGGAGATTGAGATTCTTTGGATTGAGAAACTAGGGCTTGTGATTTTGGGGATGTTGGGGTCTCTAATATGTGACTGAGTTGATAGGTTTGCAGGTCTAATATGCAACTGAATTTGAAGAGGGAGTGCCAAGCGAACATTAAGTTGAAAGAGTGGAGGAAAATGACAAAGGACAAGGTTGCTGAAAGGAAAATGAGGGGCAAACCAGAAAATGAAAATGAGTTTTTGATGATTTATGAAAATAGAGGAAAAAACTGTATTGTGAGAATGGGTTTTTGTGGTGAGGGCAAAAAGTTGACACCCCCACCGGGGTCAAACTCCCATCTCGGGTGTTGAAAGTAAGTGTATGGATTCTGATGGTGGAGAAAGAGGTTTTGCAAGCGGTGTGAACCAACAAACAAATTGTTTTAAGGTCCTTCTTTAGGACGATAACTCGAATCTTCTGGACCTTTCTCTTTTTCTTCCACAGTAATTGCATCTTCTTCTTCCTGCATTTCACAAATTGTCGCAGTTTTCTTGAAAGTTGCTCGCAATTTCGTTTGCATACTATCAGATCAGAGTACTTGGTGCGTTTCATTGTGGCTGTCCCGAAAATCATTCAAATGCTGTTGGAGAACTTGATCGCATTGTTGATGTTGTTCCACCATCTCCTTAATTTTGAGTAATGATGCAAAAATTTCTTCCATAAACTTTGATAACATAGAGACCGGTGTCTCTTTAATACAAATTTGTAACACACCTCAAATACTTACGATAATTTTCTAAAATCAGACTACTTCATGGGAGCAACCTCCAGGGAAGATGAAGAAGAGAGAGAGAGGTAGGAAAGGAAAAGTAACTTTTTGATTAAGATTCGGCATGTCCTTCTAAAAGGGAAAACCCACTACATATACTGACAACTTGTAGTGGGTTAGGTTATGCTTGGAAGATGAGATAAGATGAGAATTTTTAAAAATTTTGTGAATAGTGTTAAGATGAAAGTTTAAAATATTATTTTTTAATATTATTATTGTTTTGGGATTTGAAAAAGTTAAATTAAAATTTGAAAAAGTTGAATTGTTTATTATATTTTGTATGGGGATTTGAAAAAGATGTAATGATGAGATGAGATAGAGATGAGATGAGATTTCTCATCTTTGTTTCCAAACATAACCTTAGTTGGATTGAATGGCTTACTGTATTTAAAGAAGATAAAGACGATGGGCCAAGTCCCGACCCACAATTACTAAAGTAACTACTAATAAGGCCACATGCCGTTACAACCCATACCAAGCCCATCATTACTTCGATCCACAACTGTTGAGATGAATTGAAGTGTGATAGTGAGAGGGAGGGAATTCCTTCATGCACATGGTGAAGGCGCAAGCAAGCGAATTTCTCATTTATTGCCTTGAACTTTTAAATGGAGCGACTGCAGTGAGAGAAAGATGAGTGTGAGGAACTCCCTCACCTCAGTTTGTAAAGGAAATGAGTTTTTATATGCGAAATACATATTCACAAGTCGAAAGTAAATATGAGAGACCACTAGGATTTTGAAAGAAAATTCTATACATCATGTTACTATTTTATTAAATAAGATGTGACACATTTATTACCGTTGGATGATTCTTTATTATCTAATAGTGATAAATGTGTTACATTTTACATAGTAAGAAGAAAGTCGGACAAAAGTTTGATGTATAATATTACTCAATTCCAAAACTATTTAATTTCCAACTTTACCAAATAAAAAACGGAAAGAAAGAACAAAAAGAAGACTTGCCACTAGTGGAGCTTCCTCGAGTGAATATGAAGCAATTACAAGGGCATGCTTTTTATGTGGTTATTGTGATTATCTCTAGTTTTTCCCGTCGTTTTAAATTGTGTTTATTATTTATCAACTAAAAATGAAGAATATTCTTTGTGTACAATATTTTTAAATAAAAATAAAATTGTTTTCGGCCGCTATGATTGAGACAGAAGAAGCACGCACCCTGAATGGCCCATGAATAGTTTAAAGCTGGGCCGAGCCCAGAGGCACATGCACCCTCATTATAGGTGGCCAGCTAAGAAAATAAAGAAAAAGTCTTTCCACGTGCTCCTTTAGAATCTTCATTTCCTTCGTTGACGGGTTGTCGTTGGCCCCCCAAACTTACGGCTTGCGGACCTGACACATTAATTTCCAACCGTATAAAAGCTGGAAACTTCGAGAAGGGAAAAATAAATAAATAAAAATATAATATTAGAGCCACCGTTAGAGCTCCGTTAGTCTATTTCATATGTGTTTTTTTTTTATATAATTTTTTTAACATTTTAAATATTTTTAAAAAATAAAAAAATTCATAATATCATTAAAAACACTTCTTTAATCATAAAGTTAAAAAAAAAAAAAATCCCAACGGGAGCCTCCGGTGGGAGTTCCTAACAGGAAGATTAATATTTTTTTTAGTTTTTTTTGATTTTGTGATTAAGGAAGTATTTTTTAATAATATTGTTATTTTTTTATATTTTTTAAAAATATTTAAAAGTATTAAAAAATCTATGTAAAAAAATAACAGAAAATAAAATAGCTTAGAGGGAGTCCTTGGTGGTGGCTCTAGTATTATCCAAAAAAAAAAAAAACTTAGATTTAGCCTCATTCATTTTCACAATCATTTTTAACTTATCTTATTTCATCTTATCTAATCATTAAAATTTTTTCAAAATTTTCACATAAGATAAAATAAATAATTCAATTTTTTCAAATCTTAAAACAAGTAATAATAAAAATATATATTCTAACAATATTTTATTTAATTTTTAATTTTTATCTCAACACCTTTCATCTATAAAAATAAACAAAGACTACTTGGACATAATGCCTCTCCTTTATTTTTTTCAAAGAATATGGACTTTAGCATCCATATGGATATATGCATATACATATGCAAAATTATATTTACATAATATGACCCTAAAATCATCTATATTGGCTTATGCATATATATATATATATAATTAGCTATGAATAATTCTTATCTAAATTTAAATAGCAACTATTCACTCTACAAAACATATTTTAATTATTATTTTTCTCTCATTCCACTCTCTCTCACAGTCTTTTCCTCTTCTCCCTCCATCAACAACACAACAAACTTTCACCTACACATTCATTTTGTTATTATAATATATTATATATATTTTTAATTTTATTATATTTTTAATATAATATATAAAAAATTATATTTTTTATTATTGAATTTGTATTATTAATGTCAAATGTATGAAGTGGATGCTAATTGTAAATATATAAAAAAAATTGATTTTAGAAAAAATTAATAATAATAATAAAATAATATTTTATTATTATTTTATCTCAAATATGCATAAACTAATGTGAAAGTTTTGCTTGAATAATAAAATGAATATACAAAAAAATTAATTTTATATATGCATATGTATAGACTAATTCTAATACTCTAAATATTTGATCCATATTTATTCTTATTCAAACAACACAAACATTGGAATAAAGTTTGTTTAGAATTTTAGGGACATAAATGAGCCAAGTTTTCGCCGCATCGGGTGGTTAGGATTGTGTTTAGGTGGTGATGTATCATCATGTATTTTGTGAATAGTAATAAAAATTTAATAAAAAAAATAATAAAATATTAAATAATAAAAAAAAATAAGTAAGAAATAATAATAAAATAAGAAATAATAGTAAAATATTATAAGAATATCCTCTATACCCAAACTAGGTGAAAACTTGAAAGATTTTTGTTCGTTTAGTTTTTCATTTAATAAGATAGGTTATTTTATTTTATAACTTTATCTACAAATTTTGATTTTTGTTGATATCTTTTATAAAATTTAAACATACGTATTTCAACGATTATACTTTTAAGGATTCAAATAATATGTTTACCATATTAAATATGATTTCCTCTAATCTATTTAAATGTTAAAAAACATTCTCATTATAAATATAGATATAACACTATAAAAAATAATAAATAGCAAATTATTCAAGTTTATAAAAAATAATATGATTTCCTCTAATCTATTTAAATGTAAAATAACATTCTCATTATAAATATAGATATGACGCGTTTGGTAATTGATCATAATTTAGTAAATGAATCGATACAATTTAAATTTTGACGACTGATCTCAAGCAGTATGCCAAATAGCTTTATTCATTTATGACCCTACTTAGAATTCCCTAATTCCTCCTCTTACAACTTTAATTTATTTTAATGAAATTATAATCAGTAAAAGAGTAATGTTAAATATAATTATAATTTGTGCAAGCTTCGCATACTCTTTTTTAAAAGGATAATGTTATATCTATCGATAAAAGTGTACTGACAATGTTAAAGCATTGTTTTCATTTTTATTTTTTTTACAGCATTTTTTGTGTATTTTTTAAATACAAAAAATAAAAAACACAACACTAAAAGATAAAAAAACTCAAATGCTTAAAAAAACCTCATTTCGATACATATAACGGGTACAAATTTTCATTGGTTATATCATTTTTCTTTTAAAAATGAGTGAAATTTATTATTAAAAATTAATTTTTTTCATGAGAATTCTATATTTATTAACTTTTTTTCAAAAACAATGTGTGGTATTTACTCACTTTATATTTTATAATTACAAATATCATTTCTTTTGACAAAAAAGTTATAATAAATAGCCTTGTATTTTAAGAATTTGAACTTGATTCAGATATGTTAACAAAAATGAAGATTTTTTAATAAACGAATTAATTAAGCTTAAGAAAATCTTAGATTCGTTATTTAAATAAATCAAAATCATATGTACTTATTCAACTTGTATTAATTTGCATAACTTTGAATTTCTTACATTGAAATAATAATAAAGTATTCACAAATATATTTGGATTTACGATCCTAATTGCAAATCTTATTGAATCTTCATAAATATGATCCTAATGTACATACAAATTATAGATGAATTCACATGTTATATTAGAAATAATTTATTTTGTGACATTTATAATTATTTATTTATTCATCAAAGTCATAGGTTATCTTTTTATAAGATATATGTGATCTACTTCAATTACCTTGTCAGATCATGTGATCACTATCATCAACTACAATCACTTGACGACTGAGTGGAGGGAGAATCAGTCCCATTTCCCGTATTTCAAGCCATTTATATACCCCAACCCTATCATGAAACCCATGAACACTTCCCGCTTTTCTCTTCCAATGAATAAAAAAGAAAATTCTATATTTGCACTAAATATTAATATATGATTTATCATCTTTATTATTCTATTTAAACACACATATTTATATTTATATATTTAAATAAAAAATAAAAAATTTCATATTAGTGTATGATGTGAGAAGAATAAGTAGCATTTATAAAACAAAATACCTAGTCAATCTAACTTTAATCTCATAGTTGAATAACTCAAGATCTTTTTAATCAATGTCTAGATTTGAAAACTTTAATATGACGAGAGATAAATATGTGAAATGAGTATTATATTATTTATTAAGCATTTAAATAATATAAAGTGATACTATTATAGAGAATTCTTGTGTCACTCTTATTTGAAGTGATTCTTTTTTTTTTTTTGGTTAATGAGTCCAAACTCAGCTTCAAAGATAAAGTTTAAAGATAACAACCCTAAAATTACTGTATATAAAATTTTAATATAAGAAGCGTTACAATTACAAAAAAATCTTATAAAAATAAATTTATAAATTGAAACCATATGCTAAATCTACTTTAAAATTTAATATACTACATTAAGTCAAAATAATTTATAAATTTATTTTTGTCAAAATTTTGATGGCATATCACCCGGTACTCTAAGATTATGTTTGGATGTTCCATCTTCTTCAAAATTTTCATCTCATCTCATCTCATCATTACAACCTTTTCAAATTCCTATATAAAATATAATAAACAATTCAACTTTTTCAAATCCCAATACAACTTTTTCAAATTCCAATTTAACTTTTTCAAATCTTAAAACTAAAAAATAATATTTTAAACTTTAAAACAAAATACAAAATTCTCATCTCACCTTCCAAACATAATCTAAATAAAAAATATGAATTCAAAATCCCTCATCCTCTTTATAAAACAATAAATTTATATAAATTTATTTTTAATTGATTTAGTCTTTTCCAATATTACATAGATTTTATTTTAAAAAATACAATTTATGGGGAGGACCGGAGACGAGTCGACATGGACGGTGAAGGCAAAGGCAAAGTGGCAAACATCATAACAATCTGAACACGTCAGTTTCCATTTGAAATCGGACGGCTCCAAAACTTCAAAATACTGATAGAACATTCTCGAACCCATAATCCTAACACTATATAAATTGCGCTCAGCTACAATCTTCTTTCACTCGTTGATACAATAGCTAGCTCTTTTATTCCTTTTTTCTTTAGCTTGCTTTCAGATTTTTCTTTCCTCTCTTTCGATTCTATTCTTTACATTCCGTCGACAGAACCATCATAATGGCCGGCAAAGGAGAAGGCCCAGCGATCGGGATAGATCTCGGGACCACGTACTCGTGCGTGGGAGTTTGGCAACACGACCGCGTCGAGATCATCGCCAATGACCAGGGTAACAGAACAACGCCGTCCTACGTTGGCTTTACGGATACGGAGCGTTTGATCGGTGATGCGGCCAAGAACCAGGTCGCCATGAACCCTATCAACACTGTCTTTGGTGAGATCTGAGCTCCTCTGACATTTTTTTCTTTCGCTGTTCTTAGATCTTAATTGTTATGTTTGTTGCTATATGTCTAGTTTCCAGAACGCATGTAGATCTAGCTTTCTTTCTGTGTGATCCTTTATTATTTTTGGCATTTTGACCTCGGGTTTATGCATTTGACATATTAGAGAAAATTCTTGTTTGCGGTCGGTAAGTTGATATTTGTTTTAGGCTAATTAGTGTTTCCTTATAATCGTTCAGATCTTCATTGCTGAGTTTGTATTCGAATGGATTTGTTATATATATTAGCACTGCAATCTATCTGCATAATAGTGAAGAGTAATTTTTTTATAATCTCGTTTTGAAGAGGTAATCATCCATAATCGAGCATTTGTCACCTTTTTAAATGGATAATTATATTGTCTCTGATTGGCGGAAATTAGCGAATAAGTAGGTTCGAGAATGAATAATTGTTATTCATCGAAATTGATTTAAGCCATTGCATGATATTCTTCTTGGTATCCGGGCCATCTTGCGCACACTTCCATTAATTCCATAGGGTCTTAAATTCCATAGGGTCTTAAAGTTAACAATGTAAACCTCCGGTGAACCTAAGGCCTCGAACAGGTGACCATTAGGAAATAAGCGAATAAGAGGATTAGCATTAGTTTGGTGAGATGTATCTTTAAAATTTAGTTAATATTATTTTTTTATATTTATCTATTTTATTTAAATTCAATTCTCACATTGAATTAGTTATCTACTCTCTATATAATAAAAAAATATTATTAAATTAATAATTTTATTTATTTAATTAATTTATATCACATGTTATAATTCTATCAATTTAATATTAATAATAATTATATACTAATTAAATTAATATTAAAGAATTATATTTTTAAAAGTCATTTAATATTAATAAAAAAAATATTGATTAAACTCATTTAAATTTTTATATAAATTTCTTAATTACAAACTAAATAGTATTTTTATTAGAGTGAGAAACTAATATTTTAATATTTGTTTCGAGTGAAAAATTAGTATTTTAATGTTTGGTAAATCAATAGTAATTCTCTATTTTTAGCCAATTATTATAGTAAAAGTTTATTTTATTTTAGATTTGGTTAATCCAATGTGGAGTGTTTTTGACATCAATTATCTAAATTTTAGATAATTATCCCATTTGGCCAAGCCAATGTGGATGCTCTAAATAGGTTGGAGAATGAATGATTGTTATTCATCGAAATAGATTTAAGCCATTGCATGATACTTTAATTTAAATTGAATTGTTTATCTTATTTTATTATTATTTAATTGCATTGAAGATGTTTTGAACGAAATTTAGTAATAGTTAGAGAAATCGATGAGGACTTCTGATTTGCAAATAGTGATCTGCTTGTTGAATGTTGAATCGTACATCGCTAGATATAAAATTCCAGGAGAAACTTGATTTGCGCCTGTAGTTTTCTAACTGCGTGATGAAGTTGTATGCGTTGGTAGTGGTAGTGCACATTTTCTATATATGTAGAAGAATAAGCTATGATTCATTGAAACTGAAATGTCTAATATTCGTAATTACCTAATTACCTATCTCTGCAGATGCAAAGAGGTTAATTGGCCGGAGATTTAGTGATGCCTCAGTTCAGGGAGACATGAAATTGTGGCCATTCAAGGTCATTCCTGGCCCTGCAGACAAGCCGATGATTGTGGTCAACTACAAGGGTGAGGAGAAGCAATTTGCTGCCGAAGAAATCTCTTCCATGGTTCTTATGAAGATGCGCGAGGTTGCAGAGGCTTACCTTGGTTCGACAATAAAGAATGCTGTGGTCACTGTACCCGCATACTTCAATGATTCTCAGCGTCAGGCTACGAAGGACGCTGGTGTAATTGCAGGTCTCAATGTTATGCGCATCATCAATGAGCCCACCGCAGCTGCCATTGCTTACGGTCTTGACAAGAAGGCAACCAGTGTTGGCGAGAAAAATGTCTTGATTTTTGATCTTGGTGGTGGTACCTTTGATGTCTCTCTTCTCACTATTGAAGAGGGTATCTTTGAGGTGAAGGCTACAGCTGGTGACACCCATCTTGGTGGCGAGGATTTTGATAATAGAATGGTGAACCACTTTGTTCAGGAGTTCAAGAGAAAGAACAAGAAGGACATCAGTGGCAATCCAAGAGCTCTTAGGAGGTTGAGGACAGCATGTGAGAGGGCAAAGAGAACTCTCTCTTCCACTGCCCAGACTACCATTGAAATTGATTCTTTGTATGAAGGTATTGATTTCTACTCCACCATTACTCGTGCCAGATTTGAAGAGCTCAACATGGATCTCTTCAGGAAGTGCATGGAGCCTGTTGAGAAGTGTCTGAGGGATGCCAAGATGGACAAGAGCACCATCCATGATGTTGTCCTCGTCGGTGGCTCGACCAGAATTCCCAAGGTCCAGCAGCTTTTGCAGGACTTCTTCAATGGGAAGGAGCTATGCAAGAGCATCAATCCTGATGAGGCCGTTGCTTATGGTGCTGCAGTCCAGGCTGCTATTTTGAGTGGCGAGGGTAATGAGAAGGTGCAGGATCTCCTGCTCCTGGATGTCACCCCTCTCTCCTTGGGTCTGGAAACTGCCGGTGGTGTCATGACCGTGTTGATTCCCAGGAACACTACCATCCCCACAAAGAAGGAACAGGTGTTCTCTACCTATTCCGACAACCAGCCTGGTGTGTTGATCCAGGTCTACGAGGGTGAGAGAACAAGGACCAGGGACAACAACTTGCTCGGTAAATTTGAGCTTTCAGGAATCCCTCCTGCTCCCAGGGGTGTTCCTCAGATCACAGTATGCTTCGATATTGATGCCAACGGTATTTTGAATGTATCTGCGGAGGACAAGACCACGGGTCAAAAGAACAAGATCACCATCACAAATGACAAGGGTAGACTCTCAAAGGAGGAGATCGAAAAGATGGTTCAAGAGGCAGAGAAGTACAAATCTGAGGATGAAGAGCACAAAAAGAAGGTGGAGGCCAAGAATGCACTGGAGAATTACGCATACAACATGAGGAACACGGTGAAGGATGAGAAGATTGGTGCCAAGCTTGGTTCAGATGATAAGAAGAAGATTGACGACGCCATCGAGCAGGCCATCCAATGGCTGGACAACAACCAATTGGCGGAGGCAGATGAGTTTGAGGACAAGATGAAGGAGTTGGAAAGCATCTGCAACCCAATCATTGCAAAGATGTACCAAGGTGCTGGTGCTGACATGGGCGGTGGAGTTGATGATGATGATCACGGTCACGGTCACGCTGGAGGAAGTGGTGCTGGCCCCAAGATCGAGGAAGTTGATTAATTTATGGTTTTTCTTACTTGCATCTACCGGATTTCGGGGATTTGAACTTTTATCACTATTTTTTGTTCAAAGCCAAAATTTAATGTCCTATGCTGCTCTGCTACTTCGATTTGATTTTACCCACGCGATGAGATCGTGGCATTGTTGCCAGGCAACCTTTTTTGCCTAGCTAAATTTCTGTACTTTTTGGAATATGATATTTTCCTTTAGACGATTTTTCCTCGTAAATTGATTATCTTCCCCCTATTTTTATTTTCATTTTATTTAACCTTGAGTTTGGAGCTTTCTTTGTTGCGGTTACCCGTTATATTTTGGCGTTCAGCATCTGGTGGAGCACATGGTTTATTGAATGTTTGGTATATAAGAATATACTTTACAGAATTTGCTCTTCATGCAGGCTTAACACCTGTAGTTTTGTCTGTTCTGTTTAAATTCAACTTCATGTTGACTTCATTGCCATAGTAAAGAAAAAAAAATTGTTTAATGCCTTAAAAGAGGAGCCTATAAAGAGGAAAGGTCAGAAATGGAAGAGAAAATGTGAAAAACAAACAGATAAAATATGATACATTTAAATTTTAACCAGTATGAAAAGCTCACTCTTGACTGCTTTCCAGTAAATTGTAATCCTTGCACTTGTTTTAATTTGTTCCCTTGATCCCTTCTATCTCAATCTCTCCCCTCAAAAGTCATTATTGGGGACTACATCGCCTTCCGAGTCTATTATTTTCTACATGGTTTTGCTTCGAGCTCTACCCTAAAACCCATACCATCTCTCCACTATCGACAAAAAGAAATCAATATGTGTGTGTATTGAATTGAATGAAGCTTTTACAAATGGAAGATGATATAATTACTACTATCCTACTATTCCTTTATTATTCTTTTTTTATTTAATTTTTTTATTAATTTTTTATTTTACTTAATGGTTAAAGAAGTGATTATTAATAAAATTATATATTTTTTTAATTTTTTCTTAATGATTAAGGATATTAAAAAAATACTTAAAAGAAAATGATAAAAAAATAAAAAATTTCAAATATAGTTAAAGTAGTAAATAAGTAGTAAACCAATTGTAAGAGTATCATTACCCTTTACAAATAGGAAAGCTCACGACTAAGCAGGCCTCGATCAGTTGCCTCTTAGGTTCGAGGATGAATCCTAGGCTTTTTGGGTCAATCTGGAATGAGAACATTCCCTTATTTTTAACTTCTTTATTTGTCAATACAACAAATAGTGATTGCAGCGGAACTATAAAGTATCAAACACGCAGACGCCATCCTTGACTTTCATTCACCCTATACATTCTTTTTGTCCTCTAGTCCTCTCTCCGCACGCAAAAAGACTTTAAAAGCTGACTCAAGCGTCCATATTAGTAAGATGTTTAGCATTTTCTAACCAGTAATATAGCTTTAATTAAAATGACAAATATAAAACTTTAGTCCAGACCCCGTTCCTAGAATGAGCCCTTGATAGAATTGACATAAATAAAAATGAGTCGTGGAATATTGCTTTAATGACAAATAATTAAAATGACAAATAATATTACTTTAATGCTATATACAGTCGTGGAATACGTAAACGTCATATAATCGCTTTAAAAAAATATATATTCTATTATTAAAAAATTAATTTTTTTATGTAAATTATATATATATATATATATATTTAAATTGATTGCACGACATTTAATTACTTACGACTGCAATTATCATTTCTCAATAAAAATACATTATTACATATGTTTTTATGCAATCTCACTTAAGAATTTTGTGGTGCTTTAAGGCTGGGTGGCGGGCGGCTCTTAACTAGGAAACGCATATGACAGAATTTACCTGCCCAAGATTTCACCCGCTCATCAGTATAATCTATATAAGAACATCTATATATAAATACATTTTTTTCTCTCTCCTCTCATTTCTCTTCCAACCTGCGGCCTTTTCTTCTCTCTCTGCCTTCTCTTCTTTTTTTTTCTCTTCTTCCCCTTCCTCTCACACTGGCGCCCCACGGTTCCCCTTCTTATTCTCAGCCCGCTTCTTCTTCTCCACCCACGGCCAAGCCACAGTCTATGATGGTATAACCACGGCTTGTTAGTGGGTCTCTACGACCTAATATCATAGTCTCCATTGTGGATTTGTAAGTTTTATGACCCATAACATGGTCCACAAACTTGTGTTTATATCTTTCTAGTCAAATGAAAGGGACTCGGAAAATCTGATTTAATTGCTCTTCCCAAATACTTATTTGCCATTGCTCTCTCAGCGTCAATACCTATGATTACAAGGATTAATCTTATAAGAACACATTGCAAATTACTGCTCAGGAATTGTAAGTCTTTTACCATTCTCTCTCCAAACACTTGCCAAAGAAAGAGACATAACAATCATAGTAATTAATGTTGAGAGCTAAATTGTCCATTTTAGTAATGTCAAATTTTGAAGGTCTGGTGTATCTCTTTTCCAACTGCAGAGAACTATAAAACGTTGTGATTCGCTTGCCCCTCTCAAGTAGACCCACTTTTGCTTAATCCTAGTTATAGATTACACGATTACAAGATTCCACGTTTTTCTTTTCTTTCCTATTTTTCCTTTTCTGTAAAGATAGATTCTGTAAACGATCAGGACCATCCTGGCATATTCAGAAGAATACTGTTGCTGGGAATGAAGATGATGTTACACGAATTCTACACCACTCAATGGACCAAAATATCTGAATGCAAAAGAACCGCGGCGCTGCATCTCTGGGCTGGCCGACATACCCAAGCAGCACAAGATTTCATGAGTATACATACGTTTATTCTTTGGCCCCACTACTGAACTTCATGGCTGAAAATATCCAAGCAAAGCACCCCTCCCCACAAGCAATTCAAACCGACCGATGATTAAACAGTAGGCAAAATTGAAAAATTATAGTACAAATGACGTAGTATCGCATCTTTTTACTATTAAATTGCTTTATGCAAGCACCAATTTTAATCAACATGACATTTTAATAAGATGGAAATACCACATGTCCGTACTATGAAAGCACCTAATTATTATTCAGAAAGAACACCTGTGATCAGAAGATAACTGATGGACAAAACTCGCTGTATATTCCTTTCAGTTGGAAACCATACTTATCCAGCATAATCACATCAGAACCAAATACTTTCTTAAATGTGTCATTAAATTATACGGCACCTCAATATTGAACCTTCATGAGCAGTCTTAAGCGCATGATCCAAGTGATGGAAAGATTTACACAATATATATATATATATCTCCCTCCAAGCCAAGCAAGAAGGTAATTTAGAAGCGGATATAATAATTTCCAAATAATTCGAATCCATTTTAAGTTCAAAAATCAAGAATCATTACAGGCAAGAGTTGATCAGATTCATGGACACAAATACCATAACAATTAGTGAGCAAAAATTGCAACAGACAAATGTGTGGTGCACATTTGATATCATAGAATACAGTGTATGGTACAGAGTAGAACAATGAATCACCATCCATGGCAATAACCATTACAGTTCTCAATGAACGCATATCTCAAGTCAACATAAGATCATTGCCTCCTAGATGAGGGCGAAGGCAAACACGAACCTCATGTTCTTCTGGCCCCACACGAAGTTTTGGCACCATAATCTCGAGCACTGATCCTGGGCCATCATAATAAGCTTCTATATTAGCGTCTTCAGGAATTCGGGTTGAAAGTGGGATTTCTCTAACAAATTCCCCTGGAGGGCAGTGTTCAGAATATGGATCTCTAAGCTTGAAAGTCCTATCATGTCTCTTGATGAATGGCATGCAAGATATGCTCACACAAGATACCTTTATGATACCATGAGTGAGAGTATTTCTCCAAGAGACTTTCACCTTCTGAAGATCCACAAAGGGCAAGCTGATAATGATCAGATATCCTTCTTTATCCTCATATATTGTTTTTGCAGCAGTAACAGGTCCATACACATTCTTCATTACGCCACTAAAGTCACTCAACCATTGTGGCTCATTAGGGTGAGCTTCTATATCTGGTATCCGATCCAAGGGGGGATTAACAGCCAAGTAGCAATCATCATCATTCCCATGAGGGAAAAAATCTCTCCTCTTCTTGCCGCTGACAGGTGATAGGTCCATTGCATCACCATTGCTATGGTGAGATGGCTGAGTTGACAAATTCAGGCCAGAACCATTGAGCAATTTCTTTGAGTGGGGATTTGTGGCACCCTTTATCGGAGGAGCCAGCCTCTCAAGCTCAAAATCTGTGTTGGGAAGGTTTCTCCATGAACTAAAAGCACTTGCTTCTAGTGGAATTGAGAAGTTCAAGTCCCTGCCTGTGAGATCCATCCACCTCTTCCGCTCTTCCTCATCAAGAGCCAAAAGATTGGGTGATGGAACAACTTCGATCCCATGCACACACTGGGGGTTTGACAGACCCCTATAATGCTTTCGTTGCATCCTGTGAGATCGTACAAAACCCTTATCAACACTAAATGGAAATGGACGCTCTCCTTGACGAGAATGCCCATTCATGTAACTCCTAAGTTGCATCTTACCTAATGCATTCTCCGGTCTCTCCTTGAAAACCCACATGTACATATTCTCCATGTCATGCTGAACCATGAAAACATCAAGCTTGAGATCAGATTTGTCAAACCCGGATACTCCATTGCTGTCCCGCAAAATCTTGGCCTTTGATTTCTCATTCAATGAGGGTTTAAAGTAAAAGCTGAAGAAAACCCAGGCACCCCAAATACTATCAACCCGCTTGGCGCATTTCCTTCCAGCCTTGGGGATAGCAAGGAAACTCTCTGTCTCGTAAACTTGTGAACCAAGCCCAACATCTAAAATATCACAGTGGTCCGGATTCCATGGCTGCGGAGGTGGGCTACGCTCGGCCGACAAGGGTAAATTGATATCCGGTGGACGGGGAATAATGATTTGCCGATTCATCTCCAAATCCAAATCATCATGAGGGGAGGTGCTGGAGTCCATGGACAAGAGCGTGGATGGGTGGTGATTCTCCATAGAAAGGGCTGTGAGGAGAGAATCTCCCATTTCTCAGCTCATCTCCTGGGTGATGGTTTCTGTCGCTGGTGGGGTTGAATATTTTGCCATTCCCAACACAAACAATTCAAGAAAACAACCTTATAAACACCTTCAATCAAATGAATCAATCCCCAGTATATCTCCCCTCCATCAAAACCCTAGATTTATCAATCAGATAACAAATTCTCAATACAAACCCACATCAATAATCAACAATATTACTCAATAAACCCAACTCAAACAAAAGGAAAAGGTAAATCTTTTGGAGTATTAACAATTTAAAAGGGATAAAACTTATCAGTTCAAATTTTACTTAGCCCAGGAAAGAAATTCAGAAAACGCTAAAGAAAGACAACATATAACCCCAGCCCAAGAATCTCCCAAAATCCTCCAAACAAAGGTGGGAAACAAGGAATAAAAACCATAAAATCCAAAAAAACCAATGTTTTTTCCTTCTTTCTTTTCACTAACACACACACACACACACACAAAAGGGTAAAAATATCCAGAGACCCAAGAAGAAGATTGGGGATCTTCAAAGATTACCTTTTGGGATAAGCACCAGGGAATCGAGCGGAAGAAGAAGCTCCAAAGACGACCATTATGCTCATTTCCACCATATAATCATCTACAACGACCATTTCCTTGCCCCCCCTCACCTTGTTTTTGTTTTTTTTTACCCCTTAAATTTTGTTTTCCGTCAAAAGAAAACAGAGAAGAACCGAGAGCGTGTGGGCAGAGGGTGGACTGAAGAGAGAGAAGAAAGCCGTGACTTTTCGTCTCACTATAAAGACGACAATCGTGAGTAAAAGCCCGCACTAGATATCACCGCACAAGTTCGCCGTTTGTATATACGGTGACGGTTTCCCTTCTCCGCCCGTGTGTAGGTGTGCGCGCGCGCGTGTGCTAAGGTCGGTATACTTAACAAGGTCCAGTGGGCTGCGGCTTAGGATAGTAGTACGTTGAGAGTGATAATCCCTAACAAATATTTAGTTATTCATTATCTATTAATCATAATAATTTTATTGCCACTGATGATTAGTAAATAAATAAAAAATAGTCTTATCACGTCGAGTGTTGATGAAGGGATAGAAGTTAGAGCTATTATATTATCAAATTACTGTGTAGTATATTTTTAATATTATTTAAATGATAAATTTTAATTTTTAAATAAAATAATATCACGTAATCATTTTATTAAATATACTTTACATATCGACTTAGACTAAACTTTTTCTAAAAATTATTAGGATGATATATAAATTTATCCAGAAATTTTATTTATAAATTGGCATGAATGATGTATTTCTCCGTCACTTGCATATCAAATTAAAAGAAAGTTAAAATTAGAACATTTTGATTTTTTTTTTTAAATTGGCTCATTTCATATTAGCTTGTGAAATATATAACTTTCAACTTCTTTCAAGTTATTTATAAAAATCACAAGTGTTTATTGAGCATGTGATACGCATATGTATTTTTAAAAGTCTAAGTTAAAAACTTGCCATGTGTCTTTTCATTAAAAATTTATGTGAACCTCGCATCACTATGGGGGCACATATCAAATTTTTTAAATCGACTGAAAAAGTTATCTCAAACAAATTATGAGTTATTTTATTCTCAAATCGACATATAGAACAATACATAATCTATTTTATTTAAATGGTAAGATTTGATTTGTAAGATTCTAAGTGTATTCTACACACTGACTTGAAAATATAATTTTTCATAAATTAAAGATATTTTTTGTTCTTCCTTCTTTCTTTTAATTTTAGTTTTCATAAATGTAATTCTTCATCTTTTTATCATCCTAGATAAACTTGATGATCATATGGTTATTATTTTAAATAATTTCATACATCAGCTACTTAAGTGAACGTTCATTTTAAAATGTAACACATCGTTAGGTTTGAGTATAAATGATAAAATGTACGATAAAGTGTAGTATTACTATAGTGTGAAAAAGTAAATTTATAGTAAAGTGAAAATATATTGTCAAAAGGAAATATATGGTCAAAAGTAATCAATATATGGTACAATTACAAAGTCCTTAGGTACTTGTCAATTTGGGATTACAAGACAATTAAAGTAGTTTTGAACGAGGACAAGTACACCCAGAGATTATTACCAAAACAAAAAACACGACCAATATTTAGGGATAAAGGAGAAGCCACTAGGCTTTGCCCCTGACAAGATTGGCCGTTAAGGGAAAAATAAAATGGATGTGGGTATAATTTACGAAAAAGTGAAAAATTATATAAACTTTACATTTGAATGGTCAGTGGGAAAAAACTAGATGGTTGATTCCGTATACTGAATATAAGATAGGTAGTGTGAAGCTCACAAAAAAAAAATTACATAAAATTAAGCTCATAAATTGATTTGGTTTTAAATAATCTGTTATATTATCTATTATATAATAAAAATAATTTTACAATCTAATAAACCATATCAAATCACCTCTATTTATATAATTACTTTATGTAATCATTTTGTGATTAAAATATTTCTCATATATAAAATACATATTACTTTGAACAAAAAGAAGGCATTCTTTCACACAAACTGGCATTATCCTAGATTTTGGTGATCAGATTATTTATTTATTTATTTTATCAAATATGACATTTTTATTTGAGAGAGAGATAATAGATGTGGAAATAAAAATATGCCTCCATGCATGAGTGTTGGGTTGTAAGTGGAGTCTGGTTTGTGAGTAGAAAATCGAGCAGAAAGTTCGCTTGACTGTCGTTTGACCTAGTGCTCAAGCGAAACTCTACCCATGAGTTTGCTTGAGTCTCACGCAACAATTGGATTGAGCGAGATATAAACCCTAGTGTTTGCTTGAGTTGCGCTTGATACACTATTTGAGCCAATATTGATTGATTGTTCACTCAAGGCATACTCTATACGTTGCTCAAGCGAAGGACCTAGTTTTTGCCGATTAGTATTTTCAGCGCCGTTTACTATAAATATATAATATTTAACTTATTATGTACTATTTTCAGCATATTTTCAAAGAGAACAATAGTCAAGTGAGTGCATATTGTGTGTGAAAGCAAAAACCCTAAAGAGAATGAATTGAGATTGAGTGATTGTAATTTTCTTTGGTTAATAAAATTTATATAGCTCTGTAAACATAGGCAAGTTGCTGAGCCACGTAAATTGTGTGTCATGTGTTTGCTTGATCATGTGCTTGTTTACTTTTATTGCCATTGTTGGTGTGTGTGTTGTTGCATAACAACTGGTATTAGAGCCAAGGTTGGATCTGAAGAAGAACGATGGCAGGAAACAAAGTGAAAGCACCCGGAATTGAGAAGTTCGATGGCACTGATTTTGGGTACTAAAAGATGCAGATAAAAAACTATCTCTATGGGAAAAGGCTCCATCTTCCACTGTTGGGAAAGAAGCTGGAGATAATGGATGATACTGAGTGGACCCTCTTAGATTGACAGGTTATGGGAATTGTTCGGTTGACCTTGTCTAAAACAGTGACACACAATATCAAGTATGTATGAAAAACGGTCGATCAAATTGTTCAATTTGAGGATGTCAGAAAGTATGTCTGTGGCTCAGCACTTGAATAAATTCAATACGATTACAAATCAACTGTCTTCTATAGAGATTGAGTTTGATGATGAGATCAGAACGTTAATTATGTTGGCATCGCTGCCAAATAGTTGGGAGGCCATGAGAATGACTATGAGTAGTTCAAGTAGCAAGATCCTTGCTGAAGAGGTACGTAGAAGAGATTCAGGTGAGTTCTTTGGTTCAGGATCAGTCTTGAATGTTGACAATCGAGGTAGATAATACGACAGGTCAAGCTCCAAGAACAGTGGGAAGAGCAAGACAAGATCTGGGCAGTAAATTACATTCTGGAGTTGTGGTAAGTCGGGCCACATCAAGAGAAACTGTAGGAATTAAGAAAGTGTTGAGGATAATGCTATGAATGTAGTGGCTGAAGAAATACACGATGCTCTAACTCTTACAGTGTATAGTCTAATTAATGATTGGGTGTTGAACTCAAAGGCTTCGTTCTATAGCATCTCACATCGAGAGATCATGCAAAACTATGTTGTTCGTGATCTTAGAAAAATGTACGTGACTGGTGGAGAGGTATTGGATGTAGTGGGAGTGGGTGATGTGCACATCACACTTCCAAACAGGAACGTGTTGACTTTACAATAAGTCAGACACGTTTTGAATCTGAAGAAAAACCTGATCTCTGTGAGATAGTTTGATAACGATGGTTATGTAATAGCATTCTCTGGAGGAGTTTCAAAGATCACTAAGGGTGCTTTGGTCTTAGCATAAGGTAAGAGATCTAATTCTTTGTATTTAACATCAGGGTCCAGTGATGTGCAGAGAAATACAAGAGTGCAAAAAGGCAGGTTTGGTCGCGCGAAACATATGAGGAAGCCAAAGGGAGTGAGTTTTGCCATTTCTCATGTAAGCCTGGGGAAGTTAGCTGAGGTTGCCAAGATCGGTTTGAGACCGGATACTCCTAGTGCAGTGGGAGTTCTGAATCGCCCAGTAGATGTGCTGACTAAGGGCGATGTACATGAGAGACTGAAGTTGAGCTCAACTTCAGTGCATCTTCTTACCTGAAGAAAGGATCTGTGAGCTGTAGAAGTGGTAGGGCTTGACTAGAAATAATGGATTGCATGTGGAGAACTAGTCTCCAAGTGAGAAATTGTTAGGTGTATGTGGAGTCTGGTTTGTGAGCAGAAAATCGAGAAACAGAGAGTTCGCTCGACTGTCGCTCGACCTAGCACTCGAGTGAAACTCAACCAGTGAGTTCGCTCGAGTCTTACGCGATAGTGTTCTTGAGTGAGACACAAAACTTAGTGTTCGCTCAAGTTGCGCTCGACACACCATTCGAGCCAATGTTGATTAGCTCGATTCGTGCTCGACACGATACTTGGTGAAGGACCCAGTTTTTTCCTATTAGAATTTCTTGTGCCGTTTATTATAAATATGTAATAATTGACTTATTGTGTACAATTCTTAGCATGTTTTTAGAGAGACAATAGTCGGTTGGGTGCATATTGTGTGAGAGAGTACTAGAGAGTGAGTTGAGATTGAGTGATTGTAATCTCTTTTGATTAATAAGATTTTTTCATCTTGGTGGACGTAGGCAAGTTGCCGAATCACGTAAATTGTGTATCGTGTATTTGCTTAATCGTGTGCTTGTTTACTTTGGTTGCCATCTTTGGTGTGTTTTGTTGCACAATAATTAGCTCTACAAGAAGAGAGGGAGTAGAGAGGTGGGTATAATAAAATTTCAGCGATAGAAGAAAGGAAGAAAAGAGGGCAATTTTATTCATAACCTTATAACACAGCTAAGCTAACATGGTAGAGTACGATCGATCAAACCTAATGTAGAATACCAAACAACAAATTTCTCATGCACATTTTCATGCATCATTTTTAGCATTCCATTAATATATTGGTAAAGATGTTTGCGTGGCGTGCTACGTGTCAGAAAAACGATTTTTTAAAATAAAAATAAAAATAATAGTATTTTTGTGTTTTTATTTTTCTTAGTTTTGCATTTTTGAATTTTGTTTGTAGTTTTAAGTTGTTTCAGAGTTTTATATTATTTTTAAGTTTAAAGGGAAGGATGAATATGATTAAACTTTGAAACGACAAAGAGTGAAAACTTCATTTAAACCACAGACCATTTTAGTATTTAAGCATATTAATAAAGAAAAATGAATGATTATATTATTTTAATCCTTCTGTTTTTTTTCTTAATTTTAATCCTTCTGTTACTCAACCGTAATTGAAATTTTATATAATTTTAATCTTTCTGTTACTCAACCGTTATTGAAATTTTAGATAATTTTAATCTTTCTGTTACTCAACCGTTTATAAACGCCATGTCAACACCAATAATTAAGTGATACGTGAAAACTAAAAATAAAATCATTTTAAAACATATTTTTAAACAGCTCCTAAGTAACACGACTCAAACAAGGTCTAAGTGCACGCGATTCAAGTGCTTGGATAGCGCCCAAGCAGAATTTGAATAACGAGACATGAGCAATGCATGAGTCGTGTGACCCATGAATCACTTGGGTTGCACCTACGGCGGTTAGGTGGCACCTTGGCACGCTCAGTGCCACCCATAGCTAGCCGTTGGGACAATTGTTTAATGGTTATTAATGGTTGACTAACAAAACATTAAAATGATCAAAGTTAAAAGCATAGGAAGTTAAAAAAAAAAAAATTAAAATATAAGAACTAATATGTCGAAAAGGAAAATCATAGACTATTTTAGCTTTTAATCATATTTAAAAATATTGTTCCATTATATTACGATCGAGATTTACACATGCATGCCATTGAATTTCAAAAATTACTTCTACCTTAGATGTTAAAAACATTAACACGTGTTTAAGGGTTTGCAATTTATGAGTAAAATATTCTAACCTAAGTGCAGTTTCCTAATAATAATTCAAAATTAGAGAAATAGGAGGTAGCTGCTACATGCTTTCTAAAAAGCTAAAAGAGGAAAGTCATGTTGTCCACCACCCCCACTCTCTTTTAAATTTGATGTTTGGGTGTGACTATCATAATTGGTATCACACAAATGACCTAGTGCCCAAACCTCTCATGCATCTCTCTTTCTCCATCCAATGAAAAGTGGGATTGCTTTTTATAATGTTTTGAAGCATATTGACTTTGTGGAGGACATGCTTTTGTCGGGCTACTACTTCATGTAACTAAGGAATATCTCACCTATATAAATATATAAATATATATATATATATATATATATATATATTTATATGAGATGATAAATGAACCCAAAATAGTACCTTCCCCACATAGCTAAGTTGTTGTTGTTATTTATATATACATATATATATATATATATATATATATATATATATATATAGATGTTTTAACTTAAAAAAAAACTTCACAAAAGTATAATTATAAATTGATATGGTACGTCATATTATAAAATTATTTTTATTATAAAATAGATCTAATATATCATATGAAATTATGTCAATTTATGAGTTTAATTTTATAAAATTTCTTTATAGTTGAAGCAAGCAATTAAGTCCATAAAGAAATGTCTTCTTGGCCCATCAAGCTGGCACTGAAGAAAAGCATGAAAATCGACATAAGGAACAAGATGGTAACCTTAAGCCACATTTATGGTGTCAAATTTGTAGAATATTTCTTCAATATAAGGCTACGATCAGTGATCAATAAAGACCACTAATCGGTAAAGGTAGTATCCAATATTAGTGGTTTATACAAAGTATTGCATTTCTTGATAAAAGAGTATCGATATTATATATTATAAATGTGCATGAAATTGTATCTTAACACAATTCTCGTTTACTTCATTTACGAGAGTTGATGATGAAAACGAATGGGTTAGAAGACTTCTTTTAGAATTTGAGTTACTTCTTTCTATCCGAGATTTTTTTGTAATACTTTGAATAAAGGAAAATATTAAATGTACTTAAAAAAAACTTATAAAAAATTTATTTCTCTACATGTCAGTTATTAATACATTGAAAATCATAAAATTTGAATTTCAAAATTTAAATTTTAAAAGAAAACTAAGAAAATGAGTCCTGTAAATAAATTATAAGTAAAATTATTAGTACATGTATCACTACTCTTGAATAAAACGTATCACTCAAAGTACGTAAGTGATTTACCCATTTTTTCCGGCACATGTTTTTGTTAGAATTTCTTGTTCATACAAGAGTAGTTGGAACCAAAACTTTGCTAAATACAAGAGTCCGACCTCACGTATTTTATCTTTAGAAAGTAGAAAGAATTCGAGACATATATTATTTTTTTTTAATTTTTTTTATGGTACACTCCACTTTTTATCCTAAACTTTTAAAAGAATGTCAGTTAATGGACATTCTCAAAAGCCACCAATCCATCCAATTTTTTTTCTCAAAAAAAGAAAAAGTAAAAAACAAATCAAGGAAATAACCAACAAGTCATGACCATTCTTTCTCTTTAATTTCTAATAATAAAACAGTGGAAAAAAAGCAATAACAAAAAGGGATGGTTGGAGACAGTCGAATATCGAAAGGATACTAACTTTTAATGCCTGGTTTATTTTCAGAAACCATTTCATCTCAAATTATAATAAAAAATTTAATTTTAAAATTTTAAAATAAAATAATAATAATAATTATATTTTAATAATATTTTATTTAATTTTTATCTAATCTCATCTATATAACCAAACGAGACCTAAGTTTCATGGTGAACATCCTTTCAAGTTCAGACAACAATTCAAATATTACAAAATAGAAAACATTTTCAGTAAACAAGGAATTAAACACAGTCGAGAAGAAGAAAATAAAACAAAAACAGTACTGTAATAATCCTTTCAAACCTCCAATGAATTTAAAAGTTAAAACATGATCTTCAGGTTAAATAATTGTAGATTCTTTGTTTGTTTTTAGCAGATTATTAAATAATTCTAGACACCCACACACACTATCTAATTCGTTCTTAAAAGACAAGAATTGACGAAGTGCAATGCACTCTACTTGGGATGAATACTTTTTTGGCACTGATTGCATTATTTATTAGGAGAAATAATTAAAAGTAACAACAAAATCAAGATGTGTCATCCATCAGTGTGTACTTTACAGATACCAAGAACTTCTTATGTTTGAAATTTATATAATAATTGATAAGGGGGAGATGAAACTGCATGCAGTTGTTTTAGTCCTTCCACCTATAAAAAAGAGAGCAAGTGTTTGGCTTATTTAATAGGAAAAAGTGCAGATCAAGATATCAACTTTTTTTACTTTCTTCAGATAAAACCTGTGCGTTTTTAGGTGCTTCTGTCCTGTGTTTGAAACTTTCCTGGTGGTTTCTAGTTCCAGATACGTACGAGGAAATGGTAATAATGGAGAGCCACGTCCATGATGGCCCTGAAATTATTTAATTTGATAAGGCATCCAGCCACTACTGATCTATTTGATATATTGACTGGTGCAGTGCAGGAATAATGATTAAGAGAAAAAAGCATGATCAGAAAAACCTCCCTTAGTAAGTTCCTTGTAAGGGTGGTACATCGCCAATAAATAAATATAAAGCATGGGACTTTTATATTGATGGATATGAAATGAACTAAAGGTATAACCTATTGAAAGTCCATTGCCGGAGAAAAAAATAGGAAGAGATAAACTGATAAAGACGAAGACAGTTGATGGACAAAGGTGATATGCAAGTATAACTCAATTATTTCAACAACAAAAAAAAGAGGGCTCTGTAAAATGAATGAATCTCTACAAATCAAGGAAGATGGATCGGCTCTTCCCTCTCCAAATTTCTACAAGGACGGCATCTTTTTAACCTCCCTCTAATCCTATTTGTCCATTATATTGAGAGCTATAAGAAGTCATGAGTGACTATAAGCCCATCCGATATAGTGGATTTTGTCCCTAAACGCTCTCTCTCTCTTTATTGTTTATATATTTTGTTTGCTATTTATTTCATGGATGAACATTTGAACATCGTATCAACGTTGTATCCATTGTCATGGGTTAATTCAATCATGTCCAAAAAATGCATCAACGTATATAACCTAGACTATTCCAAAAGAGCAGGTAAATTGGACAGAAAAGAGGGTGAGCCAAGTTTTGGATTATATGTAGTGTTCCAGGCCAAACAGTGAAAAGTGATCCATTTTCTTACCATATTAAGCCCCATGAATCATATTAGAAGATCATCAGCAACGAAAAAATAAGAAATAAATCTTAAATAGTGTATCAACCAAACATTTCCTGTTTAAAATAAGAAATTTGGAACAGTTTTGTTTTCCTGTTCTTGGGGGCTGTGGTAATAAATTGTTGCAAATAACATCAATGGCGGTGCTTGTGCAGGAAAATCATAGAGACATACATAGATCATGATTCATGAGGTTTGAGAAAGCTCATGTGTTCATTTTTTATACCCATTTATTAAAAAATATAGAAAAAAATTGGAGGACAGTTGTAGTGGCTAAATGCAGTTGGTGGATTTGGTTTTAGCATCAGAAATAATTACAGAGATTTGTGTCCTTTAAATATTGTGGATGACTGTAGTTCTCTTATGCAGATTAAAATATAAGCCTTACGATATTGGCACTAAATTAGACACGTGATGGAGTTAATTCAAAGTCATAGTGATGAGACATTATAAAAATAAGACCCTTGAGAAGATCAAGTTGAATTTTGGAAGTAAAAAGAGAAGGGACAGAAAAATTATTTGGTTTAGAGGTAAAAAAATAATCCAATAATTGAAACATTAACAGTGTGCAGATGTTGACAGAGATTGGTGGCATTTGGGATCCTACTCGTATCACAGATCATCCAAAAGCACAAGCTTTAATAATGGAAAAGCAACCATCTCTCTTAGTTGGTGGGAATCAAATCTTGCATCATTCACACAGGCTTTGATTGGTTCTTGAGCACCGAAAGAGCTGTTGAGCATTTGATGCACCAATCGGAGGGCAAGGTCTGAAGTTTATTGACCAGGCTGTGAATGGATGGTAGTCCAATATTTAATACATATATAGCTTGAGATTTAATTTGGAGTCTTTTTTTTTTTTTAGAGTTTATAAATCAGGTGCTGTAAATGCCAATACAATTTGCATGATAACGGCCTCCATCAAATTGACGGTATCAACAACACAGATATGTTCCTTCCTGTCATCATACCCGGCACCATCAGTATAGCTCTTGTCCACCATTGGGATATTGGCCAGCTCAATGTCAAGAATGCCTTCCTTGATCTTAGGAAGCTATTTTTATGGACCAACCTCCACGTTTTATCCATCCTATTCTTTTCCTCTCATGTTTGCAAGCTAAACAAAGCCTTATAGGGATGGTTCAATAAATTTAGTAATTTTCTCATTGCTTATGGCTTTTATGTAGCTTTGCTGATCCTTCCCTATTCATATATCACTCTTCTAAGGGTAACCTTTCTTTATTACTTTATGTGGATGATATTCTCCTAACTGGTCGAACTCTACACATCTCAATAACTTCATAGTGTTCTTACTCAGCAGTTTGCTATAAAAGACCTTGTCCTATTCATTATTTTTTGGGAATTCAGGTCTCTTGTAATCCTGAGGGTCTTATCTTATCTCAAGCTAGATATGTTCTTGAGATTTTTGGATTGGGCTCAAATGCGAGATTGTAAACCCATGGTTACTCCCGTGATGCCCAAAACCAAAGGCCTCAGTAGTGATGTCCCTTTTCCTTATTTGGCCCACTATCAAAGCATTGTTGGTGCACTTTAATATCTCACTCTTACTCATCCTATCTTAACCTACTGTGTTAATTTTGTATCTCAATTTATGCATTCCCCTACTATGACTCATTACAAAATTGTGAAATATATCTTTTGTTATTTACATGGTACAATTGATACTAATATTTATTTTAGTTTCCACTCTATACTTGATCTTTACATTTTTTCTGATGCAGATTGGGTAGATTGTCCTCATACTCAATGCCCTACCACAGGTTATAGTATTTTCTCGGGAAGCAACTATATTTTCTGGTTTGCGAAGAAACAAAACATTGTTTCTTGATCTAACTAATCTGAAACCGAATATCATGCCATGACACATACCATCACAAAAATAGATTTCATTTCTTCTACATGATCTTAATGTCCTTCCCTCGGCTCCAATTCTCTTTTGTTACAATCACAATGCCCTTCATATGACTGTCAATCCAATCTTTCATACACGTAGTAAGTACATTGAGATTGATTACCAACCAATACTACGTACGTCAACATGTTGCTCTCGGCCTACTCCATACACGGCACACTCATGCCTCTTCTCAACTTGCTAACTTTCTCACAAAAACTATTGGCGTCCTACACTCCTATCATACGCACTAAATTTAACCTTCTATCTGGACTCAGTTTGTGGGGACTATTGAAAATACACAATCAAGCATCCAAGTCAGCCAATAAACAGAACCAATAACTACAACTTCACATAAGCAAAAGCACTCAACTAGTCAAGGACCCAATGACTACAAGTAAAAAAATGAAAACTACATAATCAAACAACCAATCCATATTATTTATCAATTTGTAACGTTACACTACAATCTGTATGATACCCATATTCTTTATTAATAATAGAAGGCCCTCGATATTCTCTTACGGTATGTGAGACATTTTCACAAATACATGTTTTGGAATGTTTTTAGCTCTGTTCAGCTATTAAACAAATCCATTTGTTTGATTAACACATCTCCTTAAAAATTAAACATAAAAATAAAAATGCAAACAAGTTCATTCTAGAAACCAAAAAAAAAAATTCAAGGAGTTATGTGTTGACGGTTAGTTATATGGAAAATGGTAGTGTTATACCTACCGAGAATGGGTACCAGAAAACCCACTGATAGTGTAAATTTTATTATTATTTTTTTTCAAACATTTTTTGAACCCCTTAAACATTTTTAAAAAATAACAAACTTATTAAAAAATACTTCATTAACCATTAAGTAGAAAAAAAAACACAATCGATACACTTTATTAGTGGGAATATCATTTCCCATATGGAAAATGATAGGTATAGAATTTTTTTTACAACCATTTACACAACTCTATTGCATATTACCAAGTCATTATATTGTAATTTATCTATTATTTGTAATACCTTGCCATTGTAAAATGTTACTAATTACAAAAAGTTACGAGTTGAATATTTATCTTGTAGCTCCCTTTGAAAAGCTAATTTCTATTTTTGGTACATATTTATTTGTTGCAAGCCCTTTTATAAGGGATAGGTGCATGTTAGGGTGCACAATGGAATACCTTAAGCACAACTTTTCAAGTTTATCCAGTGTAACCAAATAATCCAGCAAACCTCAAGCATCTCCTCTTGGTAGTGAAGTGTACTACATAGAATAAACTAAAGTAACACTTAACAAACTTCACAAACTAAATGCTTACTCAGGAGAGAACAAAAATAAAGAGATTCTATACTGATCTAGGATGGATGTGGGAACCTGTTGAGGATGATTATGTATAGCCCTCCCTGTGCACCACTCACAGTTGGCCTTAAAGGCTAGCCTTCAATCCTCGTATTAAAGTGGTTGTTGCCACTTTTCATCTGAAGCATATAACGCATGACCATGCGTTACATGCCGTTATGGCATAGGAGGGGGTATGCCCATGTGGGCGCCCCTCCATCTTACATCTCCCACTCGCACATAGTTGGCATGGCCTTAAGCCTGCATCTCTCAAACGTTCTCAATCTTATTCATACAAGCAAACAGGTTATACGACCACCAAGCACACCTGTAAAAGAAAAGTGGGAGCACTATACCAAATCTCTCATAGAGAAGACCATCATAGCAATATCCTTAAAATGTCTTGTCATGTCTTAGACTCATTCCATCGCATCAAATCAAGCATTTTCAAACCCTCTTGAGTTTTAAAAAACTCATAACAATACTTGATTACCTCCAAATCATTTTGATGCATTCACAGCTTTAATCGCTACCAATGTGTAGCGCTATAGTTTGATGTCAACAAACACCATCGAAGATATGATGTTGAATAGCCTTCCATTCGCCCTCTTGTCATTCAAATTTTGTCGAACTGCTTTCTCAGTAGTGTCTCTTTACACTATATCAATCATGGCCATAGAAAAGCATGCCAAAGTAGCAGACATCACAACTTCCATCTTATGACATTGTCAAAGGTAAATTAAGAACACTTATTAAAATATGAGACTCTCATAATGAGAAAGAAGGGAGCCATTTACTCACTTCCTCATTTAGTCAAATAAGCACATGTAGTATGAAATACATGCTAAGGTGAATTTCTCTTTCTCAAAGTGTGTATGTCTATATCAACACTGTACAGATCTTAATCTAGCCACTCCTTAAATATCTAACTCGAGTCCCTTCATTTGCTCGCCTCCAAGGTGCCAAAGAGGATCTTGTATATGGCTAACCATAAGGTACATGGATTGTGGGATACCCAACCATGGTCTTAATACAATAGATCTCATCTTATCTCCCATTAAGGTGACATATTTTTGTGTCAACCGACTTATCCCCTTGGACAAGTATCTAGAGACACAATGTCTCATCTCCACTCACTACTCAAGCGCCAGAGGCGATCACTTGTGTGAGTGAGCCGATCTAAACCTATTGTCATATCTTATATGTGTATCTAGAAAACAATACGATAAAGACGATAACTAAAGAAAATCATATTGCTTTAATATTCCAAATAAAATTTTACATCTCAATCAATTGAAACATAAATTACATTCACAATTTACGCAATCCTAAATTCCTAACATGAGCCACAAAGTATCTATTACTATAGGTTTTTTCAGGGGATCAGCAACTATGTGACTCGTAGAAATATGTTTCAAGATCACTTTCTTTTGCACCGCCATATCTCTGATATAGTGATATTTGATATTTATATGTTTGATTCTTCCTTGATACTTTTAGTCCTTAGCATATGCGAGAGCTGTGATGCTATTAGAAAATATTGTCACGTGATCCGAAATATTCGTGTCAATGTCTAAATGCTTGAGGAATTTTCGTAACCAAACAACTTCTTGAACTGCTGCTGAATAAGTTATGTACTCTACCTCCATGGTGGATAAGGCTATACATGGTTGTTTCTTCCTACTCCATGTAATGGTGCCATTGTTGAGCAGAAAGACATATCCAGTAGTTGATTTGCACTCATCTAAGTCACTGCCCCAATCAACATCACTGTAACCTCTTAGCTGCAAATTCGAACCCTAATAGTACAACACATAGTCCACAATTCCCTTAAAATATCTCAAAATCCTCTTGACTGCTTTCCAGTGAGTTAATTTAGGGTTAGATTGGAATCTACTTACCAAACCAACTACATAACATATGTCTGGCCGAATACACATCATTGCGTTTATTAAGCTATCCACAACATTAGCATAAGGGACATGAGCCATATTTTCTATTTTACTTTGAGTCTTAGGACACATCTCTTTGGACAAGTTCTTACCTCTAACAATAGGTGTGTCAATTGGTTTATGTTCACTCATTTGGAAGTACTCGAGAACTTTCTTTATGTAAGTCTGTTGGGACAAACACAGAAGTTTCTTCGATTGATTTTTGTAGGTCTTAACTCCCAAAATGTATTCTACCTTACCCATATCCTTCATCTCAAAATTGAAGGATAACCGCTCTTTTGTGGCGACTATCAACCCTTTGTTATTTCCAGCCAGTAATAAAGCTCTTCTTGGACCGTTTAACATAGACACAATGGTCATTTGTGATCATCATAAACCCATTCGAGAGAATAGCTCAATGGAATCTAAGATACCATTGTCTAGATTATTATTTTAGACCATATATAGACGTTTGATCTTGCACACTTACACTATTGACCTTTGACCACAAAGCCTATGGGTTGATCCATATAGATCTCATCATCTAATTATCCATTGAGAAATGCTATCTTTACATCCATCTGATAGAATTCCAAATCCATATATGCTACTATGGCGAGAATCTGTGTTTTAACAACTGGTAGTGTAAGGGCTTTTGTGTCTTTTATTTGGAGTCTGTTAGGATCACACAGATAAGGGTAGGAAAGGGAATCAGGGATCCCTTATGTGAAATTTGAAATATTTTGTCATCTTGTTGGGAGGTTTTGGATTTCTCGAAAATCTAAGTTATCAATAAATGGAAACAATGTAGCTTCCATTGTCATCATCTTCCTATTCATGTTATTCTCATTTCCATTATAGTGTTTGCTAATATACTTACGTACTCATCTAGATTGGGATCAATTTAGAAATCTTCATTTTCAAGTGTCCATTTGATGCAAAATGCCATCAAAATATTTGTGGTGCACCTGAAAGGATGGCTTTCAACTTCTCCCACTTTTCCTTTTTTTGTATGACATGGAGATCAACCTAAATAATATTAGATACAGTCATAAATTATACAAGTGTCGCACACTTTTTTTTTTAAAAGAGAGAGAATATATTATTTAAAAAAAATTTCCTATATAAATCCTATATTTATACACTTTTTTTAAAAAAAAATACATGATACTTACATGATCTGAAACTATATTTAATATTATTCTGATCAACATATATATTGCTATCAAAAAATGGCTAATGGGTTATAATGGATTTCTTTGAACTTTTAAGCATGATTATTTTGAGTCTCTATAGCCCATAACTTACTCATAGGCTGCCAAGGAAGCTCAAAAATACCCACCAACCCATGGCCCAACCAGTCTTATATTTGATAATTTTGATTATTGACTCTGGCCCATCTATGTATTTAGTTTTTAACCTCTAACGCTTTTATCATCACTCAAGGCTATGTCTTCTCGAGCATCCAACATCATCGGATGGTCCCTACAGTCACCAAGAGGTGCCAAGTGGCCTTCCAAAATTATAAATAAATAGACAAAAGAGCCTAGTTTTACAACTAGTTATTTGTATTGGAATATTTTGAAAAAATTCTATTATTAAGTGAGAATGTAGAGCATATTTAGTAAGATATTTAGATGATATAAATTAATTTAAAAATTAAATTTTAAATTTTATATATCAAATATTACTATTTAAGTGATATAAATTACCATTTTGAGAATAAAATAACTTAATATTTTGATAGCGATAAGAGGATAGAAGGAAAAATAATTGTTTGAATAGTCTTAATAACTTTTAGAATGTGCAAGTCTCGCATATTATTTGTTTTAAAAATTAAATAAATCTAAACTCTAAATTAAAAAATATATTTTTTTAATGATAAATCTTAATATTTTCTTAAGGATGCATCCTAATAACTTTAATACCTTAAAATTCGAAACTCAATCTAATGTTGCTTTTTGAGATAAGCTAAAACTTGATAGGTTTTGAGTTTACCCGGAACGGGCCGAGTCATACATGCCCAAGCCCGTCTCGAACATACATACTCATAATTGAAACAGAAACTTGGGTATAGTTTCAAAATTTCAAGAAACTCGACGCCCCTACTCGTTTTTTCCTCCCTTCCACCTTCAGTCATCGCGTGTTGACTCATTCACACAGACAGCAGTCTTGGCTCGCCCTCTCCAACTCCAAACTCTTTCGGTTCGATCCTGCTTCCTTGATCTGAAACCCTCAGGCTTTGCAAAATTTACTACACCACGAAATTAAATTTATATACAATGAAGATATAGCACATACATCAGTACATGTATAAATGCACTTGTGTTTACAAGTGTGTGTATACATAGTTGAAGTGGCTTTTGAATTGTTTATTTGTTTTTATTTTTGTTTTTGTAAGAATGGCCAAAAACCTCAAGGGATTTCTGTTGCTTGTTTTGGCTATTTCAATCTATAAGGCTATGGTGATCTTTCAAATAATCTCAGATTCCCACTGATCTGCAACCTTGGAACTCTTCACGCCCGTTGTTGGGACTTTCGGAAGGTAAGTGAAACCCTAATAACGCCCCTCATTGTAATAAATTTTTAACTTGTGTTCTTGGTTTCGGTGGTTTATGGTTGATGACAACAAAATATAAATGTATAAAAGATGGAATTTGAATCGTTTGTGAGGTGAACTTAAAAGGTAATCCTGAAAATATAAGATTTGAAGGTTAATGTAACCGTAACTGAACCCTCGACAAATCTCTGTGTTGGTAATTTTCTAGTTGGTTTATTTGAAGCAAGCCAAGCAATTGAGAGAAAATTGGATTTAAATCGCCTTGGGAGGTCAAAGGTAGATAAAGGTGTCTTGGGAGTGCATTAATAAGATGGAAATTTGATTTTGGTGTCAATATGAGAACGTGCTTTTTACAAAATGGTTGTGTACTTGAATGCTTACTGGATTAGAATCATTGTTGGCCTTCTAGTAAGCCTTTTGTTTCAGTTCTAGTGGCTTTGTTGCTTATGTGAATAAATGGAAATAACTGGAACTCGAATAATCTTAATGTAGCCTTTGTCCTATCATTTTGTATATCAAGCATCTTAATTTAGCCAATTATTTTTGCTTTTGATTTGAATTTAATGATTTGAGTTTTGTGGATAGTAACTATTTAGGTTGTATTTTATACTACTAGCTTAGAAGAGGCCTATGAGGCCTTAAGAACGTTTGAGATTCTTGGAATCCAGGGAAAGCCTGACATAAGCACTAGTTCTTGCCAAGCTGTTTTTGAAAATCTCGGGTCATCATCTTCGACTACAAATGGTTTATTCCATGCTCTAAAAGTTAACTGCATATTGAAGTATGTGATTGATGAGGAAATCTTCTAGGTATCCTGTGACCCTTGCTCTGATGTGCCGTTTGCAACTTGTAAGTCATTGCTTTTGAGTAATGTGCTAATATCTTACTCCTAATTCTTAATTTTAATTTTCTTCTAAAGGGCATCACTTCAAGACTTAAAGCTGTTGTCAATGATGGAAATTTATTGCTTGATTTTTGCTACTCAATAGGAAGTTTGGTACTTTAAAGGAAACAATTACATGTTTTTGCAAGATGTATTCTCCAGTTTTGATGTTCTGCGTAAGAAGTTTTACTGAAATGGCATTGTTGCCTTTCAATGGCTGTTTATTTTAAATTTGCGTGCTCTTTAGTAGCTTGCATAATTTTAATCAATGATTCTAAGACAATTTGTTTATCTGGTTTTTGGTACAGGATCAAACTTTTGAAGTTGATGTACTTCTTGGTTATGCTAATGGAATATTACATTCCATTAAGTTTCTGTAGCATCTATTCATTTGCAGTAGTTCTAAGGCGGTCTAGATATATTAGGGATAACCTCTGGAACTTGCCATGTCAAACCAGGCAGAGCATCTGTTTCCAATAGTACTGGAAATGATCCTACTCTTTCTCTCAAATTTCAATCCTTGATATTTTTTCTATATCCCATATATAATAATAAAAAGGCTAATCTTCTAGATGTTTGACCTTATGCCCCTTACCATTGGCAGGCTTTGAGTCAGAGTGATGGAAGGTGGCACTTCAGTTCAAATAATCCTGAGTTTAGTACCTATACTATTGGTAATATCTGGAGCCATTTTACCGTATGATGTTAGTTGTATAAACTTTGGTTTTATTACTGAGTTTAGGTCTTAGGCATAATGGTCCTTAATGGTTGTATTTTGATCACTTAGGATTTGCTAAACTGGGTTACACTCATTACCTATAATCACCGTACTTCTTTTAGGATTAGCCCTTGAAGCACTTGCGAGAGTTGTGTTGTTAGCATCTTCTGACATTGACCACTCATTGGTAATACTATTTTTTTCTATTCTTTGTTTTGAGAGAAGCTTTGAATGTTTTATGGACCTAAAATTATGGTCTAGTATTGTATTGTTTATGTTGATCAAGGCATCTTTAGTTAGTTAGTATTGTGAGATAGTTTCAATTGTGACCTAATTTCTGCTCTGCTTGGGTTTCTTGGTTTGTGAAAAGCTTGTCGTCATGGCTGAAGCTGAGGACCCTAATGGCCTTTCGGTGGCGGCAAGAAGACAGGGCACCTTTACTGATATGGTGGCGCAAACGGCTCAACCTCTTCCTAAGGTTGAAGTTCCTTTTCACACACCTAAACTTGTTGATGGAGAGGTTTGTGTATTTTTTTCGAATGAGGAGATAGAGGAATCGACGGCCTCGTTCAAGTATGCTATAGTTCTGAAGTTCTTAAGACAGAGGCCATCGTTGGATGTGATTAGATCATTTATTCATAACAAATGGGGTCTAACATCTCAACCTATTATTTCTGCTATGCAAAGATCTCGCAACGTCTTTGTTCGATTATCCAATGAAGAAGATTTCAATAAGGGTTGTCCAAAGAAGTGTGCAATATTGATGGTATTTTCTATCGTGTATTTCACTGGTCTCTAGATTTCAAAGAAGATGTAGAACCTTCGATCGTTCTAGTGTGGTTGACTCTACTGGGTTTACCACTGAATTTCTATCATGAGTCTTTCTTGTAGAATATTGAGGCACCGTTGGGGACCTATATTCGTAGAGATAATTCTACTCGGTGTGCTACAAAAACTAATGGGGCTATTTGTGTGGAGATGGATGCAGCACAGGAGCTTTTGAACGCCTTTTCGATTGGTAACTCTAATAATCCGTCCGGTATTTTCCAAGAAGTGTTTTACGAGAACTTGCCGACTTTTTGTGGTAGTTGTCAAATGTAAGGACATAACGCTAAAACCTGTAAGTGAGAAGATGGAAAGAAGAAGGAGAACGAGAAAGTGGAAAAAGTTTGGGTTAAGAAAATACAGGACATTGATGGTACGAATAATGGGAAGGAAAATCTTAATGCAGTGCGAGTTGAGGAGACTCAGATTTGTGATGGTGAGAATTCAACACCGGTTCATGAGGAAACTGTTGGTAATGATGGGCACGTCCCTAAAGTAACCCCTTTGCCTAAGGAGGTTGTCTTAAAGGTGGAAACTAGGTCAAAATTGTCGAAGGAAAAGGAGGAGTCTGAGATAGAGCTTGGTGTACCAGGGTTGAATCATGTGCAACCTGATATTGGGCTTTTCTCCAACTGTAGATGACACTTTGTTTGTTGTTGAAGTGCAATATGATTTTTTGTGTGCCGTGGTACAGGATGGCGAGGGTTGAGAACTGGGAGAAACTGATATTTTTTTGGTTGGAGGGATGGGCAAAATGGAAGGCTTCTCAAGTGGTATTGTTTTTTATTAGGAGATGGTTTTAGTCGAAGAAGTAGAAAAATGGTCAGATGAACTTGATCCCAATGCAGAGTGTACGCTCTCAGAGAATAAATTGTCTGTATCTGGAGAAAAGTTTGATAAAGACAAAGAGGTACTTTTAGATTTCGATGTTATGAAAAAAATAACAAAGGTTAAAAAGAAGTAAAAGTGAGAAGGTCTATGCCAGTTCCAAGCAAGCCCTCCTAATTGGTTTATGATGAATAGATTTTTGTTTTGGAATATCAAAAGGGCGGGGACCTCAAGGAAAAGGTTTAAAAAGTTAGTACAAGATAATATGCCCAAAATGGTTGCTCTGGCCGAACTGTTTACTCCTGATAATAAAATGTATGGGCTGCTGAGTAGACTAAATATTATGGACTGCATATCGAATCAAGGTGAAGGAGGAAAACTATGGTTATTCTGGAAGGAAGGTTTGCATGTGAATGTTTTGACATCCAATAATCAGCAAATAATGATGGAAGTCCTAGAACACAACAAAATATTGGTTGTTTCTTTTATTTATGCCAAATGCATTGAGTTAGAACAGCGTTTCCTTTGGGAGGAACTTTGTGGCGCCCCCAACTTCCATGCACGAACACGCACAGAAATTGAGACACCGGGATGATGACAATACAGTCACGCATCCCAATGACACATGCCGAGTGTGTGAAATGCAACACGTGTACAAAAATAATACGCAGCGGAATGATTAAGTCAAATAGCTAAGTACCAGAGTTTAATATAATACAAAATAGTACTGAAATCCACAAGTCAACATAATACAATTTTCTTGTTCACAAAACAACATTAAATAAAAATACAAATACAGCCTAGCCAAATGTCCCTACTCCCCAGGCGGAGCCGCATCCTCGGACTCAACCTCCTCAAAACCTGCATCAAAATCTGCAGTACCAATAAATGGTACCACAGGTAAGTAAAACCCAAAAGAAACTCCAAGACATAAATATATTAATACAACAGCCCCTATGCATGCACATGATGACCAAACACCAAACTCGAAAAAAACACCATTTCTCATAAAAACACAAGTTTCCACGCATGCCAAAAATCACCATTTGGCACATAAATAAAATCCAAGAATAGTTACATTAATTTCAATTTTAATCCGTATGTACCATGGCCTCCCTTAGGGACCATCCACATACTCTGGCTCTTTATTCACTCCACGGGTAACGGCCGTTCGAGTAATATACAACGAGTGATGCCTAGTTCCGCGCCCACCTCGTACATAGCCAAGCATCCTCTGATCCCTGCCAGCCCGAGAGATCACGGAGTCGGATTGAGAGCGCTACCATCCCGTCCAAGTCTCGAGCAATAGCTCCAGGGGACGACACTCAGTATATTCCGCTCCCGAATGCCCAGAGGAGCTCCACCGAGATAATAACTCATTTCGGCTTGGGGGTGATACACATGCACCCAAAAGCCTTTTTACAAAACACAGTTTCCAAATAAATATACACCCACGCATGCGTGCACAATGCCATGAAATCAACCAATTACCAACAACCAACAGTTATCAGTAATTTCCAAATAACCAATACAGTCTAACCAGATAACCAAATCACAGTTTATAAAACAGGTTATTGCACAAATATATTAAAATCTTAAAATTCTTTTGGAGAAATACTTACAGTGCTTTAAAATAATTTATGGAGGATCAAGGAGGAACTGGAAGCACCAAAACAGCAACTCCATAGTGTAAAAACACTGTGGCCGAAACACAGTGAAACCCAAATTCCACACGGGGTCAAACGAAGACTTGGGAACGGTAGGGTAGGGCCTATGGGAGGTGGTGAAGCTAATGGAAGTGATGGTTGGCCGTGGGTGGCAGCCGAAACAACGGTTTAAGGCAGAGAAACTCGAATCGGAGAGGGGGTTCGTATGGGCAACTCCGGCGACGGATCGGGGCCAAAAGTGGGTCGGTTAGGACGGTAAGGGGCCGGTGGTGAAGTGGCTAAGAGATGGTGGCCAATGGTGGCTGGATGGCGGTGGAACAACTCAAGGTCTGCCGCGGCTTGGTGTCGCGCGTGCGGGTTGATTCTGGCGAAGGAGGAGTCGAGATTACAGGGGAGAGGTTGCCGGCTATAGGGGGAGCCGATGGGCTGGGCGGTGTCGACCCCGACGGCCAACAACGGCAACAGGTAGGAGATGGCCGAAACACGTGAGAGAGAAGAGAGAGAGGGAGTCGGGCGAGGAGAGAGAGGGTACGCGGGAGAAAGAAGAAATCCAGGAGAAAAAGAAAGGAAAAATAAAAGAAAAGAAAAGAAAAGATGGGGAAAAGAAATGAGGTCCAATCCTCACAACTTTTGAGTCACAACTGATCCTCAAAATAACTATTTTTAAAACAATAAAATAATTAAATCAATTTAAACTCAGAACTAGTTAAAATAAAATGTTAAACTCCAACAATAACATCCTTTAAAATAAAAAGGAATTAAATTTCAGAACACTAATTAAAATTAATCAAACGCAGAAAAATACTTTAATTAAAACAATAATAATTTTAAAACCCATAAACAACCCAATTTAAATTAAAGATCAATTTAAATCCACAACAATAATTAATAATAAGAAAGCCCAATAAAATAATTTTCACAACTTAAAATATTATAAAATAATATTCTAAAACTTCCAAAATTTTAAAACAAGAGAATCAATCTTTAAATCAATTAAAATAATCCTTCATTAAAAATACACTAAAATACGGGGTGTTACATGGGTGACTTTAATATCATCCATTGTGATGATGAGAGAAAGGGTTGTAGGCCTCGCCAAGCCACTACGATGGAGGATTTTAATGTATTTATTGAGTCAAATGGGTTGGTTGACATCCCGAATATTGAAAATAGGTTTTCTTGGTGTAATGGACATGCTGGGCATGCACAAAGTTGGGCACGACTAAATAGGTGTCTATTAAATATGAAGTGTCTAATCTTTCTCTCATGCTTCCCAAAAATATTTGTCGCAAACGACTTCAGACCATGCCCCTGTATTTTTACAGATGGAACCAGTTGTCACTAAGTATGGACCTTCATCTTTTAAATTTCAACAAATGTGGGTGGAGCACATCAAGATTTTTGAAGCTGTGTTGCTTTGACTTGGGCGGAAGACATGGATGGTTTGGGTTTATGGCGTCTTGCTAAGAAGTTAAAAAAAAAAATGAAGAACATTCTTAAAAATTACAGCAAGCTGGTCTTTGGATGCACATATGTTATATTAAATTGCTAGAAGCTTGTATTGATGATCTGGAGTCTCGATTACAAGTGGAATTTTTGGAGGAGGATGAGCTTGATATGTTGGTAGCAAAAGAAGAGTTGGTTGTGTGGATGCATCAGGAGGATATTTGTTTGTCTCAAACGTTTAAAGCATAGTGGATAGATAAAGGAGAGGCGAATGCGAATTTTCTTAAAGCCATGCAAATGAAAATTTCAATATTGTTAAGGACATGCAGTTGGCTGATGGCCATATTCTTGCATCATTGGAAGCTATCCCTTTAGGTGCCGTTGAATATTTTGAAGAATTTTTTAGACGGCGACAAGGGGGAGAGTTACCAGATCTATCTAACTTGGTCGCGACAGTTTTTTCGAATGAACAGAATGCTTGCTTAATAAAGCCTCCTACTGACCAAAAAATAAAAGAAGTCATGTTTCTATTCCCATTAATAGTAGTCCGGGACTAGATGGGTTTGGCTCAAATTTTTATAGATCATGCTGGGTGATAGTGGGAAAGGATGTTAGTGATGCGGTGACTGATTTCTTTATGGAAACTCCTCTTCCTCGATTTTACACAGCTTATTATGTGGTGTTGATTCCAAAAATATTAAGTCCTTCTAGATTTGATAATTTTTGGCCCATAAGCCTGTGTTTTGTTGTCTATAAAGTTTGCTCGAAACTTTTGGTTTGATGTCTTACACCGTTGTTGAATTCTATCATTTCGCCAGAATCATGAGCTTTCATTCCAGGTAAAAACATTTTTGATAATGTTACTTTAGAACAAGAAATTGTACATTCTCTTAATAAGCCGGTGAGGGGTGGGAATGTTTTGGTTAAAGTGGATATTGCTAAGGCATATGACACTATTAACTGAGACTTTCTCTTTCATCTTATGGTTTATCTCAGAAAGTTCATGACTTGATTAAGCAATGTGTTGAAACTCCGTGGTTTTCAGATGTTATGGTGGGACCTCGAAAGGTTTTTTCAAAGGTGGGCGAAATTCTTTCCCGATTATTAAAAAGAAATTTTGAGAAGGAAAAGATTAAGCCATTTGTTCATCCAAGAGGTATCCCTTTGATCTCACATCTTTTATATACAGATGATATAATTGTTTTTGCTAATGGAGGGCGAGCTTCTTTAAAAGGAACCAGTGATACTTTTAATTTCTATGAGAATTGGTTCGGACAAGTTGTCAATAAGGCAAAGTCGACTATTTTTTTCTCTAACTCTTGCATAAGGTCTCGAGGGCGTGCTATGCTAAGGTTGACGAGGTTCTCGGAAGGTATTTTTCCAAGTACATATCTTGGTGTTCCTATTGTTTATGGAAGGCTCAAAGTAATTCATTTTGATGTGCTTGTTAAAAAGATAAGGGACAAGGTGGGAGGGTGGAAAAATAAGCTGCTTTGTTAGGGATCAGACTAGGTTTGGGTACTAAGAGTACTTAAAGTACTCTCAAACACTCTCACTACTATTTTATTTTATTATTACTTTTTACATACTTTTACTACCATTTATTATTTTTCACTTATTTTTTATTACTATTTAATATTCTATTATTACATTTTTATTATTTTTTCACTACTATTCATAAACATTCTTAAATATTTTCACTATTCAAACCTGCAATTTCTTCGTTAAGTATTGACAAGTGTTCCAGTGCATATGTTATCTACAGTGAATACTCCAAATCTGGTGAACAGGGCAATAAATCAGAGACTTCGAAACCATACCCACAAACCTTACCCAATAAACCAACTTTGAAAGAGGGTATCTGGTGTGGTCTGCGACTGCAAAGAGCTTAAGCAAGGCTACTTCTAGCCTTCACTGACTTGGACGATAACATATCGGGTAGGCGTAAAAAAATGCATTTTTATCACTAAAGTACTCTCTGGAGAGAAATTATAGTCATTAATACGCATAGGACACTGTAACCCCACTTGCACTCTCATCACTACCCAAAGAGAGAGAAGAGAGATGGGGTCGTCAGCACCGAATGGAGGAAGAGATGGAGAGAATCAAAGAAGTAAAATTAGGATTTTAAAGTAGGAGGTGAAACGGTGTAGTTTCAATGGGGGCCTGGACTTTGTCCTTTTTGACTGGGCTTCCACACGTTGGGCTTCAGTTTTTGACCTCTAAGTTTTATATTTAAAAATCATACCATCTTAAAAATTAGTCCATCTGAAAATTTTATCACAAATGATCTATAATATTTTTTTCTTCTAAATTAATACTAATTGTTCATAAAAATTTTATGAAGATAAAATAATTTCTGACATGTTAGATTATAGTTTAGATTATAAATGTCGTAAATAAATAAATTATAACATCTTTATATTTTAAATATATATTATATCATTATTAATATTTAACTTTCACAAGGGTATCATATCTAAATTAAAAAAATGTATAATATTTTTGAACCATAAATAAATCCTAAAAATTTAATAAAAATATTTTAAATAATGAAATTTCTATATTCTCCATGATAATACAGAATTTTCACAAACCGATCATACGTAAATAAATATGAGTTTGATTGTATTCATGGTAGATCAAACCTGATTTCATATTTTATATTGGTATTGACCATGTTAGGCTAATATATATATATATATTTCTATATATATTAAATGTCACATTATTTTATATATCCTTCTTCGACAAATAAATTCATTCATCTAATAACATTAATATTACATTAATGAAATGGAGTTAATTCATTGATAATTGTCTGATTTTTTTCCTTATATTAATGGAATTGGTGTTTTCTTTTTCATTTTACAGTTCAAGTGATTATGAGATGATGATGTTGTTAGGTTATATATTTGTTTTTTTAATTTTTTCTCAAATAACTTTTATTAACCAATTTACACTTACAATTTAACAAAAATTTCGTTCTAGAACTTGATCCAATTTCTACTTCATTATTTTTTACAAATTTATAAAAATCTTTTTTCATTTTAGATTAGGTACACCTTTCACTAGTATATTAATATATATTAATATGTATATATTACAAAGTAAAAACAAGTCCAGCAGGCTAGGAAGCCCAGTGGACTCACAAAAGCCCAGCAGCCCAAGGCCCCTAAACAAGGGAAACGGCGCCGTTTCCTCTCCAAAAACCTTAAAAATGCCCCTTCTCATGTCTCTGTCTACCTCTCCCTCGAATCTTCTGTCTTCATTCTGCCGCAGCCTCCCTCAGTAATCCCTCTCTACTTCGTCTCTCACGCAGGCCGCAACCTGCCACGCACAGACCCTCGGCCTCACCTCACTCTCGCCGTCGAACCTACCCTCGCGCTGCGCTGCCATCTGAGCCTCTCATCTCTCACTGAGTCACGACTCACGCAGCCCCCCTCTCACGTCTCTCTGTCTTCGATTCGTCACGGTAATTTTTCTCCATTATTTTTTTCATTTTACTTATTTAAGTTATTTGATATTACTTTGAAACCTGATATGAATCATTAGGGTTTTGTGATTGTGTTTGTGTTATTAGGGTTTTGTGATTGTGTTTGTTAAATTACTTTGAAATCTGGTAGATGGTATTTGTGTTATTAGGGTTTTTGAATCCGAAATTCAGGATTTTTGTGATTTTTTGTGTAATTGTAATTTGTAATCTGCTTAATGTGTGTAATTTTTAATTTGTAATTGTGTAATTGTGTTTTATAATTTTATTTTTTTAATTTGTAGTTGTGTAATTGCTTATAAAATTTTCCATGTATCGTATAATCAATTGTGTATTAAATCAATTTGCCATATTTGTAATCTGCCATAGTTAACATGTATCTGCCATATAATCAATTGTGTATAAAATTGTGTATCATATGAACATGTATCATAGAATTATAGAATTATAGCAGCTTTATAGCTTGTATTGTTTTCATGCACAGTTTTTAGAAATTTGCATTTTATTAAAACCAGAAAACCGGACCAAATCAGAAATGGTAAAACCGGAAGTACCGGTTTAGGGGTTAATCAGTGCGTAATCGGTTTTACAAAATGCAAAACCAGTGTTACCGGTTCAGTTTTAGATTTTGTCCAAAACCAGACCGATTACACCCCTACTAAAGAGGGACCATTATAAAACCCTAGCCAGATTTATCTTCACGAATTCCCCGCATCTGTTAAACCCTTGGCACGGAGACTTTTCGTAGTTCGCCCTCTTCTCTGTCAGGCTAAACAGGTGATGTCGCTGAGTCCCTTTCTTTTCGTTTAATGTTTTATGTTGGTTTTTATTTGTTTTTAGGTGTTTGATTGTTGCATTTTTATGTACGACTTCGGAGTCTAGACCTTTTTTTTCTTCTTTAGTTTGAAGCTTGCTTTTTTTGGTGTGGTGTAAATATGTTGTTGGATAGATTCATTATATTGGTCTTTTATTTCAGTGGATTGAACGATAAGCGAAAATGTATCTCCAGTTCTACATAAACGAGAATGGTGACAAAGTTTATACCACTAAGGTATGTCATTCCAATTGATCCCGCAGCTTGCTGGTAATAGGACATCCATGCTTTTCATTGCTTGAAGTTTGTTTAAGCTTTGAATGTCGAGAACTTGGTCTGTCTAAGCTTGTGGGTGCTTAAGTTTGCACCTAAGTTAGTTGGCATTGCCCACTTCAGGATATTTTAATTTGTGCTCTTTTTTGTACGTGAAATGAGGAAAATAGGAAAACAATTTCAGAAGAAAATATCTTTAAAGAAAATCAATTATTTTCCACTTTCTGGTGGAGATTTAAAATTTGTCCATAAATACTTTTAGGCCTTTTTTTGGCATGTAAATTATATGCAGACTATTCCAACTCAAAATTTCCGTTTCAGTAGTTTTTCTATTTCTGAGTTTCTCTCATAGCTAGTGAGGAATGAGTTGAGATTAAGTGAGGTGGTACTTGATGAAACATTGGAGCCAGAGAAGTGCAAGAAGGCAGAGGCTTGAGTTGGAGTCAAAGTCAAATTTCATGGCAAGGGTTGGTTGCAGTAGGACAAAAGGATAACAAAAACAACAGCTTGTGTAAGGGGAGCGGAGATGGTAGGGGGTTGCTAGGTGAAGTGGCAGCGTTGACAGGAGAGTGGATGTTACGGGGCTGCTCTACAATAGTCAATAAGTATAGTCATAAGATTTGGGTATGGGAACAGGAGAGATAGCGCTCTAAAAAAATGGCTAGCACCTCTTTAGAGGGATGTGCTTTCATTTTACTCCTGTGAGGGTTAATCTTCTCGTTGACCAATCAAAAAATTTCCATATAATTTGATTTTCCACCTTATGCTTGTAAGAACTAAATGTATTTCTGGTGATCAATATGCTGGTTAACCTTTGGGAATGGTTGGAAAAATTATTGAGCACATGTGGATGCTGTTCAAAAATTATTTACAGATTGTATTCAGTGGCTGATCTTGTGGCATAGCTATCTGAAACACATCCTGAACACCATATGCAAAATTGTAACTTTGTATTTCTCAAGGGCTTGATATTTTGTTCTGGATTTATGTGACTTTCCCTGTATATTAACATCATTCATTAGGAAATTTTAATATTTAATTCCTTATGTCCTACTCTGCTCTTTTGCGTTGACTTTCATGTTCTTTGCTTCACGTAGAAAGAATCGCCACTGGGGCTGGCCACACAATCTGCTCATCCAGGTAATTTAGTATGAACTGTACATTAACTGTGCTCTCTTGCTCTTTCTTTCTGATTAGTATGGGCATTTGTGTGCAAGTGTTATTCGAAAGTGAATTGGGCCAATCTTGTTTTGCCTGTTCACTAACATTGTGATAGGAGACTGCAGATTGATTTATAGAGGTCAATATGTAAATAAATAGTTGATTAGTGAAGCTCTGGAAAGTCATGGTGTAGACTGCTAGTGGCTCTTTTCAGACATGTTTGTAAAACAACAATGCAACTATTGTTCAAGTCAATTGCTTGGAATTATCTTGCTATGTTATCTTGATCAGCCTACTTGTTGTAGTTAGTGTCCTCAACTAAATCAAACAGATGCAATGAATCATTTTATTGGGTCTTGTTGCATAGAATCGGGTACTATTTGTGCATTCCATTTAACTATCATCATTTTTATCTACCAAAATTGCCAGTTGAGTCCACGTGCGTATCATGCCATCTCTTTACTTTCTACTTGCATTGCATTGTTGCATATTTTTATATGAGTTATCTAGAGGGTATGAAGGCTGGTGCTCTGAGGAGTTGACCTTTGTGTGCTCTGTTTATTTGCTTCAATGTCATACTTCATTTTGTGTTGAAAACCTCATTATATTGGGCTATGGCACGTAGTGTTTTTAGTGTAGTGATAGTTCTATTTCTTTGACCTAGTTGTCACATAGAATTTGTCGGGATAAATGAGGTACACCATATTGAGTGGTATAGGAGGTGAATGGGATCCCATAATGATTGGGAGGCAGAGTTCTCGCTCCTTATAGTTATCTCAAAGGGTTCTAATTGTGCCATTGTCTTTTGGAATATAGGCCCAAATGTTGGTTAGGCCTCCCTTAGAGTTTTACAAATGGTATCAGAGCAAATCTCAACCAAAATTGTACAACTTGAGCCGTGCCACCTAGAATTTAAGGGTAGGCGACTGTGATACCCCCATATCAAGTGGTATAGGTCGTGAATGGGTCCCACATTACTTTGGAGGGAGAAGTTCTCTTTTTTTATAATGATTCCAAAGGGCTATAATTATACTATTGACTAGTTCTGTTGGAGTATTGGCCCAGATGTGGCTTGGGCATCCCTTAGGGTGTTACAATAAAAGAGGGAAAAAAAAAAGAAAAACAAAAAAAAGAAGACTATTAAGACCTTTCTGTGTACCAGTTCTAAGGGAAGAGGATGACGCCAAATTATGCTTTGGAAGCCTCAACAGCTGCATGGGTAGTAGGTGCTTGTGAAAAAAAAACCTTTCGGTAAGGTTCAACAAAGTGAATGGTAGTGCAGATAGAGTATTCTGTAGGCATTTGACGGGGGAAAAGCATGCATCTCGTCCCCCTAATCTATTACTTTATGCAACCTTTTTCATCATAATTGCCATTAATCAAGCTCTACTTATAAAACGAATAATTTCCATTAATCGAGTTCTATCTCCACTTTTTGGTTGCAGCCCGTTTCTCCCCTGATGACAAATACTCAAGGCAAAGAGTTCTTCTGAAGAAGCGTTTCGGATTGTTGCCAACCCAGCAGCCACCTCAAAAGTATTGATTCAGCTGATATACTGCCCTGTTTTGGATTCGATCTGAATTTGAAGCTTCTTGCATGAAAAAATGTTCTAGTTTGCTATGATTTTAGTTTTTGATAGTTGAAGTATGTTGATGTAGTTTCTCTTCAACATTGTCATCAATTTTAAGCCTTGGTTTGGATTGGAAACTCATCTCAACTTATTGCATCTTATCATTACAACTTTCTCAAATTTTCATACAAAATATAATAAATAATTCAATTTTTTCAAATCTCAAAATAATAATAATATTAAAAATAATATTTTATTCAACTCATCTAAAATTATCTCAACTCATCTCTGTATTGAGATAATTTTATTCTAACAATAAATGTTTAGTGATGTTAAAAAACTTACTTCCAGACATTTGAATTCACTTATAGCGAGGGATGAAGGAGGATGGTTGTGTTGAAGGCTCCTTTGTTCGTTGCAATTCAAGTGATTCATCAAATTGAGTAATTAGGTATTCATAGATATATATATATATATATTAAGATTAGGTATTCATATATTAAGGACATGCGGTACTTTCATCTTGTCACAGTGTTATCAGCTAAAATTGATGCTCGCACGAGCATTTTGAATTGCATTGTGTTGTGATTGGATGATTGCTACATTAATAGAACCTAATAATTTTTCAAAATTTATTGTCAGCTAAGTAACTTTTTCTGTTAAAATATCTGTTTTGCATGATAATAAAAAAAATGTAAGCTACATTAAGCGTGATTTCTGACAATAGACGATAGTTTTCACTTCTTTTTTAGGCAGAACTAGATCACTAATCTATTATGATAAAAGCTGTAAAATTTTGTTAGATCTGACTAACTGCACTAATCCACCGACCAAAGTTGTAAACAGAACATATCAATTGTTGTCGTGGAATAGAAAACCCAATCTCTGTCTAAAATATTGAAGCTCTCCAGTGTTCTCTCCAACCAAGACCAATTCCAACCAAGCAACACCGGCGCCGGTAATGGCCTTTGTGAACATAGGAGCACGTGTCGGGATGGGGGAATTGGTTAGTGAAGATGTTAGCAAGAATGTTAGTAGCGGTGCCACCAGTGGAGAATGAGAGCGAAATAGCAAAAAGAAGACAATGAAATGGGAATCTCAATCTCAACAGATATAGCTCTGTTACTCTGAGAATGTACCTAATTGATGCCACTGAAAGGAAAAAATAAACACACATCAAGATGCTTCCGGGTTTTCAAATGTCATTATCACGTTCACATGTAAAACATAATTTACCAAAAAAAGTCCTACAAAATTGGATTTGAAGACCCATCCACTGTTTCTCGTAAAATTCCTCATTCTCGTTTGATCTCACGAGGAAAAAAAAATTCTTTTTCAGGCAGATTTCAATTTGGCCGATGTAGAGGCTAGATAGGAAAGGATTCTATGTCCATTCTCTAGGGCTCAAGGTGTTTTCAAACTCGAAGAGGCCAACAATAGTTTTGAGCACATGGTATTTCAGATAAAATAATATACTGAGAAGAATAAGAATTTTTAATGCAAAACTCACCCCAATAAAAAATCCAACAAATGGCAAAAGGGTAAGACCCAGAAAAGCTAGAGAGAGTTCCCTGGGTGGACGCTTTTCTGGAGTCTTGAAGATGTGGATTATCTCTGCTTTAGGCCCATATCGTGAGTAAGGATTACCAGGAGGTGCAGGAGGTTGGGGTGCCTTCTCAGGTGATTCGGGTAGATCAAGTTCGACATTGCCAACAACCCGTAAAACAGAGTTCTCCTGGAAAAGAGTTCAACAAATTTGCTTGGGCAGTAAGTGATGTACCAAGAGAGAACAAACTTGGGATGAAAAGCAGTGCTCACCATGATAGCATCACCAACAGTTAACTGGGAAATGTTTTGTGAGAAATGAAAACGTTTTTAAAGAAAAATTCCATCTTGTGGCCAGTATACAAAGACAGCTACTCAAATTACGGCAACCTATTTACAGCGATGGTTCTTTTAAGACAATTATAGTCCATTATTTTCGCAGCCCAATGGTGCCTCAACTTCTTGTTTTATGAGCTGGCCTTGAAACTCAGTGTGCCACTTTTTTTTTTTTTTTTCAAATGTAAAAAAAAAGGGGGCTAAAAAATACAAAGCCACGAAATTGGCCCAGCATTCTTTAAAAAAAAAAAAAAAAAAAGAAGTATGGGTTGTAGGGCCTAAGCCCATTGCCTTCAAGTGATATAAGTCATCTTCAACCTCTATTGGGGCACTGTTCATATGAACAGTATGCACACACAAGTTGTCGCCGCCGAGACACACGCTATCACAGTAGCTACCACATCTCGGCGTTCCTTTAGCACCCGGGTGCGCGTTGCACCTGGCTGTGTGCAGCGGTGGGGTGCGCACAGCACAGCTATCAGTGCACCTAGTGCGAGCTGCACCTTCCACGTGTGCGTAGCACCATTGTCGATGCGCACGACACTGCTGGTGCTTGCAGTGGCTCAGCTAACACAGATTTTTTAAAATTCAAAAAAATAAATGGCACTCTTCGTAGTTAAAATATATGCGACAAAAGAAAAATAGGTTTTTGGTAAACTGGAAGTAACTATTAAAAAATTCTCTAATAATGGAATACTTCAAGCACAACTTTTCAAGTTGTTCTACAAATTTATCTAATCTGACCAAATAATCCAACAAGCTTCAAGCGTCTCTTCTTAATGGTGAAATGTACTACGTAGAATAAACTAAACTACTAAAGTAACACTCAACTAACTCCACAACCAAAATGCTTACTCAAAAAAAAATAAAAATAGAGAGATTCTATACTAATCTAGAATGGATGTGAGGACTTGTTGAGGAGGGCTACATATAGCCCCCTACTTGTGCACCACTTAAGGCCAACCTTCAATCTTCGTATTAAAGTGGCCATTTTGAAAGCATGTAATGCATAGCCATTAAGTCATGTGTTTTATGCCGTTACGGCATAGGAGGGTGCCTGGCGCCCCACCATCTTACAATGGGTATGAATGATTAATGTAATCCACATTGTTTCTAATTTTTTATCGTTTGCCCCTACTATCTATCACCTCCTCCCACTAACGTTTTTTTTCCTAAAAATACGAGAAAAATGTGTAAAAGAGCAGTCATGCGCGCATGGATAATTGAAGGCATGATAGTTAAAAGGTTAGGAGATTCATTTAACTTAAGTACTATAACAAGAGAAGGAAATTAAAATAATAAGCTACAATCATTTTACAACTATTTTTATATCTCTATTTCAAATGAAGGGTAGTACTTACGTAAAATTGATATTATTTTTAAGAATGCTACACAATTACATTAGTTAGTTGTATCATGAGTTATAAAAAAGTTGTAAGTATATCATTATCCTTAGTGTTTAAGTGTGAGATAGATAGATACTGGATATAGGTCTTATAACATTTTTTGCAACCCGTGTAGATTTCTCTGAGACCATTGAATGCTTAATAAGAATTGTATCATTACATCTGTTTATTTCTCTCTCACTTGAAACTTTTAAATTCAAGAAAGAACTCTAAGAGGATCTTTTTCAAATAAGCATAAATCATCCTCTAGCTAGCAACACAAGTTGGTGTTTCATGCCCGTGTTTTTCTGTGGATATTAGTTCTCAATAAGCAATTAGCTTTACGATAAATATTAAGTCTACACAAAAATGTTTACACACAAGCGTAGCATAATATAATACGTCAAATCTATTAATTAATAATAAAAAACTTCACAATTTGATGGATTATATTAAACCATGTCAGTATATAAACTTTATTCTATATGATATTTGTTTAGATCACTAAAAATTTCTCTTTAGTTTATGATGGTTAATCGGTGGGTACGCCTAAGTAAAACTCCCAAGAAATGGGATAGGCATTGAGCCTATTACCCAACCCAATCTTCATTTGGTAGGCCTTGTTGTCATTCTCTAACGAGCTTTGCTACTCATTATTCCCACACACTACATACCATTTTTTTTTTTAATTTTTTTTAATTTTATTCTTCTTAAACTTATTGAATTCTTCTACTCATCATCCATATACCACACATTTGATAAGAGAAAAAAAAATGTGTGTGTAGTGTGTGGAAATGATGAATAGAATTTTTCTTCTCTAAAGGCGATCAAGTTAATGTTAGCTTTGCATCGTGCCCATGAGCCGCAATCCACTACCATCGACTGAAACAAAAAAGATTCTATACCCCTTGAAGAATTTGCTTGTGCAAGATGCTCATCCGGCTTGTGAGCAAATTATGTAACATTCAATTCAATGGGAAATTATTTATTGTGTCCCTTAAATCTGTTTGAAGTTTTTGCATGACATGATTTTATTTTTTGCCCCTTTGAGAAACAAAAGCGATTTGTGTTCTTACCTTAGTTTGGCAGATATAAGGGGGGTGGGGTTTACATACAGTTTGACAAAAATGGGATATGGCCGAGGTATCTTATAGGGTAAAAGAAGACGAAAAGTTGCCGTTGCTGACCCTGCAGACTTGACCTCTAGCTCTAATACCCTTTAAACTTGAAACCTTTTCGATAAAACCATTTTAAGGGCATTTCATCAGCAAATGTAATGAAACAGAACCAGATCTTATACCAAAATATAAATCTTAAAGGTCATTTTCCTTCTCCCTTAATTCGACCATGTCCGTGTCACCCACGAAAACAAGTGACACGAGCTTTTCTTTTGTTAACATAGGAAAATGTACAAAGAAACAACATTATAAAAAGATCAAGCATGACCCCCTAGTCACCTAGGTTTCTTCACCAAGATAATGTTCTTTCTTCCCTCATGGATGGAGACCACCGAAAGTTTCAATTTAGCCCAATTTTTATTGGCGTTCTTGGTGTTATTGCAGGGGCAATTGTGGTTGCAACATACCATTACATTGCTGTTGCCTGCTGCAACCGGAGGCTGGCAGCGCCAAGCCCACCTAGAAGACATCATTTAGCCCCTCAAACCAACCAAGAAGATAGGCCTAGCAGCACAAGCAATTCAATGGTACAACTCCTTCCAGTTTTCAGATACTGCAAAGAAACTGAACAAGAAACATGTGCTGTGTGTTTGTGTGAGTTTAAGGAAGCCGAGGAGATTCGAGTATTGCCTGAATGCCTACACTTGTTTCATGTCACTTGTATTGATACATGGCTCAACTGCCACTCTAATTGCCCCCTTTGTCGCGCTGATACTATGCCTTCGCCACATATTCCAGCAAGGCCGCCACCGGAGGTCCATGGCTTGCAGGATTCTGGAGCTTGATTTTCTTCTTCAAATGATTGATAGATGGATTTGCATTTCAAGCCTGCCAATTCTGTAAGCACGATTGAATGTGAAGTTAAACGGCTCGTACTGCTGGTGGCAATAGGTAGATTGTGCATTTGAAAGATAGAGGTAAGCGTTTGGTCAATTGCAAACATGTTAAAATCATCGTCATATATACGTTTTGGTATTATTTCCGCAATCCGTTATCTATTCACGCTCCTTCCAATAAAGTTGTAAAAGCCTAATATAATATAAGGGTAACGAGGATATCAAAGAAGAGAGAGATAGATACAAGAAGTATACATTTATTAGTCATTTAACGATATCTGAAATATATATATATAGGCAATAATAAATATTGTAGCCGACCCAATTCATATAGATCTCTTTCTCATTTGAAGTTGACAAATTCAAACAAGAAGTTGGTGTAACCTTGATCTGAAATATTTATAGGATTAATTTTGATAGAATTAATCTTGATAGTCTCAGAAGTGATGAATCCAAATTTAGGCAAACTTTATATCTATTCAAAGTATCGTCCCGCCAGTCCGACCCAATGATGCTTTATCAGGCAAAGAAGATTCTTTAAAAGGGCCTTTGTTTTTTTTTTATTTATTTTTCTTTTTTGATATATTGGGAAAGGGGGTCATGATCTCCATTTTCGAAATATGCATCTTATACAGCAAGTCCCATGCCTTTAGCAGAGAAAAAAGCCCTTTGTTTCAATCTATATTAGAGGTCAAAGACTCAGCCCAGGTAGCCTTTCACAACCTGATTATGGCTTTCTGTTCTGGGTCGTACAAACCCACAACTGCTGCAAGAAAATAAGGGCAGCTTAGCCCAATCACCTGTGTCTTGAACCCATAGAGAGGATACCAATGATAAAAAGTACTGTTATATGTGTATAAAAGAATTACATCAAAACAATTTTTGACGTGATTTTATATGAATTATTAAGTTTATTTTATAATAAAAATAATTTTATAATCTAACAAATTATATCAAATTGCTTCAACTTATATAATTACTTTTATATAATTAAAGTATTAATCTATTTGTAATTAGGCATTTTTTATTTGGTGCACAGAATATAAATTCTAGGTAAGAGTTTTGGTGTGTTGCGATCATGATGGTACGTGAGCTTTGTCTTCTATATCCTCTACCTTTCCCGTCAATTATTGCACCCAAAAATTCCAGGGAACCCCACCGTCCGCAGATGCTAACGTCTTCATCTCTAAGCTCCTAAAAAAAACCAGAGGGGTAAAAAAAAAAACTCAAAGCATAAGCTGCTGCAATACCACTCTCCTCCGCCATGGAGAGCGCCCCTACCATTTTCAGCCGACCACCGCCTCCCTTCCCTGCACCGCCCCGCAGCGTCGATTTGTCCCCGCTTGAATTCGTTCTCGCTCTCGTCGCCGTGGTCACCATCCCCGCCTTGGTCTACACCTTCTTCTTCGCCGTGAAGTGCCCTCCCAACCCTTTTCGACGACGCCACCGGAGCTTCTCCGGGAGACTCTCCAGCGACAACGATGGGAGTATCAGCAGCAGAGAGGCGGTTTCGGATGTGAAGTTTGAGAAGGAAACCCATGTCAAAGACGTTGAAGGTGAGTGTCCGGTGTGTTTGTCAGTCTTTGCCAACGGCGAAGAAGTGAAGCAGCTGAGCGTCTGCAAACACTCTTTCCATGCTACTTGCATCGATTTGTGGCTCAATTCTCATTCTAATTGTCCGGTGTGTCGTGCTTCTATCGCCGTTAAGCGTCTTAAAGGCACGGCCTCGGCCAGAGATGAAGATAATCAGCAAGGTTTGCCGGATGCCTCTGCCATGGTTTGACAGTATTTACCCAGATTATTCTTGATCTTCCTCTTTATCTTCATCTTCTTTATTTTTCTTCTTCTTTTGGAAAAGTGAGTGCTTTTTTTGTTTGGCGAGAAGGCAATTAACTGTTTTGCTTTTTCACCACTTCACCGAAAAAAAAAAATGTAGTTTATAGTGTTGGAATTATGAGAGGCTTGGAGCACCAAGAAGATGAGGAAATTCAAGGCAGGCAATTAATTTGGGTTACAGATCTCTGACATTCTGTTTTGATCGATCCTGAATAATTTCTGTTCTAACACTTGAGAAATAACAAGTTTGAACCTTTACATCAAGATAGCTAACAGAGAATCAAATATATTTGATCAGTGGGCAACCCAAAAAAAAAAAAAAAACAAGGCACGAAAGCTGTATTAATGTCGAAAACAGGGTACTTCAGATGGAAAAAGAACAAAAAATGCCATTAATGCTGAGGAAGCTGAGAAATGGAAGAGAACGAAGCGTGTGCAATCCCATAGTTATGGAACTCGGAGGAATCCCAGCTCTAAAATCTCATCCAAGTGTCAGAAATATCTCCATATGGATTGAGTTTCATATTCACCTTTAATCATGAATGTTTGTAAAATGAAGTGACACGTTACTGGGAAAGAGCCAAATCAGTTTCTGGGCTCTTTTGCCTCTTCTTTTTGTCCTACTTTTCCACCCCTCTTGAATAAATGGAGTACATCTGCAAAGTGATCTTAATGTTCATACTTCTGCATAGCTTCAGTGCCCCCATCACTGTGTTTATATCCAAATTTTACTGTATTTAATGTTGAAATTATATTTATCTGCTTCCTTCTTTCCTTCCTAATTGTTCAGAGTTTAAGGCCTCGTTTGTTTTTAAAAATGAGATGAAAACAGAGTTTAAAGAAAAGAGAAAATAATGTGAAAAATGAGATGAGATGAGACAAACCAGGCCTACAGAAAAGAGAAAATAGTAAAAATGGCAATGGACAACTGGAATCAGCTAGCCTTTTCTTTTCTGTAGAACCCTAAAATCAAGCCTCTGAAATCGGTGGCCCCTACATATACAGTGAAGAGAGAGTATGGGAATCTTATCACAAAGGCAAGACAGTATGATTAGTAGGAGATGAGCAAGTGGGACGTCTCATCCATTTTATAATTTTCTTGCTTCGAAAGTCTTGTTTTGGTAGACCAGTACCATTAAATTGATTGACAGACAGACAGACAGACAGACAGCTCACCCAATTCTTTTTAACTAAGGTTTCAGGAAAGTGTTTGATTTGATCAGGAAAATTGCGTCTGTTTTTCAATGATTCGACTAATGACTTCGTCCCTAGAGATCATGATCAATTTAATTTCATATATAGGGTTATAATTTAGGGTACTTCTACAAAGACCACCGATGAAATATACAGTGTTATTAATCGGACGGTCAGACCATAGATTATTATAATTTTTAAGTAATTGTGTCCATTAATAATAAAAATAACAAAAAATTATAAAATAAAAAGTTGTTGTGAGGTGCATGATAACTATGCTATATATCCAAAGTAATGATGGAGATAGTTATTTTTATAGCATGTTTACCATTAATCTATTTTAAATTGAGAGCAAGTATGATTATTTTATAAAAATATATTCTATTTAAAACAAAATTATAACAAAAAAATCTGTAAAAGTATTGTATTTCATTTTCCTCCCGTCCCTTTCGATCCCCTTCTCCCTAGCTTCCATGCAATTCAGTTACGTTGTTTTCTACCCCCGGCCTCTTGCAATCCCTTACTCTCCACCGTGTCCTGAAAATGAACCACAGCCACTCGAGATAAAAGCCTTAAACCCCAAGAAAATGCATACCCATCATTAATCATTGCCACCCAAAATTCTCACTCACCAAACAAAGTACTAGTACTATCACCAGTCACTCATGGATCCATTAATATAGCATGCACAACTAATTCATATAAAGGTATCATGATCTTTATAACCAGCTTTTAAAGCATCCTAGATATCCAAAGTATAGATGGATAAGTTTAACATGACCCATGAATTCGTTGCAATTAGATCAAATTATTAGGATTTTGTGTTCTAGGATTCAAATTAATAAAATTGGACCAACCCTTATATAAACAATTGATAAAACGGTTAAGTTCATGCCAGCCCACATGAGTTGAAAAGCATAACTCATACAATTAAATTGTAGTTTTTTATGAAATTTACTATGCATCAGTCACTATTCACTCCCACACCTCACATCTATGACTTTTTCATAAGGTGTGAGGTATGGTAGTGAATAGTAGCTGATGAGAAGAATTTTTTTTATTATTATTATAAAAAAAACCCAAGATAATGATAATGATTGCTATTAAATTTTAATAATTCGTTATATTGATGCTTAGTGAGGAAGCTAGCTTTTATCATGTATTTGTTGGAATGTAACATGATTTTTGGATATTTAGACAAGTGCTTAGAAATGGATATGTTTATTGGTGATGGTTATTGATAGTGATTTTTAAAATTAATTTTGCCATTAATCTAGTTGAGAATTCCTATAATTCATATCATTATTCTTATCATCTAAGAAAATATGTTGTTAATTTGATTAGACAAATTAAAATGAATTGATACATTTAGTGTTCGAGTCAATCGAACATAACCAATTTATTAAATGAGTTATAGGTAACACGACTCAACCAGTTATTGACGAGTAATGTAAGTGTTTCGACGAATTTAATTAAAAAGATCAGATTAATGTTAACCCATGTAGTCACATGATATCCATATCTTGACTCAATTACACAAATATGACTCATGGATCCAATTTGAATCCCTACCCAAAATACACTCATTGCATTATAAATTGACACGACAAAGATTGTTTCAAGATCATCAATCCTAGTCTGAGCCAATAATCCAAAAGAAGTTGTTGTATAATAAACATGATGGGAATACTGCATGAGAAACTGATTGTCGAAAAGAAAAATAAGCTTTTGCGACCAATTTATTGCAACTAACAGACTGTTTGCAACTAAAATACAGACTGTTTGCAACCAATTAAGTCTGTTGGTTGCAATAAATTGATCGCAAAAATCCATTTTTCTTGTAGTGAATAAGGCTTTACAAAGGCCAAAACCGAAGTTAATTGATTCCATGCGCATATGAAGCGCCCATCGAATGTTTGCTTTTGTGAGAATGAACAGGTTTAATTTGTGAAGACAATGGGTTGAATCTCTTGATATTGGTTGGTTCACTTGTGAAAGCATTTCTTAAGTTAGCTTTATAAGTAATTATAGGGAGCTATGATTATATATCTTTTGCTTCCTTTAAATAAAGATTATAAAATTAATGATCTTCTTGAAGATTTTTAATATTTTACACGCTTAGTGTATTAAATTACAAAATAAATAAAGAGTAACGCTACGCACCGATTTATAAAAAGAGTGAAGTTTAACCAAATTTTTGTCATCAAAATGAATACTGATATACAATTAATGATTGAATTATGTCATAATCCTGATCTTCACATAAGATAAAGATATATACTAGTTGTAGCATAAAAATCTTATGTGCTATATATAAGTCCCCACATCTTATTAAAATACACTAAAACATATAATAAATAGATATGGATTTAAAAATGTGTTAGATAAATTCTCAAATCCTATTAAAAATACTAAAATATATACAAAAACTTTTATGTACAGTTACTTTTACGTATTCCTTGCACACTCTACTAATATGATTGACTGTATTATTTTTTTAATATAAAATAATTATTTTAATCAATCATATCAATAAAATATATAAAAATATATGTAAAAATAATTGTATATAACACCACCTCTAATATATATTATGAATAATGTAAATATATAGTTCATCTCCATTCTTCCCCAACTTCAAGAAATTGGTTTTCAATTATATCATAGCCACCTAAGCCGGCTCCACTCGGCACTATGTCCCACTTTTCCCCTCTTTTCTCTTGATGTGAATTGTTGTTGACATTTTCCCTTATTAATTCTTCCTCTATAAAGGAAAGAAGACATCATTCTTTAGGCTCCCTTTTAAAAACATGTCATTAATTTGATGTTATATCCTTGTTGATTGTCATAACAACACGGTATTGCATAAAGATAAAGTTGTTTGGGGTTGCTTTAGCTGTAGGTAAATCAGGATTAAAGTATGAGTGTTGCTACTCACACCGAAAATTAATGGGTACCAACATTTTTTAAATTACTTTAAATATTTTAAGTAGAAAATAAAATTTACACATTTATTAAAAAATACTTTGTTAATTATGAAGTAAAAATAAAAAATAAAATTAATTAAATAAAATTCGCTAGACAATTTTGATGGGAGTAGTGTTTCTCTTCATGTGAAGTTTTATATTACTTTTTTTAATGCAATATTATTCGAAATATAGTCTTTGCATGTGAATAGCTAAGAGCCTAGGGGAGGAAATTTCCTAATGTCACTTGTCTTAACATGTGATCATCATGTGGTCTTATCTTGTAGTGTACACGTGGGATCCACATGGTTGGTGCCGTGGGGTCCAACACGATATGTTATACTTCTTATTTATGATTATATCTTTTCTTCCAATATCTTAAAAAGAAAAATACATATTTAAAATGATTTTATAAAAATAAATTTAAACGTTGATTTGGTTTGATATACTATGTTAGACTATAATATATATATTTTTTTTTTGTAAAGTAAATATAAAGTATTATATTAAATCATATCAATTTATAAATTTACTTTTATAAAATCCTTTTATGAATCTAGCACTTTAAAAAAAAAACTACTTAATTTTCATTTTATATTCTCTTCTTCTTCTTTCTCTGCACTAAGGCCTCATTTGGATGTTAAGTTGAATTGAAATGAGTTAATTTTTTTTATACTTAATAGTGAATTGAGATGATAAAGTGCATTTTGTGCAGCTCACCTAAAATGAGTTTAGATGTGTTTTGATGTTAAGATGAGTTTAAATGTATTTATGAGAAATTGAAAAATATTATAGGTCCGACGTGTAAAAAGGTATTAAGTTGAAAAATATTATGAATCTCACATATAAAAAGGTCTTGTGTTGAGTGATGTTTAATGATTTATGAGTTGTATGTGAATGTTGGGTTAGACTTAAATTTAAACTCAACTCAAATAAGTTGAGATAAATCCATATTCCAAAGTTTTTCGGAGCTAGGATTATGGGATTCTTAAACTATTATTAATCAAAGAGTTTTTTAATGCAGCAACCCCTACACCACACACGCCACTTTAAAAAATGTAAAAAAAATAAAAATAAAAAAATATTCTAAAGTCATTTTTTACAAAAGACTTAGGAACTTTTCTATTTAAGACTTGTACCTAATAATATTATTTTGTTTTTTAGTTTTTGTAGTTCTCTCTGTTTTTTTTTAAATACTTTTAAGTTTTTGCTTGCTAAAGATTGAATTCGTTTTATGCGTCAGATTTTAGGCACTATCATGTTTATTTGGGTGTTATTGATTTTAAGTCCACTATAGTACTTATTCCACTTGATTTTAAATTATTTTGGAGAAGCAACTTAAATTATAAGAGTAAAATACTAAAATTTGAATGATCATAAAATAATTTTCTTGCAAACATTAAGGCCCAATATCTAGATATAATAAATATTTTATCTCATCCTATTATTACAATTTTTTTAAATTTTTATATAAAATATAAAAAATATTTTAATTTTTTCAAATTTTAAAATAATAATAATATTAAAAAATAATATTTTATTAAACTTTTAACTTTTATCTCAATTCATCTCATCTCAACTCATTATTAAAACCGCACGTAACTAATCTTCATTACCAATTCATTATTCGGGTATTGCACTTCTCTTCTGTTATTGTTTTGCTTTTATTACTTCCGTCATTTATTATCACTTTTTACTTGTCTTTTACACTTTCTATTTGTTATCGTTTTGTTCATTGTTACTTCTACCCTTTATTAACATTTCCTTTTCCGCCTCTTACACTTCTCGTCAGTTACTGTTTTATACCATGCTTCATCTTCTTTTGTCCATAATATTTTTTTCATTTATGTATTCTGTTAGGTTCAATAATACAGAAACATCATGTATAATAAATCTTCCGCAATCAAGTTATAAATAAAATTAAATACAAATATAGGTTTTTTTATTCCTTCTATTTTCTAGGCATGCAATCAATATACAGGGAAAAAAAAAAGAGAGAGAAAGGACTTCATATTACATGATTAGTGGATGAATTAATATTGGTCTCGCTCAAATTGGAAGCACAAGAACCATCATCCATAACAGAAAGTTACTAAAAAGAGTCGTGAGTTCAACACAAACCATAGCTGCCTTGATTATTAGGGAGGTATAAACCCTCACATTATCAGTCTTAATTATTAAGGAGGGATAAACTCTCATATCATGAATATGGGTAACCTGATGATTTGATAATTCTGATAAAGTAGGGATAAGCCTTCTGATAGCTAAGCATTATGCAAAGTTAATCAGTTTATAGTACTCATCCAATATTCTTTATGCCTATATATAGGGATAGCAGGTAACCTTCAAATTATCTAATTGAACATTCTTGAATTATTATCCCTTACTTATTGCTGAGTTAAGCATCGAAAGTGTCACAGGCACATCGTGCCGACCATATAATGATTTGTAGATTAACGATCACTACTGATAGCGGAACATGTCCTTTACAATTAGATTTGAGAGACAAATTGAGTGAAACGTTATTTATTATTTGATAATAATTTGATACAGATAAAAAGACAGTGAAATGATTTATAATAAAAAAGATAAGGGAGCTGCTACAGACACACAGGGATCCCACACACACTGATGTGGCACACTGTAAGTGAGTGTGCCACGTCTACCCTTTTTTTTTTTTTTTTTCGTGCGTCTTCCCCTCCCTGTGCCTTCTCCGCCTGCCTCTGTCCTCTCCGTTGGGGCCATAGTGGTCGGAGACCACCTCAGGTCTGCCAGAAGCCGCCGTCGTCTCCCCTCCCTTCACGGTAGTGCCTCTCCCTTACGTCTCCCATGCGTCTCCCCTCCCCTCCTCTCACTTTCGTTCTCTGCCTCCGCCTCCTCGTGGCGGCCATCATGGTCTGGGACCATCTCAGAGCTGGCAGAATCTGCCAGCGGTCCAAGTGGCACCGTCCGGCGAGGGGATGGGAGCTCCCGTGCACAGGGGAGGAAGAAAAAAAAAAAAAAGACGTGGCACACTGTGAAAATCATTTTTTTTTATCTAATCCTTACAATTTTTTCAAACTTTCAAAGAAAACACAAAAAGTAATTGAAGTTTTTCAGATCTCAAAACAAAAATTATATTATAAGCCTCTTTTGACTTTATAATATTTTTATTCAATTTTTTTTCTCTCATTTTTCAAAATTTCATAAAAACTTTAATTCAAATTATTTAACTATTATTCATGATTATCTCACTAATATTTACAAATTTATCATCTGTAGAAGAGCATTCTCAATGGGTTATGTAAAAGCTATATTTTTGTAAAATTTGAAGGAAATAGCTCAATATAGCCCATCCAATGGATTATGTATTTTATAACTAATATACATTTTGCTACAGTACCATTTCTATATTTATAAAATACTATTCACACTTGTATAAATATTTAATTAATTTCTCTTTCTACTTTTTACTCTATTAATTTCTTTATCTATTTTCTATTTTTTACTTTATTTGAAATGAATAAAATATATTAAAAAGTATAATATTTAAATGATATAAAAAATAGATAAATTGATGTATGGTATATTATAAAAGTTAATATATAAAATAAAAATAAATAAATTTTAGTAATCATATATTTTAAAGAATATGAAAAAGGGTGGGAATGCTCTAAATAAGAGTTTTGCTACACAACTTCCACCACACTTCACATTCTATATCTTTTTGAAATTTTAAATTTTTTAATATTAAAATTTTTTTTTGAGTTTATTCTTTTTAAACTATTTCAAATTTTCTATTCACTATTTATATAATAAATATTTAATAAAAGAAAAAAATTAAAAAAATACAGTATATAAAATATGAATAAATAATATTGTAAAAATCTTTTATCTAAACAAACATGCCTAGATGTTACCAAAAGTTTTGGTAATTATATAAAATTCAAATGCTTTTTATTTTTTAAAAAGAAACGTAGGATCGCCTTTTCCCAAACAAAAGAATGGTAACCAATAGGTGGTAACGTGGTACATCTAATCAACAATAGTTTGGAGGGTACACGACAACGAATTCTCCAATGCGACATCTTCGTACGAACTATTCAACTGCGTTCAGCAAGACCAGACCATATTACGACCGAATCGACAAAGTATTCACTGTTTTTTTGTTTTGAGCAAAAAATTCAAATTTAATTCGAGGGGGCCCGTACGTATGATTTCCCCCTCTCCACCCACTGACAACCCCATTCAAACCTACTCATAACCAGACTCACTTCTTTACGCCACTGCCGACACAACAACTCTCTCCCCTCTCCCCGATTCATCCCACCGTCGATACCCTCCACAAATCTTTACACTTTCTGAGCTTCGGTTACGCTTTTCTGTACTGAAATCTACTTTTTCTGAGCTTCCGATTCGCCATTATAGCAATGAAAAAAAGTCACATTCCGTCTTACCTGGATCGAAAATGGTTTATGCCATTGCTTACTGTTGCCGTACTCTCTGTCATACTTCTTGCTATGCTAACCATAGGGCAGAGTAAGATTTCTTCGGCGGCCGAATTTTCTAATGAACGGCCGAGTTTTTTGGCTCTGGACCGGAGTTTCGGGTCGGGGAATGACCGGCTAGGGCTTCCGACGTTGCCGAGATTGGCGTACTTGTTATCGGGCACAAGCGGGGATGGTCCGCGCCTGAGGCGGCTTCTTCAGGCGGTGTATCACCCGAGGAATTATTATCTGTTGCATCTTGATCTGGAGGCTTCTGATGCCGAAAGGCTTGAGCTTGCCAAGTTCGTGAAATCGGAGAATGTGATTAGGGAGTTCAGGAATGTGATGGTGGTTGGGAAGGCCAATTTGGTCACGTATAAGGGCCCGACGATGATTGCTTGCACGCTACACGCGATTGCGCTACTGTTGAAGCGAGCCAAGGATTGGGATTGGTTTATTAATCTCAGCGCCTCGGATTATCCTCTCGTGGCGCAAGATGGTAATGCCAATTCTAAATTTTCAAGTTTCTGGTTTTATGTATCGTTTTAGTGCTGAATGATTTTCACTGAATCTAATGTGCGTTTGTTGTTGATTGGGCCATCTTTTGTATAGCTTGTAATAGAAACCGGATTTTTTTGTTTTTAAAAAATATCTCATCTCATCTAATCATTATAATTTTATTAAATTTTAATACAAAATAAAATAAATAATTCAATTTTTTCAAATCTATCTCATCTCATCTAATCATTACAACTTTCTTAAATTTCAATATAAAATAAGATAAATAATTCAATTTTTTTAAATCTTAAAATAAAAATAATATAAAAAATATATTCTAATAATATTTTATTTAACTTTTTAATTTTAATCTCAATTCGTCTCATCTCATCTCCGAAAACAAATAGGGCTAAATCTGTGGATTCCTGTAATGTCTTGTTCTACGCTTCTACTTTGCTTAGTTTGAACATTTAATGGACGTGTAATGTTGTTTATGATTAATTGAATAAGAAAAACGAGTTTTAAATGGTGTGACAGACACTTGTAACAATATATGAAATCTGGGAGTAGGAATGGGATATAATTGCATTGTGTCTCAGCTGTTGGGTTACATTTTGAGAGATGACGTGAATTGTGTTTGTCCCACACTGGCATATTTTTGCTTTTGATAAATTTATTCAGATTTGTGTTTGTCCCACTAGGTAAAACTTAATCTGTTTTTCTAACTTTTCTATTCATCTTGATAATAGATCTCTTGCATATTTTCTCATACTTGCCCAAGGATCTGAACTTCCTCGAGCATGCAAGTGATATTGGATGGAAAGAGTGAGCCTACCATTCTTTCTCTTGATCTTGTCTCTGTCGATCTCGGGGTTATAATATCTTTTTGTGCTTATACGTATGTGCTACTTACTTTATCCTCACAGAAATCAGAGAGCAAGACCTATCATAATAGATCCGGGTTTGTATCATTCCAAGAAATCTGGTGTTTTCTGGGCTAAGGAGAAAAGGTCTATGCCTGCTTCTTTCAAGTTATTCACAGGTAATGCTTGACACTGTCTTATTGTTGAATTACTTATCTGGTTATTCAAGTAATGTTCTATTTTGATATGCTAGTATGAAGGATCCAATGATTTCTTTGCATATGCTATACAGCTGAATTAACGTAGACTGGTACCAAGTAGTTCCTATCAGATATAAATGGACATGAGAGGTATTACTTATTAGATATTCTGATGGCAGCCTACTAAGGTTGTGGAAATCTTTTAGGCAGGTTCTCAGTTCTACTGTTGTAGCGTAGCATTGTAGTTGATGGGAAACTATGTAATTTAAAATGGACACAACCTCCTGTTATTCTCAGATTCAAGTTCTTACCATTCTGGATGCTAATTTCCTGTGCAGCATAGATATAAAGATTATGTCCAGATCCTTAAAGCCTGATACATTTCTAATATTTTTCGGAGATTCTTCTGCAAAAGCTTACTTGATAATATGAGTTTTCATTTCAAGAAATAAAATCTCGTAGTCATTTGTGATTGTTTTCAAAGAATGCTATCCTCTATTGGCAACCCACAACCAACTTCTGCACTGGCGTCCTGCTTGTGTTTGATTAATATTTGTATCATGGTGTTGGTTGTCATCTAATTTTGGTCATCCATTAGAACAGGGAGCCACTATTTACAATATGCTCTGTTGTTCTTCACTCTAAATACCTCAAATTTGATTCTGAACTAGAATGTTACTTGGAAATGATAGGAATGAACTAGGTTGTAGTGATTGAGAATTGAGAATTGTTAGAGGACATGGTTGTAATAAGTGTAACTTGTGAGGGTATAATTGTCAATTGTATGTAGTATATATATTGTTGTAAATCAATGAATGAAAGGAAGGATTCCCTCCATAAATATCTACATGGTATCAGAGCAATGAGTAGTCGGTTGGTGGTAAGTGGTGTACAGTGGTTCAGCCAGGAGCGATCGAAATCGAGCTCATTGTTGTTTGAGCTCGTAGGTGTGTTTGAGCTCGTAGGTGTGTTTTTCGATGTCCTTTCTGATTTTTGTTGTTGGATTTGAGCTCACAAGTGTTTTCAGCTGTCAGATCTGAGTTTATCGTCGTCCTTTGTGCATCTCGATGACTTCTCTATTTGTCATCAGAGGTTGAAAGGAGTTTGAAGTGGTCTCTCGTGAGTTTTCGGTATTGTCTCTGATACTGGGCACCAAGGTTGAACTCGTCGTTGTCTTCTGTGCATCCTAACGAGTTTCCTGTTGTCAGAAGGGCTCTCCGTTGCTGGCAACATCGAAGCTTCGGAGTGTTTGCTTCCAGGCATAAGCTATCCAATCCTCAAGTGTGGATAACTCCAATTTAGAGTAAGAACGTGTCCTAATCTGAAATAATATCTGTTTGGTAATGCGGATAAGGTAATACCTAGACTACTTATTCTCGTTTAGGATAACCTAAACCTTGTTTAAGGACAGCAACAGGCCGATACGGTTTAGGCCTAATACCGGCCGATTTAGACTCGATACCGTCCAATACAAGTCGATACAGAACTTATACCGATTGATTCAAACTCGATACCATCCGATGCAGGCTGATATGGAACCGATATCGGCCGGTTTCGAGCCTATCTATACGTGATTGTTTCGGTCAATACAGACTAATTTCAACCAATATAGAGTCAAAATTTGGTTTTTCAAGTTGATTTTTCGGGTACTTGAGCTGGATTTCTAGTTTTCTGGATTGTATTCGTCGATTTTGTTATCCATACTTAATATCCTGTGGGAATTTTTTGTCTCTAAGTTGAATTGTGACTTTTTCCTACACCCATGACAACTAAACTTGAGCCATAGTCACCTGATGTCACTCGACGTGGGTAGAGGTCTATATGGGGAACGTGATGCCAAAGGTAATCACACTCGATGGACTATTATTGGGATCTATATGGTAGACCATCTGGGTCTACTAATCAGGCCGTTTGCCAAGATGTTATATCATAGTCACCGAGCTACAACCCAACTCTATATATGATTAGCATATCAAAATTAGAGTATGATTAGCTTTTGGGTCGCACACGGGCTTCATCTTCACCAGCTACTCTTGCCCACTTAGGTACAACGTCCACATGTTTTGTCTCATCCACCCAAGATCCATGGATCATTGATTCAAGAGCTAATGAATATCTGACCGGTTTGTCCTCTAACAAGTTTTGCAAAGTTCTAATGAACATCTTTGGTAAGCTTGATCCACGTTCTACCAAATATTTTTTTGTTGGTTATTCCCAAACTCAAAATGGATATCACTAGTATAGTCCTGTTCTTAGATGCTACTTCACGAGTGCTGATGTTACATTCCTTGAGTCCATACTCTATTTCTCGGACACATCTTCGAGTGTTGAGTGTGATCCTCTATTATTACCTACACTTAGGTGCTGTTTGGATAGTAAGTTGAGATGAGATAACTTGGGTAAAGTTGAAAATTGAAAAAAATATTATTTTTTAATATTATTATTGTTTTGAAATTTGAAAAAGTTGAATTGTTTATTATATTTTGTGTGAAAATTCGAGAAATGTATAATGATGAGATAAAATGAGATGAGATGAAATAAAACACTCATTGTATCCAAATCGGGTCTTACACTTTCTCCTTCACACTCACCCAATCTTATGCAACCCTCCTTAGTGCTTTCCCCAATTCCTTTATAGGTTTACTTACATCGCTTGTGGTTGTTGGCTCTCATGCCTCCACAAATTGTCTCCATCTTCAGATCTTGAGTTATCTAATACTTCAAACTCTCCTCTGCATAGGTATTCGTTTTTGTTTTACTCAACATCCGATTAGCTAATTTGTCTCATATCATACCTTATTTCCTTCATTCTCATGTTTTAGTTCTCAACTTTCAAAACTTTTTGTTTCTAAGACAATTTAGGATGCTTTATCTGATTCGGAATAGAGAACAACTATGAAAAATGAAATGGATGCTCTTTACCATAATGGGACATGGGATCTTGTTTCACTACCATCTAGTAAACAACCCGTTGGCTGTAAATAGTACAATCAAATTTCATCTTGATGGTTCTGTAGAATGTTTGAAAGCCTACTTGGTTGCTAAGGGTTACACTCAAATATATGGCATTGATTATGAGGAGGCTTTCTCTGTAGTCTCCAAAATCTCCTCTATTTGAGTGTTGATCTCTCTTGTTGCTAATTTAGACTGGCCCTTCTTTTAGTTGGATGTTAAAAATGCATTTCTATATGGTGACTTGCACGAAGAAGTTTATATGGAACAACCACCTGTGTTCATTGCTTAGGGGGAGTATCAAGATACTATATGCAAGTTAAAAAATGCATTACATGGTTTGAAACAATCTCCTCGAGCATGATTTGGGAGGTTTTCCGATGTTGTATTGGCATTTGGTTTTCATAGATACCAAACAGATCATTCGGTATTTCACTTACCTAGTGATTCAAGTCACATTTTGTTGGTTGTATGTGGATGACATTGTAATTACTGGGAGTAACTGCTAGAATTGCTAGGCTGAAACAATTTTATGATCAATTTCAGATAAAAGACTTGGGTAAGTTTAGATATTTTCTTGGAATTGAAGTTAGTAGATCTAAAAAGGGTAACAACTTATCTCAGAGGTTATATGTATTTGACTTTTTGGAAGAAACTTGCATGTTCACAACCTATTGGCATTCCTATAGACCCAAACTATAAATTCTTGAAAGAGGAATGAGAGTTGTTTGGAGATCCAGGTAGGCATCAAAGATTTGTTGGAAAATTGAATTATCTCACTATTACCAAACCAGACATCTCTTATGTAGTTAGTGTACCTAGTCAATTTTTACAAATACCCAGGGTCTCACATTGGGATGTTGTAATTCATATTCTTCTTTATCTTAAATGAGCTTCTGGCCTTAGATTGATGTATCAACCAAATGGACATCTTTTTTTTTTTATTATTATAAGTAACCAAATGGACATCTTAAGGTTGAAGCCTTTTTAGATGCTGATTGGATAGGATCCCTTTTAGATAGAAGATCTACTACTGGTTATTGTACCTTTGTAGGAGGTAATTTGGTTACATGGAAGAGTAAGAAACAAGTGGTAGTAGCTTGGTCTAATGTAGAAGCTGAATATAGGGCAATGACTCACACTACTAGTGAGCTGACATGGTTGTAGCATTTCCTTCAAGAGATTGGGTTTCCAACTCGTCCCTTTTCAGTTATTTTGTGATAATCAAGCTACAATGCATATTGCCTCTAATCCTATGTTCCATGAGAGAACTAAACACATAGAGATTGATTGTCACTTCATTCAAGATAAGATACTAAGTGGTGACATTTCTACACCTTTTGTGAAGTTTGCAGATCAACTCGCAAATATGTTTACTAAGTCGTTGTGTTGTAGTCAGTTAAAGTGATTTTTTTCAAGCTGGGTTTGTATGATATATATGTCCCAACTTGAGAGGGAGTGTTAGAAGACGTGGTTGTAATAAGTGTAACTTGTGAGGATATAATCGTTAATTCTATGTAGTATATATATTGTTGTAAATCAATGAATGAAAGAAAGGATTCCCTCCATGAATGTCTACAAGAATGATACTAAGCTTTTCTTTATTGTTCTTTTTAAGATAATGGTGATGCTTGAAAGCTAATTTACTGAACCCAAAACTTTATTTGACAGGTTCTGCATGGGTGGTGCTGACCAAATCGTTTGTAGAGTTCTGTGTTTGGGGATGGGATAATCTTCCTCGCACTTTGCTCATGTACTACACAAATTACCTTTCATCGCCTGAGGGCTACTTTCACACTGTTGCTTGCAACCACAAAGACTATCAGAACACAACTGTAAATCATGATTTGCGATATACAAAGTGGGACAACCCTCCAAAGGAACGCCCAATGAATTTGACACTAGAACACTTCAATGACATGCTCCAGAGTGGTGCTCCTTTTGCACATAGGTTTGTCAAAGATGATCCTGTTCTCAAAAAAATCGATGAAGAGATATTAAGGAGATCAGATGGACAGTTTACACCAGGTGGCTGGTGTGTGGGGAGTTCTTTATTAGGTAAAGATCCTTGTGTTTTTTACGGAAATCCTAATGCAGTTAAACCAACTGTAAAGTCAAAAAGACTAGAAAAACTAATAGTGAAACTTCTTGATTTAGAAAATTTTAGGTCTAAACAGTGTAAATAATCTTGCAATGCTTCAAATCTTCCCACCATTTTTTATTCAACCTGCAATTTTAATGTTGGGTTATCATCTGGAGAACTACTTTGTTTTCAGTGAAATGCATGTGTACAGGTTCTTTCTAATTGAAGACAATGATACAGTTGTGTTGATGAGGAGTATATTGATTTTCTAGTGCCTATTTCCATCTTTTCTCAATATAAATCCTCATCCATGATAGGGGATTGAGGCCTCTTTATGCTTTCATATATATTCTGAGCAAATAAGAATCCCATCTAATAATCGAGATAATGGATTCTATTTCCGCTATTGATAAATACAACATGACACCAACGAGAATTATATAATAATTGGGTCTAATGTGCTTTGCAAAAGAGGTCCCTTGTGGGATAATACAACAATTTGGTGTAAAATGTGTTGAGAAGATTCTATAAATTTTGCTTCTTTCCAAAGGCTGGCTATTGTTTTGGATGGGCCTAAATGATTGTAAGCGAGTCATTCTTGTAAGTTGTAAGATTATATATCTTATCAGGTCTCGGTTCATTCGAAATATGGTCATAAGTGCTGCTTTTGCATTCCTTCAACTGAAAAAAATAAGAAAAAAAGACAGTTTCTCCAACTGTAGGGCTGCCATTTGCACCTAAAATTAGTTGATAATAATTTTAAAATAATTTTAAAACTTGAAAATAAATGTCTTGTAAAAAATTATGATTATGTAGATAATTACTCAAAACACAAATGCAAAAGTGGGTAATGAAGAAAGTTGATTTGTTCTATCTTCCAAGTTCTCAACTCCCCTTTCAATTAGAGTGTATTTGTTGTCAAAATTTGGTGTAAAATCTAAGCTTTATACATTCAAATCCTAAGCAACTACTTCATTGTTCAATCATTTTTATTATAAGCAAAACCACATCGGATCAAAATTAATTAAAAAGGAAAAATTTTAAACCCTAACAACTCTTAAAAACCCCAATGCCAATTATTTTTAAGATAACTTTCGGCCACCATTATGGCTGTTATTCGAGGTGGTGGCCAAATCCATCTCAAAATACAATTAGTTTGGTCGTTGCTTGGGATGGCAGTTGCCACCTATGCTTGTGGCTAATACCATTATGATCGGCGGTGAAAAAAATCATTAGTACTTTTTTTGGCAATCGAAAAAGTTTCTAATGTCGGGGTTGCTAGTAAGGGTGTAATCGGTTCAATTCGATTTAGTTTTGTACATTTTTTATAATCGAATTGATATACACCAATTTTAAAATTTTAAGAACCGATACCGAACTGGTTCTGTTTTCCCGATTTTACGTATTATTTATGTTAGTAATAATATGATGTTTACATATACTAAATTATTAGCTTATTTATATTATAATATAAGTACATTATTTTCTAATAATAAATACATACTAGTATAATATTGAATTTAACTATAGTCTATATAAATTCTAAACTTTTTATATGAGTATATATCATGATTAAATGTGTAAAAATGTATTTACAAAAGGAATATATATATTATAGTTTATTATGCCAAGAATTTATTTATCATTGATATATATATATATATATATATATATATATATATATATATATATATATACTAGTAGTAATGACACGTCCAATAGATGTTTGCCTAGTGGAGAGAAAATATATATGTTAATTATATATATATGTTAATTTGATGCATAGAAACAAAAATTAAGTTTAATACAAATTTACAAAATAAAGTATCATGCATGCCTAATGTCAACTGTATTTGATACAAGTTTCTAAAACAAAATGATTTACACATCATATATGAACGATAGTTTAATATATAATTTTGATATTCTCTCAAAATGAGGCTGCCACGACTACCTAGGCTGTAATACCTTTCATATATTTCATATGAAAGATATAAAACTGTTAGATAGACATGTCAAAAAAATAAAAATAAAATTTGAATTCTTTAAAAAGAAAAAAATGAACTACATAAATTTTCAAAATTTTTACAAGCTATATTTTGCCCATGAGCTATATCATAAAAGTATTGAAAAATTCATATTTAAGTGGAAAGCAATAGCCTTAAAAGAAAAAAAAAAATCTGAAAAAATTATAAATATCTATCTATGTTTTACATGATATGGCATTTAAACTCGTATATTCGGATATAAAGTATTAAAATAGTGTTCAAACTTTTGAATTGTAAACTCCAAAAAAACACAATGGACAGTATAACAAGATGAAAAAGACAAAAAACTAAAGGACCAAAACATAAACGGACACAAAAACACTTAAAGAAAAGAATGCAAAAGACAAAAAAAACTCAAAAACGGGTCAGATACATGGGGACAACAAAAAGTACTATTTATAACTTATCTTCACTTATTATATATAGTATATATATCAAAAGTAATTTTATATTAATAACTTAATATTAATGTTTATGTTTAAGATTAGAATTTATATATTAATCAATGTTATATTACAAATTATAAGATTAGAATTTTATGTTATATGAATTAGACATTTAACATATAATATATATAATATAATATAAAAAATCACAAATATATATATATATATATATATATATATATATCGATTTGGTTCAGTTTAAATTGATTTTCAAAATATAAAAATCAATACTATATCAGTTTAAAATCGGTTTTGATTTTTAAAAATTAGAACGGCATCAAACCACTTACAAACTAGATTGAATCCATCGATTCGGTCGGATCCAATCTGATTGAACTGATTTTTCGGTATTTTGTAATGCTAGCATCGAGAATTGAAAGATAGATTTGGTTTGGATAGTGAAAGTGTTTGAGAATGTTTGTAAATAATAGTAAAAAGTAGGTAAAAAATAATAATAGAATATTGAATAGTAGTAAAAAGTAGGTGAAAAGTAATGAATAATAATAATAATAAGTAAAAAGTAATAATAAAATAGAGAATAGTAGTGAGAGTGTTTGAGAGTACCTTACAGTATTTTGACACCCAAACAAGGCAGGTGCCGAATTAGCTATTTGATGCTGGCAATGAGGTGGCTGAACTGCAATGTCTTGTTTCTAGTTTTATTTATTTTGAATTTCAAATTTTTTAATCTAGTATGGGTGAGGTTATTGTACCCTTCAAAGAAAAACAAACGTGAAAGATGTAAGGCACCTTATTAATGGAATGGAAAGTTAATTAGATCATTTTCAATAATTTTTTTATCTTGTTTTTTAAAATACATCATTAAAATTTATATTTTTTTTATATCATTTTCAATAACTAGTAATGAGTTTGTAATATTTTTTTATCTTTTGATATTTACAATATCTTTCCATATACAATGTGATATAACATCATTCTATACAAACATTATATATATATATATATATATATATATATAAAAATAAAAAAAAAAAACTATAAATAAAATCAAAAGATGAAAAAATAAGATTATATTATGAGAATATTCTTAATAAATTCTTGGGTATATAATGAGAAACTAGGGTATGAAGTGAAAATAGGAGAGAATAAAAGAAAATGAGGATGAAAAGAAAAAAAAAAAAGAAGGGTTTTAGATAATGAATAATACCTGTTAAATGTAACGTACTGTAGAAAAATGGGAAATACATATTGGATACATTATCTAGTAGACATTCATTTTGGACAAATATGTATACTTTTTAACCCATTGACGATGGAGCTAGTCCTGATTAAAATCTTTTTCTTCAATTAAAACTCAGACAAAGATAAGACGACCATCGTTGGTTTGGAACAAGAGTTGGGCTCACATATTTTGTTTGAAAGTAAATACAAATTTTCTTGTTAATTATAATGCATTACTTGTTAAAAGTTGCAAATACAAAAAATAAAAAATAAAATACAAAGCGTGTTCATTATAGGTCTCGTATAAGTTTTTTTTTTTTTTTTTAAACGACACTTATTTGAAAAGATTTGTTTTCGTTTGGATAGATGAGATGAAATGATTTTAGATAAAAATTAAAAGTTGAACAAAATATTATTAAAATATTATTTTTTAATATTTTTATATTTTAGGATTTGAAAAAGTTGAATTGAGATTTAAAAAAGTTGAATTGTTTATTGTATTTTGTGTGAAAATTTGAAAAAATTGTAATGATAAGATGAGATAGTTTTCAATCCAAACTTAAATAGTAAAAGTGTTTCATCTCATTTTATCTCATCATTATAATTTTTTCTAAATTCTCGCATAAAATATAATAAAAAAATAACTTTTTCAAATCTCAAAATAATAATAATATTTTATTCAAATTTTAATTTTCATCTAAAATTATTTCATTTCATCTCATTATTCAAACCGCATATTCAAGTCATTCTATTCACAGTCGAGCATATAGAATATATTATCCAAATTATTGATGTGATATAGTGTGATTTGTAAAATTTTTATAAATTTTTTTACAAATCAAATTTTACTACATCAACAGTATATAGTGTGTATTCTATGCAGTGACTTATGAATAAAGTGTTTTGCTATTCATCCTCCATATATTTTATATTCCATATTTTTTAATATTTTTTTAAAATTTTATTTTGAATTTATTTTTTAAACTATTTATAATTTTTTATTCACTATTCATATAAAAATATATTTGATAAAAAAAATTAAAAAAAAGGTGATATATAGAGTGTGATGTGAATAATAAAGATTGGATAGATTTTTTTATGAATAAAATCATTCTTATATCTGACATTACCGAAAAAAGAAGAAGCAGAAACTCCAAAAAAAAAATATATATAAAAAGTTGACTGAACTTTAGCCAAAACCAAACTTCAATACAAACGGATCCAGAGGGTCAATTTGGCCATGTCGTTGAGCACTGTGCCTTTTTGAATTCGAACGCTACCGGTGGATCTATTCGTAGTTTGCGGGTAGCGGGAAGACATAAGAACATGTTGTTAACGTTTCTAGGGTTCCTTCTTTCGGGAGAACGAATACATTGATCGTCAGGTACGTCGTTCTTTTCCCTCGTCTATAGCTTTTTCAAAATTTAACCGCGACGTATTTGCATGGATGCCATGTTGTTTAGGGTTTCCCTTTTTCTCGGAAGTTTTTCACTTCATTTAAAATTTGGAATTTCCAAGTACAGAGTTTGCTCTGCTCTGTTTTTCTCTCTACACGCTATCTTGTATCCGACGGCGTTCCTTTTTGGCTGGGAATCTGGTTAGTCGGGTTCTCTTTCCCCTCTACTGGTTTGTATCTGGGAAAGCTCGAGACTGAGGCATGTTAGGCAATGGTTTCTAATGGTGATAGATCAAGATCAGCCATTATAGTACAAATTCTGGGTAGGATAATAGGGTGGTGAAGGGAACACTTGTTCATTTGACAATGAGTGAGTCGAAATTTTTTCATTCCAAGAGTAAAATGATCACATTGGGACATCTGTAGGAGTTGCCAATAGGCCAAATTCAACAATGAGCCATGTGGAAATGTGCAAGATATTAATGGGAATATAGCCAAAACAAATCCATTGAAAAACCTAGATCATCGGATGGGAGAAGATTGACAGGGGACTGAAAACAACATCGATATCTCAAATAAAGAGATATTCTTGACCACTTCTATCATCCCAGACTTGAAAAGCATGATCTCTGTAGGTATTGGAGTAGATTAAGTTTATATCCTTATCTTTTACTGCCAGCTATCAAGGCCTTCTGTCAACTTTTTTTGAGTTATTATTATCAATAGAAACACTTTTATAGTTTTGTAGAAAAGTTCTAAAGAAGTCGCATTTTCACCTCCCAATTTGCATGTTGTTTGGGAAGGGAGAGATGGAGGAATGGAACCCACCATTCCCTTGTATACAAGTTTTTTTGGGGATCAGTTCCATTCCTCTCAAGCCCCAATTTTTGTTTCAACGCAAATGTGGATGGGATACAAGACACCGGAAAGCATTTTGAAGTGCTTTATTTATGAAGTTACCTTTCAATCCGTCAAATTCCAATGCACAACCAGAAGTTTACCTTTCAGAAAAGAACATAATTACAACATTTGTTATCATCAAATTCCTATCTTGCCTTTCTTTTCCTCTTAAATTGTAATTTGAAACAAGAGATTGAAAACGTAGCAATTAGTACATACAGCTCTTCCTTACAACTTACTGCCTGGGGAGTGAGGGTGAGTAAAGTAACTTCTGCAATCTGATGGAAGATAGGAACTCTTAGATACACTTTTGGCCACTTGAATCAGAAAACATCTAGTGGAGAAGGTCCAGCTGCAGCTTCAATGAGTTGTGGTAATGTGCCAACTGATTGCCAGAGTAACCATGGAACAAACAATATGGCTTCCCATCATGAGAATGCCAGCAACTTCAATGAGGGGTTAGTATCTTGCTTTTCAGTTAAAAGAAGTTACTCTGCTTTGAGTATTTTTATTCAAGAATTTGCATGACAAACAATAACTGGCATGCCTACATTGGAACAAGTTAATTGTTTGTTCGTGTTCTTATCAGCTTTGATTGTGTTCTCTCTCCTTTTTTTATTTATTTAAAAACAGAAGCAGAGCAGCAAAGAAGAAAAGAGAATCAAGACTTAAGGGTGGAGGACTGCGCCAGTTCAGTAATATTGGTTTGTTCCATATATGTTTCTTAAATCTCATGATTTAGCATATTCTCTCAGTTCATCTTTAAAATCTATCCAAAATAGGAATGTCGAACTCCCAATGGTCCTATGTTTTAGTAATGATGGTCAATGGTGCTACAAGTAAATCTTTGCTGGGCACATAATTCATGGTTTTCCTTTTTTCCAGTTTGTCAGAAGTTGGAGAGCAAGGTTAGAACAACATATAATGAGGTATAATTGTATATTTTAATTTTGAATTAATTTTTTTTTTTTTGAATAAGCTTTATGGAAGAGAATCAAGAGCTGTTCTATGCACTAATTCTCTCCTTAATCAAATTAGATAAGCTCTTATTTTCTGGCAATGAAGATATAAGAGTGATTGTGGGAGTCCACTATGCCTATCCAAATAATAATTATGCTAACTCAACATTAGAATTTTTTTCATATTTGAGAAGCCATAATTTACTATTAATTTTAATGCTGTTTTAAATCTTAAAAATATTGGATTTTTAATGATTCGCTTTCTATTTCCACCAAAACAATATTTCTGGTTGAAAGCCAGAATTGTAATGTTTAAGTTGAATCTTATTAGTAACCGTACAGTGATTGTGGGAGTTCACTTAGGATTGTAGACTGCTGTGTGTTGTCCTCAAACAACTGGGTAATGTATCACGGAGAATATCAATGTTTTTTGGTTTTTCTTCCTTTATAAATCAAGCAATGGGCCTTCTGGCGACCTAGCAGAAAGAAAAGAGAAGTGAGACCTGATGTGGAAATATTTTTTCCACTTTAAATAAACTTACACCAAATGACTGGCCAACAACGGCTGGCCTTATGTTTTCACTAGGATTAGCAGAAGAGTCTTGCTTGTTTGATTGATTACCTCCTGTGCCTTAAATTTTTGAATTTAGTGAATTGATTGATGAGGTTCAGGTCGCAGATGAAATCGTTGCAGAGTTTTCCGGATCACGTGGTGATGCGGCAGCATCGTCAGAGGTTCAATTCAACTCAATAATTCTACATATTTATTCTAGAACTTCACTTGAAGCTTCATGATTGTGTTGCAAAATGATCTTTTTGGTTAATCAGTCTGATGAGAAGAACATAAGACGACGGGTGTATGATGCATTAAATGTTCTTCTGGCACTGGATATTATTGCTGGAGACAAAAAGGAAATCCATTGGAAGGGACTACCAAATACACGTATAAAGGATTTGGAAGAGATTAAGGTTGGTGCGCAGCCTCCTTGACCATTTGAGTGATACAACAATTATAGATCTCTCTTCCCCCTCTCTGTCACATAAACATAAAAGTAGTAAAGAACCCCATAATATTTCTATAATCCAATCATGTTAATTTTGCTGTTGATCTTCACAGGCATTGCGACTTAGGCTGGTGAATAAGATTGGAAAGAAAGTGGCCTACTTGAAAGGTCTAGAAGAAAAGGTAGTGCAAAGGAAATTATTGTTAAATTACTGTTACCTACAAGAAGTTTCCCGCATTAGTGTTCTACTTATTCTTTCAATCCCAAGGGGGTGGCGTAGTGGTCCCAGGGCGAGCCACGTAAACCGGACGTCCTGGGTTCGAAACTCTGCATTCACACTCTTAGGACCATCTGACTGGAGAATTTCCCCTTGAATTATCCAAAGTGCACTTGCGGGAAACTCCTTGTTGAGGGCTTGTGCACCCCTGGGATTAGTCGGACACCCAGGTCCAATAAAAATAGTATTTTCAACAAATAATGGTATCTATGTTGGACATTTTCTCTCATAAAGTCTATTAACTTTCATCCTTGTCTTCATATGTAGCTACATAGTAAGATCTGGAGATCCCTTGCTTTAAAAGAGAAATAGATAATTAGGTGCAATGTAATTATATTTTTGAAGGGATCTCCAGTGTAAATTTGGGAGCATTTAATTGTTTTTCTTAGTTTGTCTCAATCTTAGACACATTATGTGAGTGGATTACATTCTGAATTGATTATTTTATTCCAAAAGCTAAAAGAAATGGCCTGTAAGTAGGGCTTTATATTTTAGCAAAGAGATGCTCCTTTGACTTTAGATAGAAAGCTATAACCAACAGGAGATTTAACAATACTACGTACAATTTATAAGCTATACCTATATCCATGTGATATTGGCATATTTTCTCGAGTCTAGAAAATATTTTGAATTAATTGGGGTTATATATAGCAATATTTTGTGTTAAACGGGTACATTCATGGCAATTGGATGAGAGGGTAGGTCAAGTATTGAACTCTATGGGTTGATCTGACTTCATATTCTCTATTCTTGTAAGGAAAGATATTTTTTTTAATTATTTAAGTGGCATAAATGTACTATTTCTCTGTATTTGAATGTTTCGACTTTTTTTTTTTTAAAAAAAAAAAAGATTGTAGGTCTCCAAGATTTGCTGACGCGCAATTGTCGGTTACTCAAGTGTGGAAGTGCATCTCCAGAAGGATTTTCTTTGCCATTTATTCTGGTTCAGGTATATATTTTCTACCATCATTTTCCTTGTATTTGGTTCAGGAGAAATGTATAGCCGTACTGTCTACATTCCCATCTGATTCTATTTCTGAAGTACATGCTTATTTTGTTTATGGATTAGGATGAACCGAAAATTAGTTAGGCTTATTGATTTTGAGTTAAATAAATAAAGATGAGTCCATGTTCTTTTCCCCTCTTGCAAAATTGTTGAAGATTTTAGAAATTTATATTCCCCTTAAACGACAAATCAATTTTACTCTCTCTCTTTTCTTTTTGAAAAATATATTTCGCTGTTATTAATCAAATGCATGTAGAAGTCAAGTTATTGATTTTGGAAATGTACAGATATACATTTTAGGTGATAGGAATTGATCTCTACAGTTTCTGTTGATGTGGGTGGTGCATTGCCTGATTTTAACCTCTCGATCTTTTCAGACAAGTCCTCATGCTACTGTTGAGATAGAGATTTCTGAAGACATGCAATTGGTTCACTTTGACTTCAATAGGTACACCATTGATTTTCCTTACAGGGAAGAGAACTTGATAGCCATGAATCTGAGACTTGTTACATTGTTTTTGTTTGACAGTACACCTTTCTCATTGCATGATGATGCTTATATTCTGGAGTTGATGAGATACAACCAACAGCCAGAAAGTATAGATGCTTCTCAAAGTTTTTCGGCTCACTCGTCTTCAAGCTCAGTCACACCTCAAGGCACCAAACCCTTTCATTGGAACTCTGAAACACATCTCAAATGAATTTATTATACTTGAAATATAAGTACATTCGCTGTCCAAAAAAAGGGAATCTACCTATTTGTATATATTCCTAATTGTTTAAAATGTTTTGGAGATTTCAGCATCAGTCGGCGTTAAAACGTTAGTGCTAATTGTAATATTAGTCACGAGTTTCACACTTTTAAGTAAGGTTTGGAGAGATGAAAATTTTTGATTTTAGATGAAAGTTTAAAATTTATTTTTTAATATTATTATTGTTTTGAGATTTGAAAAAGTTGAATTATTTATAATAGTTTGTGTGGAAATTTAAAAAGTTGTAATGATATGATGAGATGAGATGAGAATTGTTTAGTACTAATGTATTATGTATTTATCAAAAGGAATATGTTGAGAATTTATTAAGTCATAAAATATTATTAATATATATATTATGTTTAAAGCATATGATCAAATAAATTTTTATTTTTAAAATTAAAATTTTATATGATAAATTATAATAACATCATTTTATACATAATAATAATTTATATTATTTTATATAAAAATTATATATAATATAAAAATATTATATAATATTAAAAAAATTAATTTAAAATAAATAATATAGTGAACTGGTCCGGTTCAAATATAGTGAACTGGCCCGGTTCGACTCTAAGGAAATCGGTCTCGGACCGATTCCATCGGTTTGGGTTGGTTTGGACTAGTTTTTCAATTTCTTCATTAAGTTTTACACCCTTAATTGCTAGCATGCCATTCCCAGAGACCTCTTCGTGGGTTGACCTAAAAGTAGTAATAATACTACTAAATTGTTAAATACAAATAAAACTAGTCATAAGTCTGAATTAAATAAATAAAATAGTAATAATAGTACTAATACTATAATCCGTACAGAACTTTATAATTAAATTCTAAAATATATACAAAACATGAAGATCAATTGCTTGTAGGGTTGAAATGTTGCATAAGCATTTGGAGTTGCATCTCTCTCCTGAACTCTTCTTGTTGTTCTTCTTGTTGTTTCATGCACATTTTCATGTCTTCTTGTTTCGCCAATTGAGCCTCTAACTCATACTGTCTTGCCATCAATTCTTTGATTTTGGAATTCGCATTCTGTAACGCTATAGAGGTACTTGATGTTGAGGAAGAGTTAGAAGGCTTTACATAGCGACCCAAACTCCTCAAATATTCTGAATGTTGATCCAGAACTTATGTAAAAATTTCAACTTCACTTGTTAAGAAATTTTGATTTGACGTAGGTTCAACACATAGGGCAACCATTTTATCATACACATAACATAAAAAATTAATATTATCAGAAATATTCAAATATGTCTAATTAAAATAAATTATAATACTTACATAATTTTTACGAGTATCGGGATGAGTCCACCCTCCATTACGATTAATATGTGATGCAGTATATAATTTTGTCAGATCATAATTTGTGTCTAAATCTTACTACAAGAGACATTGTTAAGATATAAAGTCAATATTAACATTAGTATCTCCAAAAAATAAACTATACAGAATAAAAAAAATAAAAAGTATATTACCAATTTCAAAAAGAGGTGATGGAAAGATCATGAACTTGCATGATGATGAATCATCAACTTTGATCTATTTATTTTGTTTATAAAATTTCGTTCCTGCATAGAAGTTGTAAATATTAGTAAGCAAAAATTATAAATAAGACGCGTAAAGAATTTATTTAATTTACCTTATATGATGGATCCTCAGATATGTCACAAAGTTTTTCCCAATTGAAAGGTTGGACATAAGATGCTGGCGTGAATCTTCTTTGTTCTCATACTTATTGTAATGCTCATAACATTTCGTCTTATACTTGCGAAATGTATTACACATAAGTTCATCGGCAGTCTTATGCTCCTCTCTCCAACTAAAATTTAGTTTGAAATCATCATTGAAAAAAATAAATACATAGATATTATCACTTAGAATATTAAATAATATTAATATAAATTTATTATTTAAATATTACGCACCAAACAAAGCTTCTTTTTAATCTCTTTCACATTTTGCTAGACTTTATGCCATGAACTAGTAACCAAAGGTGCATAAGTCCGTGTAAGAGCACCCACATGTGATCCAAGCCAAGCTGCTTGTCCCTCGCCTCCGGTATCCTCATTAGGAATGTTAACTTTAATCTTACACACTTTGTGATGCAAGCCATCCTTGACGAGATTGTACTGTTAAATTTATAAAATATTTAGTTATTTACCTTGTATCAATTATCAATTATTTTAATTGAAAAAAATAATACTATTAGATTAGATATTTGCGTTGTTATGTAGAGTCAGTCTCTAGTGGTGAATCAGATGGAAAGCTAAGAACAAGTGGGGATGGGATGCGAATTTCGTTTCTCTTCGATGACATAATTTTGATATACTGTGTAATGTGAACACAAAATTAATCAATCATCTGTATCAGTTTCATTTGTAGATACGCTCTCATCATCTGCAAATACTTCAGATGACTCAATATTTTGCTCAAATATTGCATCAACAATTTCAGCCTCAATATATATCTTCCATATGTAATGGGATTATCTCCTACTGACTCAAATATACAAATAAGTTAAAGACGGGTTGACTCTCTTGGTATGCTTCTTGAGTAGATGGATAATTTTCTTTTTCATTTTGTCCCTCCTCCTCTTTCGGGATAACTTCTAACATGGGTATGTCCAACAAGAGCCACATAACATCATGCCAAATAAGCAAGGTAGAAGCCCAAATGGAAGTGATCCTGATGCAACAACCAATGGGGTTTTGAGCCCATCATAATCGACCCAATACTTATCTGATTTCCGACCTTCTTAGGTCTAAATTGAAAATTAAGATGTTAGCTTTCCAACAAGACAAGTTTCAGTGGATTTGGAGGCGTGCACAAGCAGATATGATCATTTTAAGTAAAGTGGTCGGGACTTTCCGGATTTCGGGATCCTTGTCTCCTTCCCACTTTTGAGAGCATGTTTGTCCCCTTGACTACTTTCCCACGAATTTAGCATGTTTGTCTTCAGATTATTCTCAATTCTATGTTAGAGGGTTGATTCTAAGCTTCTATAAATATTTGTATTTGTGAGTGTAAGAGCATAGAGTGTTTTATGAATTAAACCAGCCTTTGGCTTTGTGAGAAGAGAGAATTCTTCTTATTGTAATTCTGTACCTCTTTGGTATAATCCTTAGAGTGGTGAATTTCTATTGTTCTGTATCCCTTGTTTTAATCCTTTGGGTGGTGATATTCTATATCCCTTTGGTGTTATTTATTGGGTGGTGAACTCCTATCTTTCATTTCTTTGTTTGATTGTTGGGTTTCCTTTGCCTCCATTTGAATCTGGTATCAAATTGGTATCAGAGCTTTGGTTTCTTATAGGTGATTTCTAACACCTTGGTTTCCATAGTTCTTGTTTTTATGGCTGGTCGTGGTCGTCGTGCTCGAACTAATCCAGAAGCACCTCCAGTAGCACCAGCCCAACGAGACCCACGAGATATTGAAATGGATGCCTTGAGGAGACAAATACAACAGCTCCAGCAACGCCTTGAGCGTTATGAAGCTTCTGAACATGGTGCCTCTCATCATGGTTCAGATGTTGAAGTTTCCAGCAACGATGGAGACAATGTTAATCCATTCCACCGCGCTCGTAGTCACGCCTCAAGTGACAGCACTCCACCTCATCCACGTGACCTAGGAAATCATATTTTCCAACGTCATTATGATGTCAAGCTGGACATTCCAGAATTTGAAGGAAGAATGCAACCTGATGAATTCATTGATTGGCTTAACACCATTGAGCGAATCTTTGATTACAAAGATGTTCCAGATCACAACAAGGTGAAGCTTGTTGCCATCAAGCTACGAAAACATGCTTCTATTTGGTGGGAACACCTTAAGAGGCAGCGAGAACGTGAGAGGAAGAGTCGCATTGTGACATGGGCAAAGATGAAGAAGGCTCTTAAGAAGAAGTATTTGCCAGATCATTATAGACAAGATATTTTTCTTAAGTTCCACAATTTCCGACAAAACGATCTTACTGTGGAAGAATATACAGCAGAATTCGATCATTCTATGATGCGTTGTGACATTGTAGAACCCGAAGAGCAAATGGTTGCCCGCTATCTTGGAGGGTTACGTCTTGAAATCAGTAATGTTGTACAATTACAACCTTACTGGACTTACAATGATGTTTGCAAGCTAGCTATCAAAGTGGAGAAACAATTAAAGGAAAAGGGTAAGAGCAACTATCGGCCTTTCAATCGTGATACAAACCGGGGGAGTAATTCTACTTCCAAGGTCATTCCATCAACCAAAACAACAGCTGTCAAACCACCTGCTAAGAATGATGCTCCATCAGGTTCTAATCGCTTCAATACTTCTAATTCAAGTAGAAAATGCTTTAAATGTCATGGTTTTGGACATATTGCTTCTGATTGTCCAAATCGCAAAATAATCTCCCTTGTTGAGGAAGAATTGGAAGATAATGCTGAGAGGGACCAAGATGAGGAAGAATCCGAGGAGGAGTTGACATATGCGGATCAAGGAGAGTCTCTTGTCATTCGCAGAATATTGAAGTCAACTTATGCAGAAGATGATTGGCTTCGGAACAACATTTTTCACACCAAATGCACTTCCAATGGCAAGGTGTGTAATGTCATCATTGATGGGGGAAGTTGTGAGAATGTGGTGTCGACAACCATGGTGGAGAAGTTAAATCTAAAAACAGAAGCTCATTCCCATCCTTACAAACTTCAGTGGCTTCAAAAGGGTAATGACATACAGGTAACTAAGAAATGCTTAGTTCGATTCTCTATTGGAAAAAATTATGAGGATGAAGTTATGTGTGATGTTGTTCCTATGGATGCATGCCATATATTGCTTGGTAGACCATGGCAGTATGATAGGAAAACAGTCCATAATGGTCTCAAAAATACCTATTCTTTTGTAAAAGATGAAGTTAAAGTGACTTTAGCTCCATTGAAAAGAGAAATTACTCCTAAACCTTCTAAAGGGGAGGGTTGTAGTTTACTATCTATAGGTGAAGTTGAGAGAATTTTAACTGAATGTGGGGAGGGGTATGCTCTTGTGGTAGTGGAAAAAAAAGACCCCATTGAAGTCCCACTTATAATACAACCACTTCTTGAGGAATTTCCTGATGTTATTCCCGAAGAACTTCCACCAGGCCTTCCACCCATGAGGAGTATGCAGCACCATATTGATCTTATTCCAGGTTCTATTTTACCTAACAAAGCAGCCTATAGGATGAATCCAAGGGAACACGAAGAGTTGCAAAGGCAAGTTGATGAGCTAATCTCCAAAGGCCTTGTACGAGAAAGCATGAGTCCTTGCGCTGTCCCAGCACTTCTAGTACCAAAGAAGGATGGCTCATGGCGTATGTGTATTGATAGCAGGGCTGTTAACAAAATCACCATCCGGTACCGCTTTCCCATCCCGCGGTTGGATGATCTCCTAGATCAGCTTCATGGTGCCACAATCTTCTCAAACATCGATCTTCGTAGCGGATATCATCAAATTCGCATGAGAGATGGTGATGAATGGAAGACAGCGTTCAAAACGAGAGATGGTCTTTATGAATGGATGGTCATGCCATTTGGACTATCTAATGCCCCAAGTACTTTTATGCGTCTTATGAATCATATTTTCAAACCATTTCTGGGTCAATTTGTTGTTGTTTACTTTGATGATATCTTAGTTTACAGCAAGTCTCAAGAGCAACATATGGAACATCTTCATCAAGTTTTCCAAATCTTGCAAGAACAAAAGCTGTATGTCAACTTGAAGAAGTGTCATTTCTTCACCAATAGCCTTGTGTTCTTAAGCTATGTTGTTTGCAAAGAAGGAATCATGATGGATCCAGGTAAGATAGAGGCAATCACCAGCTGGCCTATTCCCAAGTCCCTTCACGACATAAGAAGCTTTCATGGACTTGCATCATTCTATAGACGGTTCATCAAAGGCTTCAGCACCATTATTGCTCCTATCACGGAATGCCTTAAAGGAGGGACGTTCAAGTGGACGGAGGAAGCCCAAAAGAGCTTTGAGCTTCTCAAACAGAAGGTAACGGAGGCCCCAATCCTTACACTCCCAGATTTCTCCAAGGTATTCGAAGTGGAGTGCGATGCCTCTAATTTAGGGATTGGTGGTGTTCTTAGTCAAGAAGGTAAACCAATTGCATTCTTTAGTGAAAAGCTCAATGAATCTCGAAAAAATTATTCCACCTATGACAAAGAATTCTATGCTCTTGTTCGTGCATTGGAACATTGGAGTCATTACCTACTCTTTAGAGAGTTTATACTTCATTCAGATCATGAAGCTTTGAAGTACTTAAACAGTCAGCAAAAACTCAACAAGCGACATGCAAAGTGGAGTGAATTTTTGCAAGCTTACTCATTCTCCATCAAGCACAAGTCAGGTAAACTCAATCAAGTTGCTGATGCCTTGAGTCGAAGACACTCTTTACTTAATACCATGCAAGTGCAGGTTTTGGGTTTTGAAATTGTAAAGGAACTTTATAAAGATGACCTTGATTTTGGCGATACATGGAAGCAATGCTCTAAGGGTCCTAACAACCATTTCTTGTTACAAGATGGTTTCCTCTTCAAAGATAATCACTTATGCATTCCTCAATGTTCGTTGCGAGAAGCCATTATCAAAGAAGCCCATGGAGGAGGACTTGCTGGTCATTTTGGTAGAGACAAAACTTTAACTCTTGTGCAGGAACATTTTGTTTGGCCCAAAATGGTGCGAGATGTTGTCCGACATGTGAAACAATGTCGAATTTGCCACCTTGCAAAGAGTCACAAACAGAACACCGGGCTATACATCCCATTACCTGTTCCTAATGCTCCTTGGGAGGATGTTAGTCTTGATTTTGTTGTAGGTTTACCAAGAACTCAAAGAAACAAAGACTCCATTATGGTGGTGGTGGATCGATTCTCAAAGATGGCTCATTTTGTTCCTTGCAACAAAACTCTTGATGCATCTCATGTTGCTGACTTATACTTCAGAGAAATAGTCAAGCTTCATGGCATTCCTAAGACAATCACCTCTGATCGTGATTCCAAGTTTGTAGGACATTTTTGGCGTACTCTTTGGCGGAAACTTGGCACTATCCTTCAATTCAGCTCTGCTTATCACCCCCAAACAGATGGCCAAACTGAAGTTGTTAATCGGAGTTTGGGAAATCTCTTGAGAAGCTTTGTAGGGAAGAACATCCGTCAATGGGATCTCTTCCTAGCTCAAGCTGAATTTGCCTATAATAGGTCTACAAGCCAAACCACTGGTTGTAGCCCATTTGAAGCTGTCTATGGTCTAAAACCCATTAGCCCTCTTGATTTGGCTCCACTTCCCACCACTACTCAATTCAGTGGAGATGCCGAGAAATGAACAAATGAGATCAAGAAGTTACATGAGCAGATTAGGGGTCATATTGAGAAGCAAAATGAGAAGTACCGTACACAAGCCAATAAACATAGAAAGCCTGCAGTTTTCAAAGAAGGAGACCTGGTATGGATACATCTTCGAAAGGAGCGTTTTCCCTCGAAACGTCGGTCTAAACTTCTACCACGAGCTGATGGTCCATTTAAGGTACTTCAACGTATTGGGGAAAATGCTTACAAAATTGAACTCCCTGGTGATTATGGAGTTTCTGCAACTTTCAATGTGAGTGACTTATCTCCCTATGAAGAAAATGAAGAAAACGTGGACTTGAGGACAAGTCCTCAACAACCGGGGGAGCCTGACATGGGTATGTCCAACAAGAGCCACATAACATCATGCCAAATAAGCAAGGTAGAAGCCCAAATGGAAGTGATCCTGATGCAACAACCAATGGGGTTTTGAGCCCATCATAATCGACCCAATACTTATCTGATTTCCGACCTTCTTAGGTCTAAATTGAAAATTAAGATGTTAGCTTTCCAACAAGACAAGTTTCAGTGGATTTGGAGGCGTGCACAAGCAGATATGATCATTTTAAGTAAAGTGGTCGGGACTTTCCGGATTTCGGGATCCTTGTCTCCTTCCCACTTTTGAGAGCATGTTTGTCCCCTTGACTACTTTCCCACGAATTTAGCATGTTTGTCTTCAGATTATTCTCAATTCTATGTTAGAGGGTTGATTCTAAGCTTCTATAAATATTTGTATTTGTGAGTGTAAGAGCATAGAGTGTTTTATGAATTAAACCAGCCTTTGGCTTTGTGAGAAGAGAGAATTCTTCTTATTGTAATTCTGTACCTCTTTGGTATAATCCTTAGAGTGGTGAATTTCTATTGTTCTGTATCCCTTGTTTTAATCCTTTGGGTGGTGATATTCTATATCCCTTTGGTGTTATTTCTTGGGTGGTGAACTCCTATATATATATATATATATATATTTCCTGGAGAAAATTTTTGTACTACTCGCCATTCATTCCCTAACTCAGGATCGTTTAAGTAGAATACTTGAGATGCTTGGAAAATCAAAATAAAAAGATTATCTTCATACCATTTTTTTGATATATTAATACTTGAAATATTCATCATGACGTTTTCCCCTTTGAGGATTGTTTAAATCCCACCAATCACTCTTAAATAGATACATCACAAGCTCTCCCAAATATCTCATTTCAATTATATCGACAATAACCCCATAGAAATAAACGTTATCTCCATTATGACTTCAACTAGGACATTACTATTTTGTGTTTTCCTATAGCGTTCTTGATCCATTGGATACCTACTTTATTGAAAAATACATGGAGAATATCGAGCAGCGTATCTCGAGAGGCCACGCACTAGTGCATACAGTTTGTCCGATATATTTTTTGGATTACTCGCATTTATTTGTACAACTTACATATTAAATAATGCATAAACATCTAAACGTAAACAATCAAATGTATTTTTTAATTTAGTATAAACTCGCATCTGTAATGTCAGTACCCGTTATTCAAACCATTTCGAGAACTCCTCTTCATGTTTCTGGTTTATATCATTTACTCTCAGTTCTTTGAGCATATTAATATGATCACTGAAATTAAACATTACTAGAAAAATTATATTCGTATAATTTATAAAGTAAATTACAATATTAATTAACAAATAATGTGAACTTACTTCAAGTGACCCTCTATCTTGGGACAATTGTTTTGCACGTACCACTGAGTTTTCTTGAACTCTCTTTCACATAAATCATAATCACGCGTTATATCAAGTTGATGCATTTGTTGGGAAAACATAGAAAACCTGTTTTGCTGTCTTACTTGGTCAACATCAAAATTTCTTTCCGGTTGATCAAACCTTATGTCAACGCCTTAGAAGTATTTGGAACAAAATATATGTCACTCATCATCAATATATATTTATGCAATTGATCCTTCTGGACGGGCCTTGTTACTCACTGTGTATTTCAACTTCCCAAGAAACCGTTGAATGAGATATATCCATCTATATTGGATTGGTCCTGTGAGTCGAGTCTCACATGACAAATGAGCAGCTAAGTGATCTATGACGTGAAAAAAAGACGATGGGTAAATACTCTTCAACTTATATAATATGATAGCAATTTCTAATTCTATATGATCCAAAACTTTTACATTCAACGTTCTAACACATAAATTTTTAAAAAACGCATCCAACTCAGTCAAAGCCACTCGCACATCTCTCGTCAAGTATTCACGGATACCAACAGGCAAAATACGTTGTAAAAATATATGACAATCATGACTTTTTAGTCCAGTAATTTTTCAGTCATTTGTTCTCACACATTTTATTAGATTCGAGGCATACTCGTCTGGTAATTTAATCTTCATTAGCTACTCATAAAATGTAGCCCTTTCGTTTATTGACAATATATACCACCTAATTAGTATGTAGATAAACGAACCACTTTGTTGCAAGTGCATTTCTGATCTTATTCCCAATCGCTTCAGATCTTTCTGTGAGTTTATATTATCATTCGTTTTGCCTTCAATTGACATCAATGTTTCCAACACGAACTTGTAGATATTTTTCTCAATATGCATAACATTGAGACTATGTCGCAATTTTAACGTTGACCAGTAGGAGAGTTCAAAAAATATACTCTTCTTTGTCCAATTCAACTCATTCACATTTTGTTTCCTCTTTCATTGTTTTTATCAAAATCATTAGTTTTGACATCTACAAATTGTGTAAGTACATAATCACTAGACAAATAAGATGGAGGGTGCCCCCATTCAATAATGCCATCAAACATCTTAGCATTTCCACGCCATTTATGGTTACCTGGTAATAATCGATAATGACCCATGAAGTATAGTTTCCTCCCATGCGTAAACCATTTAGATTGAGTATGTTTGTTACAAGTCGAACATGTCATTTCTCCTTAGTACTCAAACCTGACAAGTTTTCATAAGCAAAAAAATCATTTATTGTCCATGACATGACAACATGCATCTTGAACGACTTGCATGTTGATGAATCAAATGTTAAGACCCAATTCTTCTACAAATCTTTCAATTCTGCAATTAGTGGCTGTAAGTGTATATTTATATAATTTTTCAGTGATCTCGGACCTAGAATGAGCAAACTCATCATGAAATATACATCTTTCATACACTTTCACGGTGGTAGATTATAAGACATAAGTACAACTGGTCAAGTACTATAATTAGTACTCATGTTTTTAAATGGATTAAATTCATCTGTTGATAACCTATCGGCGGACACACATCAGTGGTGATCGATGCAGTGCGTACGAAGGTCCGTACTACTATGTCTGAGTTGCATACAGAGATTAATGCTAGCATCTCTGAGTTACGTACAGAGATTCATGCCATTACTGCGACTCAGGTCACGCTTAGTATTCGACTGACACAGGTAGAGACATATTTAGCTGTAGTCGAGGATGTGTGCATAGAGTTGAGATCATAGTAGTTTTTATATTTTAATTATATATATTTTTTATTTTTGGTATGGACAATATCTAGTCTTTTGTAAGTTTGATTTAATTATGAATTAAATATTTTTTATCTTTTCTGAATGAATTATTGATTTATATTATATGGTATATGGATGATAAGTAAAATAACTCAATTAGTTGAATAAGAATAAGATATAATTAAAATTAAAAAAATAATAAAAAACTAATTTTAAAATATGTAAAGTAGCATTCCTCTAACTACCATTAAAACGATTTATTTTATATTCGAATATTGACTAACTTACCATTCGAACGGTATAGTAATATATTCGAACGGTAAGTTAATGTCCCGCCAACTTACTGTTCAATCATAAATAATATCTGTTCCAACATTGTTTAACCTTAGAGTTCGAATGTTTTTGTATGTTGTTTGTACGTTAAGTTAATATCTGCTAAATGTTTTTCACTAAACGCGCCAAATTATCATTCGATCGTATATGATTTCCGTTCGAATGATTATTTTATTAGGGATAAAATTTTTCATCCCAAAATATTCTGTTTGAACATGTTCGAATGGAAAGCACATTCCATTGTTTTTTTGGAACGAAATTTGAAATTCGTCTCTACACCTCATTTTTTAGAACGATTTTCACTTCATTCCAGAGAAAAATCTTCCAAATAGCTCTTTTTTGTTGTAGTACGAAGCAACCTAGCTAATTAATGAATTTTGTATATCCAATGAATAAATTTTTTAAATTGAAAATTTATTAGGCCTCAAATAAAAGTTTAAGATTCATGGGACTGTCTTAATACTAAAAAAGAAAAGAAAAGAAATCAACCAAAGTAAACAACGTCCTGAGAAATGCAATAAACTATCCAATCATTAGATGTCATGTAAAGGAATGGTGATGAAATGGTGATTAAGGAGACTGTGGATAGAGTTTGTTATGGGATGGGAAGGTAATGTTGATTAAGGAGATTGGGGAAAGAATTTTTCGAACGAGCTATGGGTTCCAAATCTATATCTATCTCTATTATAAAAGCACCTATTAATCTATGAACAATGATTTGTGTTTATCGTTACATTACATTTTTATCCTTGAGCTTTATGATGGTTTAGGTTTTTTTTTGGGATGGGGACATATCTATGATGTGCTTGTTTTGCTTTGCCTGATGGTATCCCTATGATTGTGGACTTAAAATTGCGTGATTATCCCTATAGGATGTGAAAGAAATGTGTAACTTTTGCCTAAAATACCCTTGGTTGTGCCATGGAATATGTGCCTTTGAGGTGTTTTTTGGTCGTTTTGCTTGCCCTGTGTTTGAGGATCTCGATGTCTTCTTTTTGATGTCTTTACACTATTTTTTTTACTTTTCCTTCCAAAAGTGTGAAGCTCTACACCAGGAGAAAAAAAAAACACTCAAGGCTAGTATAAGTATTCGCATATGAAGCGAGCAAAAGGCTCTTGCACCGGGCGAGTAACAACATCTCGCATCAAGTGAGCAACGAGTGCTTGCAACCTAGGAGAGAAGAAATCCAAGGCCGAGATGAAACTAAGTACTAGCATATCAACCTTGGTCCTGAATTTCTTCTCTCCTGGGTTGCAAGCACTCGTTACTTGCCCGATGCGAGATGTTGTTGCTCATTTGATATGAGCACTCTTTGCTTGCTTCATGTGCGAATATTTATGTTTCCCTCGGGCATGATTTCTCTCTTGGAGGCAAGCTTCACACTTTTGCAATGCTCGTCTTAGGGCGAGCACTATTACTATTCAAAGTTATTGCACTGGGTTATGTGTACTCACCCTAGGTTGTGAGTACTCTTTGCTTGCCTCGATGCAAGATGTTATTACTCATCTCGGTGCGAGCACTCTATCCATAAATTCATAAAATATTTTTTATATTTTTTTTAGATTTAAAAATATTATTATTACTCCTATATAATATTATTTGAAAAAAATAGCAATTATCTTCATTTTATTTTCTACAAAAATTAATAAAAATAAATAATATTCGTTGGACTAATATTGTTCCTATTTTACAAAATGAAATTCTTTATTCGTAGGTTTTAATTTATGCATTAATTTATTATTTATTTTTATCACATCTACTATTTTATTTTGGTAACGCGTTTCAAACTTGGTGTGGCTTGCACATAGAATCCTTACTAGTTTATATATAATATCTACTATATATATAAACGCGAATGAGAAAGCTACAGTATTTTTGTCTAACAATTTTTTTTCCAATTTTTCCTCTGCTCATGTTTCTAAATTCCCGTTTTGCCCCAGTCTTCTTCCCATTTTGCCCCTGCTTCTATTCCAAAATTTCCGTTTTGCCACTCCTCCCCCCTCCCCCGTCCGCTTCGTCTCCTACAGTGCACCGCCTCACACCGGCGTGGCCAACACCACCCCGGCGATTCTCTTCCCCTCCAGCTGGCGTCCCTTCCCTTCCAATCTCAGCCCCTATCGTGCTGCCATTAACCACCACGAGGGAATCCAAGCTGCGGCTGGTCCGTTTCTTCATCCCCTCCAGTGCGCCATCGCACGTCGGCGTGGCCAACACCACCTAGCCCATTCTCTTCCCTTCCGTCCGGCGTCCCTCCCGTTCCAATCTCAGCCCCTCTCGTGCAACCGTTAACTGCCGCGAGCGAATCAAAGCTGTCGTGAACAGTGTTTTCGTCCAATAATATTTTTCTATTTTGCCCCTGATTTTATCACGAATATGGCTTATGTTTTGTCTTCTTTCTTGTTTTTGCGGACTTCTGGTTGATGTTTTTTTACAGTACTTTTCATTGAGCTTATATCTTTGTTTTGTATTTATTTCATCTTAGCTTTCTACAAATATTTCCTTTGCTTTTTTTTCATTTTCTCATTTAGGTCCCACTTAGATATAGAAACACTATCAATTCATCTCATCTCATTATTATAAGAAAATATTTTTAATGATATTGTGATTTTTTTTAATGTTTAAGGGTATAAAAAATTGAATAAAAAAATCAAAAAAATAAATGTTTTTGTCCTTATTGAAACCCATATCGGAGGGTGTAGCACTGCTCTTAGGCTTTAGATGTGAAAAATGAGTGATGTTACAAATCGGTTTGAGCTTTACAATTGGACTATAGTATTTTTTTTTTTCCAAATTGATACCAACTCTTCATAAAATTTTAATAAAAAACCAAAATCTTGAAAATTAAACTTTAGTGTTGTGCAGCATTTTATTTCCTTTAATTTTAAATTATGTAAATATTGAATTAAATTGTTACATTTTAGTATAAATCTAATTTTTTCCATTTATTAATGATTTTTGTTTAATGATATATTAAGAAATAAACTTAAATATTCTTTTCCATTTTCGGATAAATTGAATTGTTTATTAATTAATCTGAAATTAATTTCACTATTTGAGGTAGATCTACAATTTCTAATGTACTATGGTTTGTTTAATTTTTTTAAAATGTAAAGGATGAGACTTTATAAAATATATTATTAAATTATTTAATACTTACCACTGTAGTTTTAAATTTTAAAATTAACATATTATATATTTATTTTGGAAATAACAAATATACAACATATGCATCCAACTATAACTATTAAGAGTAATAATAGTAGGTTGGTTAGTATAATTACAAATTTTCATAAGGAAATAAATTATAACTTCTTAATAATTTAAAAATATAATATGTCATTACTACTATTTTATTTAGCCAAGTGTGAAAATGTTAAATAAATTAATGTTTTTCATTGTTATTATTTCTTATAGTGCTTTTGTTTTAGTAATATTAAAAAAGCGTTATGAAAACTTTTGAAGTAAATTAAGATAATCTGGTTTACATTCTTAAACTAAGAGCTAAACTGTCTTTGGAGTAATGCAATGATTTAACATAATTTGTAGTGCTGAATAATATGGTCTAGAATCTGTTAATATATATTAGAACATTTTTTAATTTTTTCCTTCTCTGAAAATTTATATAATGTTGGAATTTTTGTTTTACATATTTATGAATAAATGTTTAATAAGTACTAACAAAGTATCTTCTCATAAAGAAGATAAAATTAAAACATTTTTTTTTTCAATAATCTTTCAGTATAATCTGTAAATTAAAAACGTTTTCTCCAATAACCATATGAATTCACCCCATCTTTTTTTATTTAGAAACCTAACAAAATTATCATTAACATTAATTTTAATTTTCAAATTGTAATAAACATATTTTTTACTTTTTTTTATTTAAATATGTTCTTTATACTTTTGATATATGTAGGCACAGTATGAATATAGATAGATAGAGTATGTTAACTTTTTGTTTTAATTATGTTTCACCATTTTATAATTCTTAATAAAATTTTAGTATTAATATTTTTTTTTATTAATTTAAGCTTTTATTAAAATTTTCTTATTAAACTTTTCCGTTATATAACTAAATAAAACACTAACTTATATAGATCTATCATTTATGTTAAGTTTATATTAGATTTACCTCAAGTTATGTAAATCCATGACTTGTTTTAACTTTGTTTAAAAAATTTTCCTCACTTTCTCATTTCTCCTTTGCTATCAATTTTTCTCACCAAATAATACAAACCAAACCAAATCAAAACAAAATCTGTAATGCATGTGTAGATCTACAAAAATAAAACAAAAACAAAATTCGTCAGACGGTTCCACAAACAGGGTGGGTATGATCTTCAATTTTTTTTTTTCCCTGAAAATATAGGAAATTTTCATAAAATTCTTAAGGAAAAAAAAAATTAAAGAGATGAACTTTAATGTTTCAGAGTGTTTTATTCCCTCTACAAGATTCAGAAGAAAATATTTACAGGTTTAATTTTAATGCTGTGTAGCATTTTATTTCTTTTATTTTTGAATCCTGTAAATTAATATTGAATTGTTATCTAACTTTCCGGTGTTGTAATTATATCTTTAAATAAAACACTAACATGTATAAATCTATAATTTCTATTGATTTATTATTAATTAGGTTTATTTTAGCTTCTGTAAATTGCAAGATGACATGTTTTAATTTTTATTTATTTATTTTTCACTCGGCTTCTCATTTCTCATTTAGTATCATTTTTATATTTTTCCACTGGGCACCGTGTGCCCAACTAGTATATATATAAACAAAGAAGATGGATTAGTGGAAGCACGGCATTGAAGGGCGCGTGGAGAAGGCAGTGAGCTAAATAATATTCCCCATGCAAAAGAATTAAAAAAACAAAAAGATGGGATAGATGGGGAGGGAACGGATCAGCAGACCATGGAAAAGGGTAGCTGGGTCGGGACAATTTTTACACGTCCCCAAGAACCCACTTTTCTTAATTATTATTTTTACATCATGAATTCCTCACATATATAGTATTTTAGTATCATAATATAATCATATTTAAACTTGGTATTGCCCTATGCATGAATGATGGATGATATATATATATATATATATATATATATATATATATACATGGCCATGCATATATCTATCTATCTATCTATAGTACTACTAAATTAATTAGAAGAATGTTATATATCAATTATTATTCACTCTTATATTTCATATTAATAATTTTTTTATAAGGTATGAGTTTATTTTTTTTATAAGATATGAGAATATTTTTTATAAGGTGTGAGGATGTTTTTTATAAAATATGAGATGTGAAAGGGTGAATAATAACCGATCCAAAAAAAAATCAATTAGTTATATGAATGTTGCTTCTGTGCGCTCTCTCTCTCTGTCTCTCTGAGAGATTCATACATCACCTTTTCTTCATGCAAGAGGAGAACCACTAACCTCTCTCTCTCTCTCTCCAAGCACAGTTCCCAGAGAGAATCCTAAAGAAGCTTATGTATTAAGAAACATACATGATAGCCTTCTCTAAACCCCAAAAAGCAGTAGTAGAACAAAAAGAGTCCAGTCTTAAAGAACAATAATAAACTAAAATTTATATACATATATAAATACACAAAAGGTCCTAGCTACCTCCTTTATTTTTGCTCCTCATTTCCATCGATCCACCCCCCCCTCCCCCCACCTTCCTTTCTCTATCTCCTCTCTTTCTTTCTTCCTTTCTCTTTCTCTGCAAACTCTCTTTCTCTCTCTCTTTCTCTTGTTGATTTGATTCTCCAACACAGTTCTCCCAAAAAACTCATCCAACCTTTACAAAAGAGAAAGAGCAAGAACCATAACCATGGTTTTTTCTTCCATCCCAGCTTATCTTGATCCAGCCAACTGGCAACAGGTAAGGGTTTCTTGAATTTGTTCCTATGGTTTCTTTGCCAAAAAAGCGAAAATTCAAAAGATAAATATTCCTGTTACTTTTGTAATATCTTCTTGAATATACCAGATATTTGAATTTTGTTTTCCTCTACTTTCTTTCTTTGTGTTTTACAGCAACCAAATCATCCCGCTGGAACTACTGCTGCTGCGAGCTCACAGCTTCTTCCACCTCCACCGCCACCGCTGCCACCTCCACAACCTCATGGAGGAGGCAGCTCCGGCTCGATCCGGCCTGGCTCAATGGCTGATCGAGCTCGCATGGCCAACATACCGATGCCAGAGACCGCATTAAAATGCCCAAGATGCGAATCTACAAACACTAAATTTTGCTACTTCAACAATTACAGCCTCACTCAACCTCGCCACTTCTGCAAGACCTGCAGAAGGTACTGGACTAGAGGTGGCGCTCTCAGAAATGTCCCCGTGGGAGGAGGCTGCAGGAGGAACAAAAGGAGCAAAGGGAGCAGTTCAAAGTCCCCAGCAAGCAGCGCCGATCGCCAATCCGGTAGTGCTGGTTCCACCAGCTCAATTCCCTCTAATAGTGGAACCGCCGGGGATATAATAGGCCTCGGCCCGAATATGCCACCGCTCCGCTTCATGACTCCCAACTTGCATCAACTCACTCCCGACTTTGCTGCGAGCGAGATCGGCATGAACTATGGCTTGAATTACGGCGCGATCTCGACACCAATGGGAGTGGCTGGTGACTTGAATTTCCACATAGGAAGCGCTTTGGGAGGAGGTGCTGGTACCGACGGAGGAGGATCCTTGTTATCGAGTGGGGGTTTAGAGCAGTGGCGGCTGCAGCAAACACAGCAGTTTCCCTTCTTTGGTGGCTTGGATCCTTCAGTACCGGGGTTTTTTGGTAGTGGTGTTGATGCATCCAGTTACGGGGGTGGAGCGAGTCAGGGCCGAGTCAAGGCTTCTAGCTCGGGAGTTACTCAGCAGGCGGCTTCAGTGAAAATGGAAGAAAATCAGGAACTGAATTTGTCGAGGCAGTTCTTAGGATCAATCCCTGGCAGTGAACAGTATTGGAGTGGTAATACAAGTACTACTGCATGGACAGATCTTTCTGGTTTTAGTTCCTCCTCCACTACCAGAAACCACCTATAGAGTTTTGCTAGCTTCCACGTGGTTTGATCAAGAAGCTCATCTCCTAAATGAAGCTTTGGTTTCTTTTTTGTTAGTGTGGCTGCAATCAAAGATCGAAAAATTAACTTCAAAGACGTAATTTCATCCAAATCCATAGCATCTACGTACGTACGTACGTTTTAAGTTCCTTGTCCAAGATGAAGAAACTTGCGACGGATCCCGAGGACGTCCTTGTTTCCAGATCAACTGAAAACCCTAGAAATATGGTAGGTTAATTATTAATTATTATTGTTATTATTTAATTTTGGTTTCTTCCACTTAATTAGCTCTTTTCCATTTTTTGTTTTTTCTTGTCATTTCTCACTTAGCTTTAGATTGGAGTGTATGAACATGTTTACGATAGTGAGTGTTATGAGACAATGAAGTTTATGAACCAACCGGACATGCCGTCATCATAAGCATTGTCTTGATCAAGGATTTTAATTCAAGTACTTCTATGCTGACAAAATGGCCCATATAAATATATATATATATATATATATATATATATATATATATATATATATATATATTTATAGCATCTACTAATTCTGTGGTTATCCGATTGACCTTGCATTATGTTCATTACAAGTTACAAATACTTCATTAGCAGCTGACCTTCATTTATAAGATCTTGGTCCAACAGTTTATGTAATTTCTAATTTGACGATCATCCCTGATCAGATCCCTTTTTTTTTTGGGTAAAGATGACTGATCTCATGAACCTTTTCTCATATAATTAATTAGTGTTTTGATCACTTTTCCTATATATCTACAACATTAATGTTGTCAAAGTTTCGTGTCGGTTACCATATATGTAACTAATAAAAGAATCATGCTGTTCTGAGAAATCTTGGTAAAGTTTCTACCAAGTTACTAATATCATATTGTTGAGAATAGTAAAGGCCAACTTAATTGACTAATTTTGACCTTTGCCCAGTTTAGATGTTAGTGTGATTTTAATACGATTAATTAATGCATGCATGATCAGAGGATTTTAACATACAACCAACTAATTAAAAGTAGTACCTGATCAATACACTTTAATTTGGGTAATAAAACATTATCACGAATAGACAGTAATTATTAATATGCTACGACGTTAATTCGTTTCATTCCAGTACTCAACTGTTTCTATATATATGTGTGTGACAGTCGGAATTAAGGATATAATTACTTCCGTTTTAATTCATGAAACAGACAGGATCAAACGGCATGAAACGGTACTACGGATGGAACATAGATCAATTAATGTTAATAGGAAACGCGATTAATGAAGCATGCATGGCTTCTGCTGGCTATAGTAATGGTCAGGAATGGATATCTCATCACGTTTATGGCCCCCGTGGGTTCTATTTCAACTACCAAGATGATGTTTTTTTTTCCTTTTTTTTTTAAAATATGTTTGGTACTGATTCTTGTTTTGACGATTACGTCAACATTAATTAATCAACTTACGGGAGGTAATTCATCTTGCATCAATCAGCTTTCATCTCGATCAGGTATTGCAATATTGATAGTTATCAAATATTACTACTATTGAGCTGTCTCCATCTGCATCGCTTTCTCATCTCTTATTTGGAAGTACTGTTTGAAAACCCATATATATTTATATATATTATATATGAGAGAGTCTGAGAGCAGATCACCCGTCGACAGATGTAATATTTGTTCCAACTTGAAATAATGGCTCCGCTTTCATGACTACGTACATGTCGGCTCTTAGGTTCTTACTCATCGGTTGTTCTTTTGATATCTGACATTTGTCGGGCGGTAGAACGTAGATAATGCATGTATTATCAGAATGAATTTTAACAAACCTGACCAGATCATGTGTCGATAAATATATGGACTTGATCCCTTGTTAAGAAACTGTACGACAACTGGATTTTCATATGCAGTCAATTGCGCAGTGTTGTAGCTGACATTCAGTCATGGGGAATGCGCTCGACCGCATGCAAGAACGCTTGACATTGATCAGAAAACCCTTGCGACCGCGGGGACGACCACCTTTTGCTGATACGATCTGACCAAGTCATCGTTATCGGAGTTAGAGACGGTCTTACTCTATTTTTGTAGTGAGTCTAGTCCTAAATTGACAGTCAGATCTAGGTCAGAAAATGGTCTTCTTTTTTTGTGATAATCATGATCTGCAGATCATCGGTACTGAACATTATCCCAATTGGTCGATCTCGTGGCTTTACTAATATATTCGACATCACAAACTATTGTAATGGCGGAGATCGATCCGTTTGGAGTATTTCAGAATAACTTCAAATTCTGAGGGAGAGGGAAAAACAATATTGACTGTTTCCTCTACCATCTTGGGCAGCCATACACAAAGCCCCAGAAGTTTATCATTTAACGGGATTCGGATATAGTGCTTGAGATCCAAAATCCCTGCAGTTTTCCAAGTCGACAACTTTTGTGACTTCCAACTGACTTTCCAAAGAACCAAAATTCTTCAATATATATTTATATATATATATATATATATGTTTGACTAATTATTATTTTTGCATGAGAAAGAGCATTATTATTATGTTCCCTGAAACCAAAAGAGTTCAAATCAATAGATAGTAATCATTAAATGGCAGTGACTCATGCATGGGTTGGTAAGACTGGATGATTTATATAATAAAGGGAATGATTTTGTAATAATTTGTGGATGTGACCAAAGACTCGAGACTATGATCAGGTCATTAAGCGTTAATTTCGTGATTTTGATATCTATAAATATATATATATACACTAATTCTTGTTTTCATTTCTTCAATTTTTATCTATCTATCTTTAGAAATATTTTAATCACAAATAGATTATATAAAAATAAATTTATAAATTATATAACTTTATATAGTTCATCAAATTATAAAATTATTTTTGTTGTAAAATAAATTTAATAAATTACATAAAATTATTTTAATTTAAAAAATTATTTTTTTATAATATCTAACAGTACTTGTCAATCTCTGCTTGCCATTAGTCCTTTGGAGAGTAAGACAAAGGCTGTGTCTCAAAAGACGCCAAAATGCCACTCAAAACCATGACCCAAAAAAAAGAAAAACTCAAAAACAAAGAAGGAAAAGGAAAGCCATAATAATTATAAATAGGACATTTGGGTCGTCTTTTGAAAACTGTTAAAGACAGAATTCTCGAACTTTGTTGCTGAAGAATATAAATGTTGAGATCTGGAGGGAAGAACATCACCTGCCTATGCAAACTCGTGAGTCAAAGAAATGTCTGTCCCTTTTGCGTTTTCCACGCGCGTGAGGAAGTGTCTCGTCACGACTCACAAGAAAACAAGGTACTGTTCTGTCAGTATGAGGAAGCTGACAGTGGTGTCTTTTTCCTGTTGTACACGCGCTCCATAGCAGCGTGGAAGTTTGAATCTGCCTCATTGTTATATACTCGGCTCCCATTCGCTCATGTTTCTGACTTAACTGAGAGGGGTCCAAACATCGAGGACTTCACTTGCGAACAGTTTCAGGGTTGGTTTGTTTGAGGTTTACTGCTCATATGTTTTGATAGGAATTTGAATGCTGGGTTTCACGTTATAATTAAGTACCAGATCGTAATTCAGAAACGAAACTGATGATGTCTGTCTTTTAGATGATTATAATTATGGAGATAAATTTTGAAATATAGAGGCAAAAAGTTGGATAGCAATGTCTTGAATTATCCGCTATCTGAGAAATGCTTCTAACAAATTTTATAAAAATAAATTTATAAATCTTTTTTTATACATTGGAGGAAGGAGTCGAATTCATGGTCTCCATTTTAATGATGTGGGTCTTGTGTCATCAAGCCATTGACTTTTGACAATAAACTCATAAATTAATGTGATTTATTGTAATATATATATGTTAGATGTATTTAAAAGAAAAAAAAACTTTACAAATCTAATATTTTACATCAAGTCATATCAGTTTGTGAGTTTATTTTTATAATATCTTCTTGTGATGTAAAAGAAATGCTTCATCCATAAATAGATTTTACAAAGGAAAATGTTAATTTGCCTACTCACTTTATCTACTCATTTTGACCGCTTGTGTATTTAATTTTTTTATTTAATAATTAAAAAAGTGATTTTTATATATTGATATATTTTTTTATTTTTTAAAAATATTTAAATATGTTAAAAAAATATTAAAAGAAAAATATTAAAAAAATAAAAAGGTAAGTTTGTGCTAGGCAGCACATCTAGCGATCATTGCTGGGGGTAGTTTAGCATTACCCTTTTACAAAAGTAAACTTATAAATTGATCACGTGGTTACTACCACATCAATTTGTAAATTTATTTTGGTGATATCTTTTTGTGGATATAACACTCTTTTTATGCAAAAAAAAAAAAGTTTGTGAGACTTATCATCACTAATATTGAAATAAAATAGAAAAGGTGATCAGTAAAGATCAAGATGTTCGACCAGATCGAAGTTGGAATTCATGGAACTTATAACATCAAAACTTTTTAAAATGTTTCCTTGAGTGTATAATTATATATATATATATATATATATATATATATATATATAACATTCTTTGTTTGATGAATTTAGTGGACCGCTGCATGATTAATTATACACCATGCATGCTTATTACAAAAAAAAAAAAAAATGTGACAGCTAAATCTTAAAATCAATAAAATAATGGCAAAGAACATGTACGCCTTCTGAGTCTTTAAGAAACTTCCGAGATATAGCCGCAATAATAATGTTAATACAAAGATGAAGTACTGTATTCATACAACATAAACACATATATTTATATATATATTCCAAACTTGGGGTTGGTCATCTTGAAAGAAAGGAATCTTGGGTAGTGTTTGGATTTGCTTTTGCAAGAACCAAGGCTACTTGCCAGGAACGAATAAAGCACATTCAAAACCGTCAAAAAACGTTAAAACTCTCTCTCTCTCTCTCACCCACAGTCACAGTCACAGTCACAGACTATCTTAGTCTATCTTACGGTTGGGCTGTCGGTTCCTTCATGCATGTGTTCAGTAATCAAGGGGAGGGGTACGTAATCATAGTGATCCGAAATTGTCGATATTGAGATGCGGGTATTTAATTACGAATAATATATCTCAAACTGTATGATCTGCAAAGATAGTAGGCGCTAGCCGGCCATGTAAAGAAGGAACTTAACTGTACGAACGAAATTATAGAGTACTTGGTACAAGAAGGATTTGAAAGCTCGAAAATCCAAGCCAAATCTGTTAAAATGTTCCAGATCTCCTGCCGGCCTTCCTTCTCTCTATTTTTTTCTGTTCAACAATATGATGATCTCTTCATGCATGTTGATCATGCCCACAACCCACATGCATGGATCGATGTGCATGCGAGTCCTCCCTCTATATGGCTCAGACACGCGCGCGCGCGCACACACAGCAGCTTTACTTTTATAAGGTTCTTAATATGTCTTTAGACAATCTCCATGAACGTAAGAGGCCTTCGAGAAATTAAGAAAGTTAGATATTCTGAGATTCCAAGATCGAGCTGCTTCTGATCAAGTTCTCCTCGATCGATCACGTTCTCCCACATGTGCTTAATCATGCACATGCCCAGGATTTTAGATTCCTCAATAGATCATTTCATGAATATATACCAAATTTAAGTTTCCCGACCCAGATGAAACTGGCGAGCTTTTCCTTAACGATGAGAAAGTTCAATCTGATAAGGTTTTTTTAAGATCATTTGTCCCATACAGAATTGCTTTCCAGAATAAGAAATTAATAATCTGGATGTAGCTGGGTCCCTGCCTATATATGGACCAAACAACGCTCTATATTTGCCAGCTTTTGTAGGTTAGTTAGCTTATATATATATATATATATAATATATTAGCATCCAATGAAGTTACTTTTCCAGCAATATGTGATATTTGCGGCAAATATATCGCATTGTGTTAGCAGTGGAGTACTAATGATGATTAGTAAAACTAAAAAAGCCTTAATTGATGCATGAATTGAATGGCGCGCATAATTGATCTGTGCATGCATGAGATGGCCATTAATTCAGCAATTATTATGACACGTATATTATTATTATATATAGCTAGGCATTATTTTAAGATTAATTATGAAGAAAAGTAGTCCTGCTATAGTACTTAGCCATTACATGATGATGGATGCTTTGTCATTAGTTAATGATCACTCCCACACATTCACGTGTATCAATTCAAGTTATAGTAATTAGTATATGTATATATCGTACGTTATAATAAATCTATACTTTTCTATAGGTATTTGAATTTGGGATCTTTCATATTAAAATTACAACCCACATATTGATACAAATATATGATAAACTTCGGTAAAATCATGATCTTGATCTGGAAGTTGGAGATCAAGGGGTTCAAATTTGTTGATTATATATATATATGATTATTCAAAGCTAGCTAATGCGCTCTTGCATCAATTAAACAAAAGAGAAAGAAAAAGAAAGAAGGAAGATCAAGCATTCAGCAAATTTAAAGTGCGGTGTCGTATTCCTCGTGCAAAACAAAGTACTCCGTGATGATGTGTTTTGTCCTCTAAATATAATAATAGTTTATGACATTAATTGTCAACAACTATTATTGCCATATTTACAAAGAAAAAATGATAAATGGATATCATGACTCATTTACAAATTGGTCTGTTTATGACTAGCACAGCATTAATAATATCTTTCTTATAATATAAATATATATGTGATGGCCGGGTACTGAGTAGTAGTGTTCCCATTAATGTGGTGGATTTCTCTCATCTCTTTAATCCCTTCATATATATCATATAAATATATATGTATGTATGTATATATGTATATGCATGGAATGGATGCTTGCGTGAGGAAGCACTCCGATTGATATATATTTAAATTAGGTTTGTTTTCTTTTGCCCCAGTTCGTATCTTCTTAGTTTGCCAGCCTTCAAACGCGTCACTCTGGTGGCCTTGAGAGAGAGAGAGAGAGAGAGAGAGAGATTTTGTAAGATCCTTCACCAGAACAAAAAGAATAGAATATAAGCAGCAGATGATTTAATTAAGAAACAAAAGATATTATTTTATCTAATTGGAAGATAATTGAGCTCCAAAAGCAAAAATAATTCCTCGCCAATGTCGGTCTAAAGAGCACGGAGAATACGCTCTCTCTATCAGGTACGTACTGCCCCCATCCGCCCCCCCCCCTTCTCTCTCTAGAAAAATGGTAGTATGATTATTATTCGGGGCTACCAAATGTATCCATTCATGTATTTCAATTTTTTTTAATAATTAAAAAAATGATTATTAGTAAATTTATACTTTTATATTTTTTCTTAATGATTAAAGATGTTTAAAAAAAATAAAAAAATCACTGGTATACATATATAGGATACACATTCGGTGTGCATCCTAGCATTGTCTATATATATAAATATATATATATATATATATATATGTATATACATATATATATATATACATATAATCTTTCTACTATGCCGCCCAACTCTTACTGTTGGATGTGCTTAAGTGCAATCTTTTTTTTTTTAAAAATATTTTTTAAACATCTTTAAATTACATAAATTCACTAGTAGTGACTTTTTTAAATATTTAAAAAAATTAAAATGCACTAACGGTCAAATCCAAGGAGCAAACTAGCATTTTCCTATATATATATATATATATATGTATATGAAAATGTTAAATAATAATAATAAAAAAACTTACCTATCAATTTGGCCTTTTACAATCTTTTTCTTTTCTTATATTTATTTATTTTTAATGAAATTTGTGTAAAGATAAGAAAACCCAAGTGTATATCAGTATATGCAAGTTTTTTGTGAGTACAATTAGCATTGCCAATATATATATATATATACAAACACATGCGTGCTCGCGCGCGCACATATATATATATATATACAAAATTCTAAATTAATTAAAAAGTATTGAATTTTCTGACCAAAATACTACATACAATTCAAAGAAAAAAACAAAGCATATGATTTTTTTATATATATTAAATATAGCTCGCAAGTAATATAATCTAAATATTAAATAATGAGTAGATCAATCTAGATAACGTGTCCAAGTACTGTGAGAATGTTTGAATCATAGAAGTTTTGTCTAACCAACAGTACTGTACCACATAGGTCCAAACCAAACCCAAGTCAATACCAACATCGTAACCACTTCAGTCGTGCTTATTGAAGACCTTAGCCACCAAACCAAGTCTTGGAATATCTTGTTCCTTGACTTTAGTGTTGTTGACTTCAAAATAAGAACAAGACCAGGGTTGGTAGCAGACAAATAAATTTACATTAATCTTGTACCGCCAATGTCTGGCACCAACACCTTAGAATATTTCACAGGTCAAGACAAATTACAAGGTCAAATTCCATCCATCTGGTTCATATAGTACGGATTCCCTGTCCTTTACCCTTATTTATTTATTTATTTTTTAACAGGGTCAATTACTCTATATATTACATTTTATTTTACAAATAATATACTGCATTCTTCTTTTCAGCACACTCGCATCCATGGTCCAATATCCTAGAGCCTGCACTGAAACTTGTGAGAGGCCCATTCAAACATCTTGCAAATCCAACTTGATTCTCCAAAGAGAAGACTCAGAGTCGATTCGAAATTTCTTGGAAATTTCTCTTTCTGCGAAAGGGCTGCTGTGTAGTTGAAAAAGACAAAAAAAAGTTGGATAAAAATGAGACCTTTAAGGAATAGGCAACGGCCTCTCTTCGCCACATGATTTTTTTTGGGCCATGTTGGAGTGACAACCACATAATATTCCACTCTCAATGTATTGGCAATTCTCTCTTTTCCAATTGACAGTGATTAGCACTACTCTCAAACAATTGGCACCAACTTATGTAATGACAATCAGTTTTGCCTTTTTCTTCAGAATCTCACTGTTTTGAAATGGTATCCTTTCCTTCTATTTCTTATCTCTGCCTTACTGCCTAAACAAAACAACAAAGAAGAAAAGTTAATAGTTGATGTTCGAGAAAGCAACGACCGTAACCATCAATTTTGCATACAGACTGAGATCCAATGGGTCAGGTTGGGATCCAGATGCATATAATATGGTACAAGGAAACGTATGAATGCAGACTCCAAATTATGTAGGCAAATATACTTTCCATTATAGATTTTGTTCCACTGCAGAAGTTTCAAGTTCATCAGCAGAGTTGCATTAATAGGCAATTATATCTGCACCTCAACTTTACCCATTCCAAAAATAAAAAATAAAAAAACTCTTTACTACACCTATTGACTACCTAACATAAATTACCACAATATAATGCCAGTTGACTGACTTTCCCTTAAAGATGAAAATAATGAACAATAATATGCTTGACATGAAACAAAATGGAAATTAAAACCTTAGCTATCATCTGTGCCATTTGCTACAGATTGCTGATATGATGGCTGAGCCAGAGGATGGGCACTGGCTTGCATCTGAGTTTGTTCATGATGCTCTCCAGATCTACCTATAATCTCAATCAACTGAACAGCCTTCCGCTTGCCCCTCTCTGTACCATTTGTTGCCAGGTCCACAAGGGGAGTAATCACACCAAGTGCCTTAGCCTCCGAGAGATGCTGAGGATCTCCAGCACAAAGGTGCACCAGCACTGCAGCTGCATTCTCTCTATTTTTAGGAGATCCATTCTCGATTAACATCACCAAAGTTGACACAGCATTCAAAGCTCCAATGGCAACTTTTCCGTCAGGGTGACCAGCCAGTAGTGCCATCATGGCCAATGCCTCATCCACCATTTCACCACCAGATTCTGTAAGTAGTGTCATCAGTGTGGGTGCAACACCGGCCCTGACTGCCCGCCCCTTGTTCCCTTGATATATGCACAAATTGAAAAGCGCTGATGCTGCATCTACCTTCCCCCTCTGGCTACCTTCACTTAGAAGTGTTACCAGTGCCGGGATTGCTCCAGATGCACCAATAGCCACTTTATACTCATCCACCATAGACAAGCTAAAAAAAGTGGCTGCTGCATTCTCTCGTGCCTCCATACTCCCATTCTTGAGCACATGGAGAATTCCGGGAATGGCCTCAGAAGATATTATGCTACCTTTGTTATCCTCACAAATGGATAGGTTCAATAGAGCAGTAACTGCATGCTCTTGGGTGCGAATGTCAGGTACATATAGGAGGCCAACAAGGAGGGGTATGGCACCAGCCTCAGCTATCAACACACGGTTATCACCATTGTGCTTGGCAAGAAGACGGAGCTTGCCTGCAACAAGTTTAGAACTTGTTATTTAAAATGTAATTTATCAAACTATGAAAGGTTTCAGAGACCTCAGTGAGGAATTAAAAACGCTTGTCCTTGAGTCCTGGATAAAAGGAAGTCTGATAAAGAAAAATCTTGCTCTCTATGAAACTTATGTTTAACAAAGAGAGAATGAAGGAACACTGGAAGTGGTGACCTGCCGATGAATGTTACTTTTGCACTATTGCAAAAGAAACAATATATATATATATATAGGTGACTGACAAGCCAAAACCTGTTGTAATTCACGGGTTATTTACTGCCTAAACACGTGTAGGATAACAAGGTTCACTTGATTGGTTCTCCTTTTCTTCATTCTATTCTACCACGTGCAGTAACTACACATAGAACATCCTCTAAAAATTACATATAAAATGAATGGCAGATTTATTTATATCTTTTACTACAATCAAGAGCACTTGCTCAAATGTTTACCTATTCATATTTTTAAGTCATTGCCGCATAAAATCAATATTTCAAAGGCAGAGACATACAGACAGGAACATTTCAAAAGGAAGGGAGGCACGTGTTAGCAAAAGTTGCAGATAAGAGTAAACCATATCTTCCATCTTCAAAATTCGGAGGGAAAGCCCATGATGTTCAAACTTTTGTAACGCTCACCTGCAGCAGTCTTCTGGTCCTCGATATTGTCAGAGGTTAGCTTGCTCAGGAGAGCTTCAAGCTCCACAATTTCAATTGAACCAGCATACGCAACCCTACCTTGGTGTGAATTGCCTGATCGTTTAGGGGGTTCCATCCCATTCACCTCACACCATGTGGATATTAGGCTAGATAAAACATAGTTGGGGGTAAGGATGGAATTGGAAATGATCTGCTGTGTCTTTGGACATGTTCCATGTCCTGCTTCAAGCCATTTCTTAATGCAAGCTCGTTCATAAGTCTTCAGAAACAGAAAGAGCTTCGTGAGAAGTTTATAAGTAAAATCAGCACTCTTAAATAATCAAACTCCGGAACTTTGTAACCGAAAATGGGCAGGCAGAAATGAGAATTTATAATTATTTGTTAAAAAAAACACATTGAGCACAAGTCACTGGATAGAGAAGTTTAACATTTACACTCACTGGCTTCATATTAGAATTTTTCCCACAAGAAAATATATAAAGAAAAACCTTTCCATCACAACAAAAGAATAGAACAAGGAACCAACATAAATGACTCAAATCTTTATTTTAATCACAAACCTGCCCTGTGGAAATGATGACAGGATCTTTCATCAACTCCAGTGATATTGGGCAACGAAAATCTTCTGGTACAACTGGTGATTGGGAACACTTCTCAGTGCATTCATGGTCACTACAACGTGCAGAATTATTATTACTGGAAGATGGACTAATGTTGCAATATTCTGTCTGCAGATAATGTTCAAATTTTTTCAGCAGCATAGACATCTTCTTTACAGTATCATCTACGCCTTCATCATGAGAACCAAACATCTGCCGTAGAGCTAGTGATTCTTCCTTGATGTCTTCAACTTCCATAAACTTGAGCTTCTCGCATAATATATGTAGAGCCCCCGCATCAGTATCCATATCATTGCTCTTGTCGTAGATGGATAGAAGTTCCTCGTACACCTCCAAGTCAGGTGCATCAATCCGTTCCTTGGCTCTTTTAAATTGAGTATGCACAAGCTCAACCTGAAAACAGCACATTTGAATAATGAACGTTAACATTAAAAAAATTGATAAAACACAAATAAAACACCATCAGACATGACAGCACATTTGTTAAGCTAAAACACAAGAGAATTGGTGCTTGATAAAGATCCCATTTTGTGCCATATGCTGACTCTCTAAACTAAAAAGACCCCATTTTGGGCTCCAAGTCAGCACGAGAGGGCCTGTTTGGAAACCCTCAATAGCAGCAAGGACTCTCCGTATAAGGGGCTTAGCACAGTGGAGGTGCACTGCGGCAGATTTTTTTGCAATGTGGCATCCATTGGCAGATGTGTCCTTTCTCCAACTTTGAATGAGCCATGTGCAGATTTGAGGAGAGGCCTCTTTCTCCAACTATGGGTCTTTTGATGGTCTCCTTCATGGGATCCGGGGCTTGTGTGTCTGTGAGGGAGGTCTCTCCCATATCTGAAAAGACCTGTTGTAGGTCTGTGTGCGTCAAGGCTTTATTTTTTAGACTTTTTTTTTGTTGTTGTTTTTGTGGAAGATTCACAGCAATGGATTTTTGGTTTTGCCTCTTGTTTAAGAGGACTGTAAGAAAGATCTGTCTTTTAGAGATTAACTTATTTTTGTGGCCTCTGTGTTGTTAATGATTTTCTTGTGTATAGATGAAACTACTTTGGCAAAAAGCTATTTTTTTTGTGTACGCCTCAGTATGGTGAGAGACCCTGATACAACTTACCACAACGCTGGGAGACTGAGAAGTTTATTTGAAGGAAAGCTTTTTGTTTGAAGTTTGGGTTTCTATTTTCTCTAAACCATCTAAGAGGTCAAGTAGGTTTCATAAGGTACGAAACCAAGTGGATTTTGTATTTGTGCGAATTGCGTTTGAATCGTGGAGTGAGTTGTTCTGCTGCATTACATCTTGAGCTTGTGCAAATTACTGAGCTACCAGTTGTATTCGCTTGATAGGTGTGCTTCTACCAATTGTGCTGTAACTGTATTGTTTCTAGGTGTCTATCTAATTTTGGTTGTGTAGGGAATTTCAGAGGGTGTTGTACTGTATTATGTATCGGTGTGTAATCCAACCTCTTGACTGGTGGAAATGTGTCGTTTGTAGGTTACTTTGAACGATTTGGGTTTTAATAATATGGATTTAATTAAAATATATATATATATATATATATATATATATATATATATATATATAACAAACAAATCAGTGCTTGCAAAATTCGCTTATGTCTTTGCTAACAAAATAAAAAATAAAAAAAGATAAAATCCTGACTTCAGTTCCATGACAAGGAAACATGGTTTCTTCATCCTATTGGAAACACTAGTTGTCATTTTTGTATAAAACTAGGATGCATAGAAGCGGACATTCTGTGTGGACGAATTAAACCAAGACAAGCTCTTCTTGTCCAGCAACAAAAAAAGTTAAAATGTAAACGTTCACCTGCTCTTTAACTTCAACTGAAATGTCAAAATCGTGGTAGGAAACATCACCCAAGGCTTGTTCAAAGTGAACCGTAAGTTCCTCAAATTGAGACTTGATTTGCTCTCCCTTCAGTACCTGCAAGTATAGAAAACCATACCATAAAAGTTGCAACCCAGTGTTTATATTGATGAGGTGAATATATATATATACATATATATAAGGAGTCAATCGCAGAGCTTCACACCCGCATCTCGGGATACAAACACAGAATCCACTTAATGGGCATGTCGATGAAATCAAGTACCCCAACCAAAGTTTCATTTGGAAAAAGAAAAAGCCGCTGGCTTTCTTTGTTTTCCTCTTGGGTCCCAATAGAGAAAAATAGTATAATTAAAAATTGCAGTTTTCGGTCACTTTTTCTCACCAACCAAATAGATAATTTGAAAAATAAAGAGAACTGCGAGTGCGAGAGAGAGAGAAAAGAAGAAGAAGAAAAACAAGAAATTACGCACCATGTAAATCTTGCTGCCTCGGCTACCAAATTGAAGCAAATCCTTGGCTTTCTCCAGAGCATCCTTCAAAATAGCCAGAGCTCTGACGGCCTCCTCCGAGACTCTCTCCTCGGTCTCTCCCAATTCCTCGAACAGAGGCGTCAACAGCCTCAACCTCCTGGCGAGGTCAGAACACTGCTTCCTGATCACGCATTTGAATTCCGATATCTCAGAGATCTCGTTGGCAACATCGATCAACTTCCGGAGCACCAAAGATTTTTCCTCCTTGTCCATGCTGATGAAACTCAAACTAACCCCAAAAAGGAAGTACACCGGAGCCTTCAAATCCAACGGCAGTGAAGAATAAAGGGCTGGAGAAGGGGAATGGGCTCAGAAATTAGAAACGAAATATTTTGAGCGAGCAAAGAGCGGAAGGACAGTGGAGGTGGTGGCGTTGGTGCTTCATCCTTTTATGGTCGGTCTTTTTGGTTACTTAATAAAGCACAGTAGGGAGAGGGAGACGCTATTTTCGTACGGATTTTGGTTTATAAAGTTGGGATTAGTACATTAAAATAGTTAGATGAGTGATTAGTGTCCCCACTATTTGGTATTTTGTTGAGCAATCTATTTTAATTTCTTAATTATCTGATATTTTATTAGCTTTTTTTAATTCAAAACCTTAATTATCTAATATTTTATTATTTTTAATTCATAAACCGAATCAAACGAAATCCAAATAAATTAATATTTTATTGAATAATTGTGTAAAAATTTTACAATAGTTGCATCTCTATGTTTGTTATTATAATTACAAAAAATAAAACACAAATGCTTTTTATGCTAAATAGGTGAAAATTTTCTACATATAATGTATTTTTGGAGTTAATAAAATACTTGTGATAGATCTTTTTATCCTAAATTTGCTTAAGCCTTAACCACCAAATTAGGTGCCGTTGAGCTTAGGAGTAGTAGATCCTATTCTTGTGAGTTGCGGGGAGATCCTACTAATGAGGAATACATGTTTATACAATAGATATATGTATTTTTAGGATTAATAATGTATTTTGGGAAATGTTTTCGCCATAAAAATATATTATAAAAATAAATCTACAAATTAATATGGGTTGATGTGATACGTAAGATTATAAAACTACTCTTATTATAAAATAGATTTAACATAATATATGGACTCATAGCAAGCTTTAGAACATGTTTTTTTCTATCTTGAATTTGCTTCAACCTTAACTGCCAAATTAAGTGTCATTAAGTTCTCAAAATAAAAGATCCTATTCTTGTGGATTGAAGGATATGCAAGTCACTACAACTTAAACGTATACATGTTGCCGCAGATACAACTGCTAACTTTCATATGTTACGCGGCAATTCCACTCAATCACAAAAACATTTTCATGCTATTGCAACAGACAGTTTATTTTTTGTGTCCACTTTATTGCCGCAATAGAATATCCCATTTAACAATCACGTATTGCCAGTTCCCTTATTTTGTCCCAAATTCAGTGAAACCTAATTTCGCTGTTGGATGTCGAGTGGGTTGCAAGTTCCATCCTTTTTTATACACATTGTTCAGAGGAAGTCGTTTTATGCAGATCAAGTCATAATATTCACATGGACAATTTCTCTCTTGTTCTGACCCGTTCTCCATTAAACCCTTGTTTTGCTCACAAGTGGTAAGTATTTGTACATCAACCTCTGCAGCTTTCAACTTTTTTTTTTGGTGCACAACCGTTGCCCTGTTACTCTATTCAAGGTATAACCCACTTCAATCTAACATCTAAAGACTGTTTTCTATGCTCTAATATTCTGGCCGTAACCTACCCACCAATAATGTTCTATGCTATGATTTTTTGTCTAATAATGTATTACTAGTTTTGGAGCATTTGTCCATCTAATTTTCTAATTCCATGCATCAATCAATTATCAATTATCATGCATTACAAAGAGAACAAAAACCTACATAACTTTCATATTTGCATTCTCTGTTCTATGTTGGCCTCCTTGAATTATTGTATTTCTTGCTTATATAACTGCAAGGTGATTGGGCATGTTCATATTGTAGTTTGGAAAATTTAATTTTTGACTTTACTATTGTTGGGAATTTGGACCTTCCAAATTCATCCCCTAGGATTTATTCTTTGTAGGAATATCAAGAAAAATGAGAAATAATAACAACACAAAAAATTTAAGTGAAAAACTCCCAAAACAAGAGAAAAACCACCAGACATAGAGAAAAAAAAATCCATTATGTGAAAAAGTATTACAATCACACAATTTTTCTTCTCACCTCGAAGACACCCACAAAGATTCCCCACTAGCAAAACTTTAACTCTCACCTCTTCCCCTTTTATAAAAAAAGACCAATAGAGGAATTTAATTAAAGTAAAAAATTACTAGTTAAGTTTTTGACTAGTGCACTTAATCAAGGAGGTTATCCCTCCTTTTATAGGCCTTGGATCTTGGCTCTTCCATCGTTTCCCATCGATGTGGGACTCCAAAGAGCAAAAAATCAACAATTTCCACCTTGCGATTTTAACTGGTCCCATAGCCACACTCTACTTCGATGAAGATTTTCATAACTTCTGCTATCATGCTCAATCATAAAAGCATACTCACTCAAAATAAATCAATTCCAAATATTTCACTTCGACCTATGTCGAAAACAACCTTGCTGAAAATTATAGTGTAACTTTCACGTTTGGCTTTTCCTGGAAGTTCATCAGCCATTAACATGAATTTCCACCACACACCCTATATCAATGCCAAACCAATGTCCGTATGTAAACTTGTAGACTTGCTAACATTAACACATCTTCTATCATGGCAACTTTGGGAATTAGTGGCATGCTATGAGGATGTACATGTCCTTTTTCAAAGGACATCGTCTTCCATGGAGAGAGACAAAGTTAGCTTCATTACAAGTATCTTCATTTACTAACTTGGAGTCACTTGCTGAACCTGATCCAGCTCCTGGACAATTTTTCTTGGCGTGCCCAGATTGTCCAGACCCTAGCAGAATGCTTTCTTCTTCTTCATGTAGTTTTTCTTCTTCCTATTAGCAGCTGCAACCATTGCTATGTTCTCAGGTTGACCATTATTTTCACTACCTAGTCTTCTCTCTTCAGAAAAGAGTTTACTGGTAACTTCTGAAAAAAGTTTTTTCTCCTTCCCATGTATCAAAATAGGTTTCATATGCTCATAGGAAGGTAGAAGAGACTAGATGAGTCTCAAGGCTTGATCCTCATTATCAATTTTAACTCTAATAGATTTTAGCTCAGAGACAATGCCATTGAGGAGACAATGCCATTGAGAACACTTAAATGATCTGGAATTTTTGTACCTTCACTCATCTTCACAGTGTATGAAACTGCTCCTTTAAGTACACCCGATTCAAGACGCCTTTCATCTTATACAACTCTTCGAGCTTTTCCTAGATTTTCTTTTCCGTAGATATTCCATGCACATTTGCAAGAACATTCTTGGCCAGGCACAAACGTATCACACTTGCTGCTCTCAAATCCAAATCCTCCCAATATTTATCACTTATTCTAGATCTGATTTTTGTTTCACCAGTCACATTAGTACCACTACTGACTTCTGGGGTTGGTTTGCCCTCTTCAACATCTTGTGTAATCCTAATTAAATCAAATCATCCTTGACTTGCACTTGTCAAAAGCCAAAATTAATTCTTTCATCAATTTCTCCACCTCAAATCTGATAAGATTTGAAGCCCCTACTTCCTGACATTGTCTCAATGAATTTTACAGTATAAATGAATAGTACTCACTAAGTAAGTTCTTAGAAAAGATTGGAGGGTCACAATGGTCTCGCTTAAATTCCAATCTCCTAGACAGAACCTTCTTAGACAGTACGTATCCATATCCGCACTTCCACACCAAAGCTCCACCACACCAAAGCTCCACCCCACCAAAAGGACCTAAGCTCTAATACCACTTATTAGGAATTTGGACCTCCCAAATTTACCCTCTAGGATCTACTATTTGCAGAAATATTAAGAAAAATGAGAAATAATAACAACACAAGAAATTTAAGTGAAAAACTCCTAAAACAGGATAAAAACCACCAGACCCAGAGAAGAAAATCCATTATGTGAAAAATTATTACAATCACACAATTTTTCTCCTCACCCCAAGGACACCCACAAAGGTTCTCCACTAGTAAAAGTTTAACTCTCACATCTTCTCTTTTTACAGAAAAAGGCCAACACATGAATTTAACTAAAGTAAAAAGTTATTAGTTAACCTTTTGATTGGTACACTTAATCAAAGAGGTTAACCCTCCTCTTATAGGCCTTGGGCCTTGGCTCTTCCCTCATTTCCCATCAATGTGGGGCTCTTAAGAGCAAAAAACCAGCAACCATTACATTGTTTAGGAACTATATACTCCTTATAATCAATACATCAGTGCTGCAAAATGCTTAAATTTACATCCTCTATGTGTTTCTAACGGATTTGGGGGATGCCACATGCCATTTGTTCGATTAGGTTCTCATAGACTCTGTTTAATTCTAAAGTAAGGGAAATGTATATAGTTTTTTTATAGCCACAACATCATAGGGACATGAATGAGGGTTTTTTTTTAAATAGAAAATTATGTTTTTGTTGTTGTTCTGGAGGATGTATTTTTCATTTTAAGATGGGAGAGGGCCTCTGTTTACAGTGGGTAAATGTTTATTCATAGTTCATGACAACAAATTCTGATCATTCTTTTAACCAAAGTCATACAAGTTGTGCATTTATGTTTTATGAAGCAAATTGCAAAATGGATAAACAACAAATGGGAAAACTCCATCTATATGTTTTTGTCGCAAAGTTTTGGCCAGATCTTCTTAACTATTCATTTATTTCTACCCAATTTTCTTTTAATACAAAACAATTTAACGATATTCAAATATTCGTGACACAATCTCAGAAAGATGAGCTAAGATGAAGACAGTAACTAGAATATCTTCTGCATTTCACCAGGTTAGGGTCAAATATAATAATTGAAAATTACATGACATTTGTAAATTTTGTTTTTATTTTCAACATCTTTGTTGGACGTTAATTTAATTTCTTTGTTGCACCTATATTTGATGATCTATGTTAAGCCAGCATTATGTTTTCATTTTCTATGAACAACCTAACTATGAAAACTAAATTCAGCAATAACTATAGATCATAAAGTTTAACATTTCAAATGGCACTTGTTAAAACAGAGTTTAATTGAATAAATGATTCTTTATTGAGCAAGTTACTTCAGTATACAGTCATATACTTATACAAGAGAAAATGAATATTTGTTTGTTACAAGAACCGTAGGAAGGATAACGGTTTTTTTCTACTGTTATATTCTAGAAGCCATTGTGGGATTCTATTGTATACGACGCGTGCACTGTAGTGGATGCTCAAAGTTTGTTGTTGCTGCAGTGGTGCACTCTTTTTGTTTGTCAAAATGTACAATAAGGTCAGATAGTCTAATATGCACACTCGAGTTCAATGGGGTGTCAACCACATTGAGACTCAATCTGAAATTAGTGAACTTGGCTGAAACCAGTGGCTTGGTCAAGACATCTGCTATTTGATCTTTAGAGCTACAAAACAAAACCTGCAGTGTGCGAGCAACAACACGATCTCTCACGAAGTGGAAATCGATGTCCATATGTTTTGTTTTGGAATAATAGACTGGGTTGGCTAAAAGGTAGGTACCTCCAATGTTATATACCACAAGATTGGAGCCTTGGCAAGTGGAATACCCAACTCATGCAAAACTGTTTGAAGCGATATTGTTTCAGCAGCTGAAGAAGCTAAGGATTTGTACTCAGCTTCGGTGGAAGAACGAGCTATTGTTCTTTGTTTCTTCGAGCTCTAGGAAATGAGATGTTGTCCAAGGTAGATGTAGAAGCTACCAGTTGATCTCCGATCATCTGGACAGCTCCCAATTAGCATCTGAATATGCTTGGAGAGTAAAAGTGGACTGCTTCTTGAACAATAAGCCGTAGTTGATAGTAGCCTTGAGGTATCTGGGGACTCTTTTTACAGCACTCCAGTGAGATGTCTTGGGCGAGTGCATGAATTGGCAGATCCTGTTTGCAGCAAATGAGATATCAAGTCTTGTGCCACCCACTACACTTCGATACAAGGTGGGATCATCAAAGTTAGGAAAGGCAAACTTGGACAATTTGAGAGAAGCAACCATCGGGGATGTGATTGATTTAGCCTCAAGCATTTTGCTACGTAGCAACAGAGAATGAATATATTTGAGTTGAGAAAGCAAGACTCCTTGAGCTGTGTGATCAACTTCCAAGCCGAGAAAGTAAGATAAATTGCCAAGGTCTTTGACAGGAAAATCATGACTTAAATCAAGAATGAGGAGATCAATTGCCAAGAGCTTAGAAGAGGTGATAACTATGTCATCAACATAGACTAATAGGTACATAAGAACATCACCATGCTGCAGTATGAAGAGTGAGGGGTCTGCTTTTGAAGCACAGCTGTAGGCAAGCAACCAAGAGCTGAGTTGAGCAAACCATGCTCTTGGTGCTTGCTTGAGTCCGTATATGGCCTTGTGCAATTTGCACACATATGTTAGATGAAGAGGATTAAAAAACCCTTGGGGTTACTGCATATACACATTTTAAGTCAAGGAACCATGCAAGAATACATTCTGAATATCTAACTAATGCAAGGGCCATGAGTGAGTGACTACAATAGATAATATGAGCCACATGGTAGATGGCTTCACCATTGGGCTGAAAGTCTCATTATAGTCCAACCTATGTAGTTGATGATATCCTTTTGCTACAAGACGAGCTTTTCTTCTTTGGAAGGAAACATCAGCATTTGTTTTGGTGCGAAAGACCCACCTACAATCGAGAATATTAGTGGTGGGAAAAGGTGGAACAAGGCTCCATGTTTAGTTTTGCAGTAGAGCAACATATTCTTGTGACATTGCTTCTCTCCATTCAGAAAATTTGGAGGCCATGGAGTAGCTAGAAGGCTCATTTGGAACAGAGACAATAGTGGTATGACAGAAACGTGTAGAGTATGGTATGGTACCATCCGTGAATTGTCGGGGTCGAGAGGAATTTGTGTGGGCACAAGTAATAAATAATAAGTGAGTGAGGTGGGATCAAGATGGGTGGAGGTGAGGAGAGTATGGGTGTTGTTGAAGCTGGGGAGAAAGGTGTAGAATAAATAGAAAGATGAGAGGTAGACGATGAAGAATGACTTAGAGAGGATAAGGCTGAAGTTGAGCTTGGTGGGCTTGGCCCAAGAATGGAAGGCAAAGTGATAGGTAGAAGTGTTGTTTGTGTGCGAGAGGGAGGAATTGATAGATCAGGTCGAGAATTTTGAAGAGGAAAAGAAGTCTTATTGAATACAACATCCCTTGAAATGTATAGTCTATTATTAGTATGGTCTAAACACTTGTAACCCTTATGAGATGGACTATAGCCCAAGAAGGGACAAGGGGCAGATTGAAATTTTAATTTGTTAGAAATATATGGTCTAAGATTGGGTTAACATACACATCCAAAAACCTTAAGAAATTTGTAATTAGGATCAGAGTTGTGAACAAGAGAGTGAGGTGATTTATTTTTTAGAGTAGGAGAGGGAAGAAGATTAATTAAATAAACAACAGTCTCAAAAGCATCAGCCTAATAATAAAAAGGAGGAGACAAATGAGCCAATAGGACAAGTCTGGTTTCAACTATGTGCCTATATTTTCTTTCAACAAGGCCATTTTGTTGATGTGTGTGAGGACATGAGAGGCGATGGGTTATTTCCAATTTTTTACAAATTTGAGTTAAAGGTTTGAATTCACTACCACCATTAGTTTGCAGAGTAAGTAATTTAGTATTGAATAGATACTCGATATAAGGCAAAAAGTTAGAGAAAATTTGAGAGACATCAGACTTAAGTTTGAGAGGAAAGAACCAAGTATAACGTGTATAACGATCAACAAAAGAGAGGTAATATTTAGAACCAAGTCTAGAAACATAAGGGGCCAGACCCCATAAGTCCGCACAAAGTAACTCTAAAGGCTTTGTATATTGGGCCTGACTATTGCAAAAAGATAATTGATGCCTCTTAGCTAATGGACATTCTGGACATTGGAAGGAGGAGTCCGTGTGAGGAACAAACAAAACATTTAGAGTGCATAACTCGGGAGACCAATGATAAGGATGGATGCCCTAGTCTTCGATGCCATTGTGCTACACTTGTTCTTTCACCAACATGAGTGGATGAAGAGGATGATGAAGACAGTTTGGGACCGAAAATATAAAGTCCATTATGCGTGGGACCTGTGAGGAGGAGTTTTCCCGTGTGTTTGTCCTTCACAGAAAAATGGGATGAGTGAAATTCGAAGAAGCAGGAGTTATCAATGGAAAATTGAAGGACTGAAACTAAATTCTTTGTAATGGAAGGAATATGAATCATATTTCGAAGAGAAAATGAAATAGAAGAATTGGGAGAGAATGAGGAATCATCGAAATTCTGGATGGGTAGACCAGTGCCATCGCCTACACGGATTGCATCATCACCACTATATTGTGTAGAAGAAATGTTCAAGTTACTCAGATCGTCAGTGAGATGATGATTGGCTACTGAATCTGGATACCATGAAGAATCAGAATTTGAACCAGGAGCTGTATAATTAGCCGAAAAAGACCTTGGAGCATCAAATTGATAGGAATGATCAAACATGTGTCGGCACTGCAGAGCAGCACGCCCTGACTTGTTGAAAACCTGGCAAGTGGGATGTTGAGCCGTGTAATGAGGTTCTGGGTTGCTGGAGAAAAAGGTTCTACCACCACGAGCGTTGAAGAAATGGTGACCATGACCTATGCCTTGATGTCCATTATGAGCGGTGCTGCGACCGCGTTGATCTTGTCCTCTAGTAGCACTGAAATTAACATTGAGTTCAATAGAGGAGATGGGACTTCGTGTGAAATGAGAAGTTCGACCTTCTTGAATAAGTAAGAGTTGATATAGCTCAGTAGAGGAGAGAGGTGCAGCTCGGGTGGTCACAAATGTGATGAAAGATTCATAAGATGGTCCTAGACCATTGAGAAGATAAGTAACAATTTCCTAATCAGGAAGGGGATTTCCTGTTGATGCCAAGAAATCAGCTAGAAGACGCACCTTTCCGAAATAGTCAGAAATGGAGAGTTCTCCTCTAGACAGGTTAGTAAGCTGAAAACGAACTTAGAATTCTTTGGCTTGGGAGTGGAAAGCAAACATGGATTTTAAAGAGACCCAAAGATCTCGACCGGATGTAGAAAAGAGAACATGACCTAGAATAGAATCAGACAGAGCGGAGAAAAGAATGCTCAAGACTAATTGATCTGTGCGACGTCATGTAGTAAATGATGGGTTTGTTTTGGGTAAGCCATCATATGAGGTAGGAATGGTTTCCAAAGGGCAAAACAGTGAGCCATCGATGTAGACAAAGAGCTTTTGTCTGTGTAGATAGACAGTAATCTACACCTTCCATAAAAGGTAGTTGTCTGTTGTTAGTTTGGTACTAACAATATGCGAAAGGAAGAGAGGTTTGAGGAAAGGGGGGAAGAGGAGGATGAGGAGGAGCAAGAGCAGGAAAGGAGTTGGCCATGGATCAGAGTGATGGTAGTCGACTAGCTCTTGATATCATGTTAAAGCAAAGTTTAATTAAATAAATGATTCTTTATTGAGCAAGTTGCTTCAGTATACAATTGTGTACTTATACAAGAGAAAAGGAATATTTGTTTGTTACAAGAACCGTAGGAAGGATAATGGTTTTTCTCTACTGTTATATTCTAGAAGCCATTGTGGTATTCTATTGTATACGGTGAGTGCACTGTAGTGGATGCTCAGAGTTTGTTGTTGTTGCAATGGTGCACTCCTTCTGTTTGTCAAAATGCACAATAGGGTCAGATAGTCTAATAGCACTCACATAGTATATAAAGGTTTCATATCATGCAATGATGTTAAAAGGGATTTATCAAATGCATTAAATTATCTATTCACAAATAATATCAACTACGTGATGTGAATCATATACAAATATACTTTTTCTTGATCAAATTCTAGTAGCAGGCTAGCTAGCTAGCAATGTTCGATAGCTACTTCTTGGATTTTGGCTCTAATAGATTAGTGAGTCGAGGTATTGTAGATTATTTTGTTATCATACATTTCCATGCATAAAAAATTAAAAAAAAAAACACTTGTATATGGTCCAAATCTCAAATTCACCCAATAAACTGTGAAGCTAGAGAAGGCCACTTTCAATTTGGATTTCCTAAGCTATTACTTGATTGTTTTATATAGTCTTATGTAATCAAATATAAGCCAATCCAGATTCACAAGTTTATAGCCAACATTTGATCCTAGCTCTCTCTCTCTCTCTCATACACACACACAAATTTGATAAACATGTATATGTAATTAGGATATATAATCAAATTGTTGATTTTCTTATTTATTTATTTTTTTAAAATGAGTCTCTAGTAACATGTATGCCGTTGTCAGTAATATGTATAATGATTTTCAGATAATTAACAGGTAATATGATTTTAAAATTGTGGTTCATATTAATTAATGAAAAATGCTAAATGTACTTAAGAAAAACTTATAAAAAACTTATTTCTCCATATGTCAGTTATTGATATGCTGAAAATCATGAAATTTGAATTTCAAAAGAAAACTAACAAAATGAGTCTTGTAAGTAAAATTGTTAGTAAAACTGTAAGTACATGTAGCACCACTCTTAATTAATATGCTTACCCAGTATTCCATTACCTTCATTTGGTCTAGAAAAAAACTATAATTTAGGAATATACTTAAACATATATGTGGTGGTTTCTCTACATTAGTTCCAGTTCACTATAATGATTTTATTTATCTATATTTAATTGTTAGTATTTACTGGAGGTTACTCATGAACCTCAAATACAACCAGATTTCATCGAGAGTACAAGAATGCAACATTGAAAACCTATAGTATCAATGATAGATCTTTTTGGCTAAGTACCCGACCAATATACAGTCTATGACGTGGAATCACATATGTTTAGTGTTTGAGACAATAGTGATTTGCAAATTATATCATATTAATAGGTCTATGCAATATGCATATCACCTACTCACTTGTAGCATTTGTTTCAACAACATAGAAAGAATCTCATCACAATTGTGTAGAAGATTAATTTGTTAGGATAGCTTTGCTTTGCTATACCATATTCTTATGTTTTTGGATTACATATTGTGTATAATATTTTTTCCCACATTCCTTTCGTGAAATAAAATATTTTTCCTTATGCGCATCTAATCATTTTTCCTTATGTGCACCCAACTACGATTCAATTCCTTCCATTGTGAGCTTCATAAAATCTACAATAGTTATAAAAGTCATAAAGGAGCACTAGAAGAAGGTACTTACATGGTGGATCAAGCTGTCTAATGTAAGTTATGCATGCGATGGGGCAGTAAAGAGTTCAAGGTAATGTTGATGTCTTAACGATTCCAGCTTTTCAATTCATTGAATGGGTCATTGCAGCAAGTGTGCCTTATAAAGTTGTTTGCTACATAGAATTGTGCTAATATGTATATGGTGTTTGGTGTTGCATGTTTATTCTCCATCAAGCATTGACACTACAAAACAAGGCCAATAAAGAACTACAAAGAACTAACCGTATGGTTGGAGGGAAATCTTTTGCGAGACTACTAGAAGAAAAGGTAACAAAGGGTGTGATAGTTCAATGAAAGTCATTGGGAAATGGCCTTGATGTTTCCTTGGAAACATATATGCTTCTTAGTAGCTGGCCTTTGAAGCATTTGCTTTGCATGTTGCAGCGTGAGAGTGTGCACAACTTGGTTGATTTATTAGGGAGTCTCGATGATTGAAAAAGAAGAACAAATTTGTAACGGACATGATTGAAGATCTCTATGTGAGTAACAATAACCTCGGGCAGTTAACTAGTTTTTATAATTTCCAGCAGCTAGTTCATGCTTACTTTTTATATTAGTTGTCATCTTCTTCATGATTAATGACCTTTTTGTGCATTATTGTTGAATAATCAAATGGTGGAAATGATAAATGCAATGGACCCTGAGAATCAAACTCGAGAGGCAGTGGTGGTGATTTTTAGTGAGGCTTTCGGCTATAGGCTGGGATATACCAAAAGGTTGGGAGAGATGGAGATGTCCAAATTGAGTAGAAGGTCGCATTTTAGTGTTGATGTTGGAGGGATCTATTACAAAGCTAAGCTTGAGGATCAAAATTCAAATGTGCGGGATCTATTACAGAAGCAAGCTAAATTCAATAAATTTATGACCTACTCTATGTCACAGTAGCAATCCAAAGGAGAGTCTCCAAGAGAGACTCAGGTTGTTGAGTAAGCATTTTGTGGAGAATTTTTTTGTATAAATATATTTTGAGAGGCTATGGTGGTAGCCCTTTTGGAAAATGATGGAAGACAACTTGAAAGTGATGATTGGATGGTTGGGAAGTTGGAAGGTCAGGAGTGCAGGTCAACTAATGTTTGATCTCAATTGTTGGTGAAATAATTTTTGAAATTGTATGTTGGTCATCGCTAGAATGGGGATGAGTTATCATCACATGCATGTTTTCCCTACAGAACTAATTCTCCATACAAGAAAATATTGTTGTGTTGCCACACTTGTGTTAACAGGTAAACTTGCAAAATACAAAAATATGTTTGTATTTATTTTTGTTGTATTGGTTATTTATTTTCTCGTGTTTATAAGCTATTTTTCATGTTTTTGTGTTGGTGCTGGACATCTTAGTGGTGGATGATGTAGGGTCATTTGTGTGGTGGTGGCAGCACGAAGTGGACACACACACACATATAAATATGTTAAAGTGTCATTCCATCATGCATATAAAGATTTGGGTGTTGATAGGGATAGCCACGCTACACATATTATGTATAGGATTTGAGTTAAATATGAGTATATATGACTATTGTTACTAGAGTTTCATTCCCAAAGAATTAAATGGTTAGGTTTACATAACATCGTGAAGACTTATGGATGTAGGAAAATGAAACTTGAGATCTAATTTGATGAAGATCAAAAGTTGAAGTAGCTAAGACAAACAAAGATTTCTGACCATATGTTAAGCAACATTGAAGAAAGCACTCAACTTCCACTGATTAGCCTGATACTATAGTTGTATGCTCTAAATGATTGTATAAAAGTTGTCTCCCACATATGTATATATATAGCTTGCACCATGGTTGACTGAAGAACACTTATCATGATGTCTTGTATATTTTGACACACTTTATGGAGTTTGGTATATGATATGATGTCTAGTACTATAGATACATTGATACAATGAAATTAAGCATGTATTCTCATATAGGATATGTGCATGTTGTGCATGTGTGTGTATGTGTGGGCTTGCACGCGCAAGCATACATATTTTGTTCAATATCTATATGTATTGGTAAGTGGCCTTAGGGATATAGTAGTAGTCCCATTCTAGAAAACTACAGGAAGAAGAAAAATATAGGGCTACTATAGACACAAATGAATCCCACACACTGATGTGGCACATTGCTAGTGTGTTACGTCTCCCTTATTTCTCTCTCTCTCTCTCTCTCTCTCTCTCTCTCACTTCCCTCTTCCCCATTTTCCTCTCTCTTTCTCCCTCCCAGGGTGGTTCCCAACCACCACAGATGGCCAAAGGACGACGACCGTTGACCACGCAAGCCATTAGCTCAGACCCTGACCACTCTAGCCACCTAGCAACGGCCACGCAATGGTCGACCATGCACATAGTGTGCGTCTCTTTCCCTCTCTCTTTCTCCCTCCCAGGGTGGTTCTTGAGCACCACAAATAGCCAAAGGACGACGACCGTCCACTACACAAGTCGTCGGCTCAAATCTCAACCACCTCAACCACCTAGCGGTGGCCATGCAGTGGTTGACCAAGCACACAATGTGCGAAATGTGAACCAATGTGCATCGTGAGCTACCGTGAACTCCACGCCTGCAGTGATGCTTGGACCGTTGGCATCTTCTGCCCATTCTGAGGTGGTCCTCGACCACCATGGCCTACACAAAGAGAGGGCACAAGGAGAGGGTAGGGGTGGTGGGCATGGGGGGAGGGGGAGAAAGAAAGAAAAAAAATAGGGGGAGATGTGGCACACTGGCAGTGTGCCACATCAGTATGGAACCCCTTTGTAGGATTCCTTTGTATCTATAGTGCTTTCCTTTTTTCATTTTCAAATTGTGGGTAGAATCATCACTTTCAATCACCAAAGGCAGAAAGGAATGTGTATTGTCGCATAAGCTTCATTGAAAATCTGATATTAGAGCAGTTTTTTAACCAATCTTATCTTTGTCCATTGATGAGTGTACAACTTTTGAATCACCTTAGAATCTCCTCACTTGTTTTTGGGTTATTTGACCTTTTTTTTTTTTTAAGAAAAAAGAAAAATCTATGAGGGGCTCTACATTTTTTAATGTAGAGGTCATTGCTTTGGTCCTATTGGCCACAAATCGATTATGTGTTCAAAATTTACAGTGAAGAGTTCGGAGGATGAAAAGGAATGGGGAGAGAGACAATTTTGAAATGAGAGAAAATCTCATACTTCTCGATACATAGTGAAAATAATTATAAGATGATGTGTTGACCTCCTATTGGATGGTATCAAGATCTTATTTACACCGCATCCGTTTTCAAGATTTTCTCCACAAAAAAAAAAAAGATAAAAATAAATATTATAAAAGTTGCTTGTTAAGTAAGATTCTTGACATGATAATCTTTTTAAATTTGTAATTTCGCTTTTCTAAATCAAATTTTGGTGTAAAGGAGTCTCTTCCACCAACCAAGACTCATAGTTATTATAAGTAATGATACCTATATAACTTTTTTTACAACACATTTTATAACTATATTTCAAAATAAGGATATATTTGTAAAATAATATTATTTTTACAAGATATTTTATAAAAAAAAACCCTTCATTTTAAAATATAGTTATAAAATGTATTATAAAAAATATTGTGTTTATTAATTGGAAAAAACTCAAGGCCGGTCGGGTGACTCATTTGTTTTTACACCAACCAATACCAATTAACAACGTAAGAGGAGTAGGAAAGACACATCTACACCCGTACATGTATTCTTCTTCCCCTCCCTTTCTCCCCCGAATTCTTCTTCCCCCTTCCTTCTCCCTCTCTCTCTCCCACGAGTTCTTCATGCAAGTCCTCACCCCTTCCAAACAAATTGGTTATCTCCCACGATTATGGAGGTCTGGGCCCAAATTGTCTCTTGCCATTAGATGTCCACACGGGAACAAATATGGTTTTTGCTCTCTTCTAAGACATTGTTTTTAGAATTATAGAATTTTGACCAACCCGGATGTAAGCCAATGCATACTTTATATGTTTATATTGTTTTTTCTCTTTTTTTCTACATATTCTTTTTAACGAAAAAATCGTTTTGTTTGGCTACCGAGAAAACAATAGGGAAAGGAAAAAAAAATCAAAATTTGAGTTTTAGATTCTACGTTGCTATCTGGGCCTAATGCAAGTCTTTTGGGCTTGCTTCAACAATGCCATTGCATTCTTTTTATTTTTCTTTTTATAAGTAGAAATAGATTTATTTTTTTTTATGAAAAGTTGTACAGTATACACTCCTTGACCATGATTGGCTGGTGAGAAAATATGGAGTAAATCTTGGGTTGGAGAGAGAACGGTGTAAGGAGAATTGTATATATATATATAGAGAGAGAGAGAGAGAGAGGTAGTGGCAAATGGGGGCAAGGTGATTTATTCGCACAATGGCAAGTGGGTTTTGTTTTTCTAATGATTTCGCTTTTAGGTTTTCATCTCAATTGTCACAAAGACGCTTTTGAGGGCTAATGCTTTGCTATTCTTATGGATACAATAAGGAATCAAGAATAAGAAAAAGAAAAATTCATAATCTCTTGCTCTTTGTTCTTTGCAAACTATCTCGGTAAAGCTTATGTATTTGGCCCGAACCGGTGGAACCGGTTCGATTTTGGACCCGTTCCCTTAGTTCCAAAACTGACCGGTACCATTCTGGTTTCAGTTTTATGCTTTTTAGGATTCGACCAGACTGGTTCACTATATTATATATTTTAAATTAATTTTTTAAACATTATATATAATATTTTATATTATATAAAATTTATATATATATAATATAAATTATAATTATATAAGATAATATTATCATAATTTATAACATAAAATTGTAATCTTAAACATGAAAATTCTTGTTTTCAGTTTTTGTAGTAGTTATATTTATAGGCTTATATTATTTTTTTTTTTAAAAAGTTTTACATCAGATTTTTGTTTTCAATTTTTGTTTTATATAAGTTTTTTTATAGTAGACTTTTTTTTACATAACTGATTTTTTTATAAAGCATATTTTTGTAAATAGTAACAGACTTTTAATAAAACAGATTTTTTTAAAGCGATTTTTTTTATACACAGATTTTTTACGACAAATTTGAATTTTATTAAAATTGGAGAACCGGACCAGAACCGATAAAATCGAAAGTACCAATTTAGGAGGGTAACCGGAATGTAATCAATTTTCGAAAATGCAAAACTGGTGTATACCAATTCGATCCTAAATTTTATCTAAAATCAAACCGGCTACAGTACTAGCTACAATACCCGGGGGGAAGAATTTTATAATTGACTGTGTTTCTGGATAAATAAAAAACTTCAACTCGTTGCCATATATAATTTCCTTGTTAATTCCAATAAGAAGGTGAGATTTACTTTCTTTACAGACCAAATTAGTTTATTTGACAACATGGGCACGGTCGGTAAGTTGGAGGAGGTTTATATATTTTTCTGGTTGCATTTCTTAGATGCATTTACCTACAGGGGAATGGAAGCATATAGTTACAGAAATGAGAAGTCAATTAATGAGCAAAAAATTATTAGGTACTCTAAAAATAAGGATGATGGGGTACTCTCATCCTGTCATTACATGTCATGCAATTAAAATATCCCAATAAACATCAATTTTAATTAACATGACATCCTGTAATTAAGGATGGGTATCGAGGCACTGCCATCCGCCCACCACGTCAAACCTCGGTCCGCAGATTGGGGTTGTGCGAGCATCCCTAGGCGCCAAGGGACAAGGTCCACCCTTTGTCCTGGCCTAGCTTATATATATATAAACAAATTTTCTTTAATAAAACGTCATTTTATTATAGAATTTGTTATAAAACCCAATCGTCCTCTCTTTCCTCTCAATTTAAACTTCTCCTTGCTGTCTCCCTTCTCCCTCTCGCCTTCTAACCCAGCCCCTCCCTCCCTCTCTCTCTCTCTCTCTCTCTCTCTCTCCTAGTTGTTGTTGAGGGTCACTTGTGGTGCCGGTTGCCATTAGTGTGACGTCTATGAGGCCAATCCACCTCCAACATAAAACCGGGGGGGGCCCACAAAGGCGGGGCCAGGGCCCAAACATGCGGGGTGGGGTAGCAGCCTTGGGCTGTAATAAAATGTGAGTACCAATTGTCCATATTTCACAAGTACCTAATAATATTTACGCAGGACAGCCCGTCTCCCACCAACAGTTCGCCGCTGAACCAAGGAATAATGCAAACTTGCGGAAGGTATCAAGAAAACTGGTGATCCATCGCTAGAAAATATGTAGATGCAACTCAATTTTATCAAATCAAACCTCATCCCATCATATCCAACTACATTTGGGAAGTTTCACGAACATCAAAATATGCATCAAAATATACAACACAGGCTACAACTCTATCTACAATCAACCAGAGAGTATGCAAAAGTTAATCTTTCTACAACGCACACTAACTAATTCCTGCCCCTCCAAAAAAGTATCGACTACTTCAATCCCTCTACCAAGCTATTTAAAACCATATTAGCATGTGTAAGTGAGCATTTGATTAAATGTGTCCATGTCTATACTCTAGGTTCTGTAGTTATATATCAAACACATGCTACTGCAATGAATATCATACCTTCATGTAAGTTATAGTAAACTAAGAATATCAAATTAAGAAAACATCATTAACATGCGGAACTAAACCGCAAAAGGTAGTTTCTCCACAAAAATGGATTAAAAGGTTACTACGATGCAGTAATCACTGCTGGAGAAAAAGCAGATGTACGTTCTAGAGTTCTGTAATTAAAAACCAACATCAAAACCAATTAATCTATTCTTCTTCATCTTTATTCTTGTTTCTTCTCTTTTGCTCATTTCAGCCTCATTATCACCTTCACCGGCACCAGTAAAAAAGCCAGTGGGCGATGCAGCACTACCATCCTAGCCTCCTTTCCTTTTTCTCATCATAAGGTCCAATCCATTCTCCCTCGATTTGTGGGCTACATTAGATTTGTAGAGGAAGCATTGCTGCAGGAATTTCAAGGTTGTGGTCAAGCTATAGGCACAGGAGGTGAAGTGTGGTGAGAGAAAATGAAATTTGAAACTGACCCACTCAAGGATTGAAGAAAAATTACAAAAGCTATCTAGCAAAATCTGTGATTATTAGCATAATGAATTTGCAGAAGAAACCAATAGACAGCAAAGGTAAACTCAACTTAATCAAGTTGAAGCAGAACTCCAAGTCTCCAACTAGATTTGAGAAGTTTATCTTTTTTTTGATAAGTAGATTTGAGAAGTTTATATTCTCACGACTTCAAGGCTGGGAAAGATTATTATTCACAGAAAGGGCATGGATGGCTCTATGCAAAGTTAACATTCCGATGGCGACTAACACGTGAAAACTAGGCTAGCCAATAAATGTTAAGATGCACATAATCAAGCCTAATTTTCATTTCGGATACTACTAACCTATTTCATTCTTAATCAAGATAAATTCAAAACCATATAACGTATATAACTCCAACATTGACTAAACGTCCCAATATACCCAGACTCCTACATTTAATTCCATAGAAAAAATCACAAACATTATTAGCACAAAGTCAAAGTTAGAAAAGAGTCGACAAAATGTTAACAATAACAAATTAACAAACCTAAATGAGATAAAGAAAATAGCCTGCATGCAAATAGAAACAGTTCTTTTTGGGGGGCGGGGGAGGGGATAAGTCATGCAAAGAGAAACGATGAAAAGCAGCTACAGGAAATGCATCAAAAAGTTACACAAAACTATAAAGGACTCATTGCAGATGAATGAAAAACAGATAGGGATACATTCAAGATTTCTACCAGATAGAGACCAAAATCATAATCCTTTCTACTCTTCCTCGGCATCTTTATTCTTCTTTTTCTTCTTTTTCTTCTTCTCACTCACACTAACCTCACCATCACTTGCACCATTAGCAATGCCAGTAAGCGCTGCAGCCCCACCATCCTCGGCCTCTTTGTTCTTCTTCTTTTTTTTCTTCTTCTCAGACTTGTCTGCTTCAGGTGAACCAGCTTCAACCTTATCTCCGTGCTCCTTTTTCTTCTCCTTCTCAGCCTTTTCGTCACCTAAAGCATCTGCAACGCCATCCTCTTTATCCTTCTTTTTCTTTTTCTTCTTCTCTTTCTTTTCAACTTCAACCTCAGCCTTTTCAACTTCAACATCAGCAACTTTAGCTTTCTTCGAAGGAAGGGGAACAGGGGTATTGGTGCTTTCATCCAGCTTCCGTTTACGCCCCTCCCCATCATCATCATCCTTACTTTTATTCTTCTCTTTCTTTTCCTTCACTACAGCAGGTTCTGTAGCAGCTGCAATGCCTGCAACCACAGAATCCCCACCAGTGGGTAAAACCAGGTTCCTCATCCATTCTTGAGGGGTATTCTCATTTGGCTTCCCATGTTTATCCAACTTCCCATCCGCTATCAGTTTCTTTTTCATCGATGCCCTTGGCCCCAACCCCCACTTCCTTGGGTACATATCCCGATCCATCACTACCCTCTTAATCCTTGCGACAACACCATGATCACAAGTTGCCATCACCGCAGTTGTCATCTCTGCAATCCCCAATGCAATTGCTTCTCCTTTGGTAGTCATGAGCACAAGTTCCTCTCCAACCTCAATATCATTCTCAAACCTCAACAATCCCGGAATCATCAACTTCGCACCATAACAAATAGCATTCACAGCAGAATCCTTCACAACCAACCTCTTATAACTCGTCAAAATCACTTCGAGCGGCATAATCACCCTCCTCAAATAGGTCTCATCCCTATAATTATCGTAAATCCATTGTGCATCCAACACATCATGCATGGTAACCATGTTATCCTTCTCGCCCAAAATCCCCGACCTTACCCTCCGCAGCTCCTGCATATGCCCTCCAACTCCAAGAATCAGACCCAAATGCACACACATCGTCCGCACATAAGTCCCCGCCTCACAAGAAATCCAGAAAACCACCAAATGCTTATCAGCGTCATACTCAAGAAGCTTACTTTCATATATAGTCCTAATCCTGAGCTGCCTCTTCACCGCAGAAATCAAAGGCGGCCTCTGAAAAACAGCTCCAGTGAGGGTTTCGAGTGCTCGAGCAACCTTAGACACATCGGGTACCGAAGAATGCAACCTAGCAACACAGACATACTCTTTTCCAGCGCCTTGTTGTGATTTGACGAGTCTAGTGGCTCGATCAATGCAAACAATCAGGTTCCCAGTGACTTTGGGATCGAGGGTACCACTGTGACCCGTTTTTTCGACCTTGAGGATCCTTTTGATCCAGGCAACTACCTCATGCGAAGATGGGTTAGCGGGTTTATCAAGATTTATAATACCGTACCTGATATACTGTTCGAGAGGACGCTTGAGAGGGGAGTAGCCGGAGGGGAGAGGAGTGTAGTGTCCGGTACGAACGTTGAGGCGGTCGTAGTTTTTTAGAAGAATGGGCCATTGAGAGGTGTCAATGGAGGGAGTGAAGCTCTGGGGCTTGATCATGAAGTCCCCAGAGTCGGAGCCCTTCTGAGTGGGCTCCGAACCCAGAGAGGAGAGTGGCTCGGGCAAGACGACGGGGGTCTCATCCTTGGAGCGGTGCTTCTTCTTTTTCTTCTCCGAGCGAGAAAGCTCCATCTCGGACATGGCTCGGCAGTGCTACTGTGAGCAGAGCGGCTGGTTTCTTCACTAGGGTTTTAGTGGAGGCGATTGAAATGTGGGGGTTTTGGAAGAAAATGGGGATTTTATAACCAGTTTTTTTTTTTAGGGAGTAATTATGAGGTCCCTCTACTACTGTGCGGACTATTATTTAAGAATTAAAAAAGTAAAAATAATTCTATTTAAAATTTAAATTTTATCAATGACAATCAAGCCCCATGGTCCATATCAACCAAGCCCAGTTTCAGATAGTAAAGCCCAATTTCAAATGATGAAGCCCACTTGCAAAAGCAGAAATATCAATTACATCTTTTGGGTCAAATGGGGGTGAGCTTTAGGAGCTTCCCAAACACTGGAACCATCACTCACCTTCGAGAATTAAGCTCGTCATCTTAATTTTTGGGCCTCAAAATCTGAAAGAATAGCAGCCTCCCTCTTTTAGCAATAGTAGGAAAATGCTCTTAGTATAATAATTGCTTGTTTGAGATTGTTGTTGAGTGAAAAAAGCTGAGTTGTATCAATGAAAAACTGTTTACTATTTAGTGCCATTAGTGCGAGAGTTTTTTTTTTTTTGAAAACTTCAAACTTCATTCCATCAAGCATCACTATGGCCTTCAGCCATTACATTGTCACGGATAGTTACAGACACTGCATTGCTTTGGCCTACTTCATTTACATTAGCTTGTTTTACATCTATTACATTAGATCAAAAACTTTGTCTATATCTTCCAGCCATAACTTGAGCACTTATACCTGGGTTGATAAAATCAATATCAATAATCTCACAACTCTGATAAAGTGCTTGCTGTGCTAGCTGGTGAGCCACCTGATTTGCATTCTTCTTTACGTGGTTCATCTCCTAACTTATATTTGCCAAGATAGAATGAACATCCTTCACAAGGCATTGAAGCATACAATTTTCTTGATTATGCTGTTTCACTGCCTTTACAACCTGAAGTGAATCCCCTTCAAACACTACCTTCTGCAAACCAAGCTCTTTACACAACTTTACAGCTGATATTAAACCTCTAGCTTCTGCCATGGTAGAATGTGAGCAAAATTTTAATGGTTGCATGCATGAATCCAATAGGTCACCCTCACAGTCTCTGACTACAAGCCCAACACCAATTCTATTACCTCTTTCTCTTACAACTACATCCCAATTGATCTTTATCCAATCTGTAACAGGAGGATTTCAATGAGTAAAGTATGTTTGATCTAATCTGCCATGATGCCTTGAGTTGAGTTGTTTATTTTGCATCTGTTGGAAGTCATTGTAAGCCTGTGTTGCTCTCTTCATCAGAATTGAAGGTGTTAGAAAACTATCTTCAAATATCATCTTGTTTCTTCTTATCTACAACATTTTGGAAATTTCTGCAAACAAACAGATTTCAGTTTTTCCTAATCTTTGAAGCATATATATAAAAACATCCCCAAACTCAGCATTTGTGATTGCAGCTTTTTGTAGTTTTTTGCTTCCTAACATCCATACATCCTGTGCAGATGGACAAGTCCAAAGAAAATGACTTGGAGTTTCTTCTGCTTGTTGACAGATTGGATAGAAAGGTTCCTTTACAATCTTCCTCTTGCAGAGATTTTGTTTAGTTAGTAAAGCATCATTACAAGCACGCCAAATAAACATTTTGATAGCATTTGTAGTTTGCATTTGCCATATTTGCTTCCATAATTCTTTATACACCCATTCTGTTGAGATTTTCCCTTTTTTCTGATCTTGCCTCCGCTTGCTTAGGTGATAGGCACTCTTGACTGTAAAACAACCATTGTTTGTATGCTTCCATACAATGTTGTCTCTTGAACTATTGGTTTGAGCTACAGGTATCTTTACAATCTGTTTCATATCTTCTTCCCAGAAAATATCTTTAAGCATCTACATAGTCCACCACCTAGTATTAGGGTCAATGAGCTCAACTACCTTGGCATCTGTTGACAATGTTTTCACAAGAGACATTATGGTGCCAGATTCAGTATTTGGAATACACTTATCGTGCCATATCTTAACCTCTTCTCCATTGGCAATTCTCCAAATCATACCATCTTTAATAGTATTGATTGTTGAAGTGATGCTTTTCCATGTATAAGAAGGTATGCACCCAGCTTTTGCCTGCAAAGTGTGGGAAGTATACAGCCTTAAGAATTCTAGCTGCTAAGGTTGTGGGATTATTAAGAATTCTCTAGACCTGTTTGGCCAGTATAGCAGAGTTCAAAGCCACCAAATTTCTGGAACCCAAACCCCCAATAGCTTTACTTTTACTTAAACTTTCCCATCTTTATAGTGAGTCTTTGCTTTATCTTGAAAGCCCCACTAGAAGTTAGAAATCAGTGAGTTCAACTTATTGCATAAAGTTTTTGGAAGTAGAAACACATTCATACTGTAAGTAGGTATGGCTTGGACAACAGCCTTGATTAGGATATCTTTACCAGCTTGTGAGAGAAATTTAACCTTCCAATTTTCAATTTTTTTGCTCACTTTTTCAATTATTCCTTAAAAAGCTATGAATTTTGATCTTCCAATAACTGATGGCAACCCCAAATATTTCTCCATATTTGATGAGGCTCTCAAACCAGAAACTTGCAAAATGTATTTCTTTGTTTCTGGCTTTGCGTTGTTGCTAAAGTATAAGGAAGTCTTGTTTCTGTTGAGTCTTTGTCCAGAGACCTGCTCATAGCTATATAAGATCTTATTTAAATTGACCCACTCTTGTATATTAGTTTGAAAAAATAGCATACTATCATCAGCAAAGAACAAGTGGCTCAACTTAATCTGACCCCTAGCAATTGGAACCCCTGAGATATACCCTTTCTGTTTTGCTTCCTTCAATTGTTCTGTTAATACCTCATCACAAATGATAAACAAGAGAGGAGACAAAGAACAACCTTGTCTAAGTCCCCTAGTTGGTTTAAAACATTCTTGAAGGACACCATTTAATAACATTGAAAAAGAGGAAGTAGAGATACACCTCAGAATAAGATCAGTCCATCTAGCATCAAACCCCATCTTCAACATAACTTCTTTCATAAATTTTCACTCAATTCTATCATAGGTTTTACTCATATCCGTTTCAAAGCCATATAACCCTTTTTTCCTTTCATCTTTTTTCTCATGGTATGCAAATTTCGTATGCAGCCAATATATTATTTGATATTAGCCTACCAAGTACAAAGGCACACTGATTTTGAGAGATAATGGATGGGAGGATCTGTTTGAGTCTATTGGCCAACAATTTAGTGATGATTTTGTAGAGAACATTACATAAAGTAATAGGTCTTAAGTCAGTAATGTTCACTGGGTTACTACATTTTGGAATCAACACTAAATAGGTAAAATTGATGTCTTCCATTCCCTGATTAGAATTCAGAAAATAAAGTACAGCCTCACTTACCTCCTCCCCTACCATAGACCAGTATTTTTGGTAAAAACAAGCCTCATACCCATTTGGTCCAGGTGCTTTATGTGGTCCCATCTGAAAAATAGCTTCCTCAATCTCCTCTTTTCTAAAAGGTGCCAAGAGAGCTTCATTCATTTGATGAGTAACCTTTCTTTTAACTGTCTTTATAGAATCTTCCATGTGTTTAGGATTCGAGGTAGCAAAAAGTATTTTGAAAAACTGAGTAAAAGCCTCTCTAATTTGCTTAGAATCTGAAATGGTCCTTCTAGTATCATCAATGATCTTGGATATATTGTTTTTCTTCTTTTACTGAGTTGCACAAAGGTGATAGAACCTTGTGTTTCTATCTCCTTTCTGTAGCCAATTATCCTTAGCCCTTTGTTTCCATTTCACATGCTCTATTTCCATCTGGTTATCTATTTCTTTTTGTAAGTCTCTTAGTTGCTGCACTGATTGTGCTGTAACAAACTGATGTAGAGCTTGAAGTGATTTCCTTTTCTGCTTTATACTAGCTCTAGAATTGAACTCCTTTTGGTAACTCCACTGTCTCAGCATCTGCAAGCAGCCCTCGAGTTTTTTGTTAATCTTTGTGAGGCCTTCCTTGGTTCTCTCATGTATTTGCCAAGCATTAGTGATAACATGCTCACAATCTGTGAAAAGAGACCAATTGTCTTCATATCTGCAAATTTGATCTGGTTTCCCAGTCCAATCATTCTGTTGCCCAACTGTCATCAAAATAGGATAATGATCTGAAGTAGAAGATGCTAAAACTTGAACCTCTCCCCCACCAAAAGCTTCACACCACTCAGAATTGGCTATGGCTCTATCAAGGCTTTCTTTAGTGAAATTATGATCCTGTCTAAAGTTAGACCAGGTGTAATTACCTTGGATAAAACCCAAATCCCTCAGGTAGTATTCCTATAAAACACATATGAAAGCATCCATCTATTTTTCATCCCTTCTAGCCCCTTCGTACTTTTCACTATGATGTAAAATTTTATTAAAATCTCCTAGACAAAGCCATCTTCTAGGCTTGAGAAGATTCAAATGTCTCAAAATACCCCACCCTTCATGTCTCTTATATGTTTCAAGATTTCCATAAAAGCAAGTTAGCATCTACTTTGATTCTAGTTGAATAACCCATAAATTTATATGTCTTTGTGAGTAGGTGTTTATGTTAAGTTGAACATCTTCTACCCACAACAAAACCATACCTCCACTTCTTCCAACACCTTCAACTGAAAAGAAACAATTAAAACCCAATTTCAGCTTTAGAGCTTCTAAGTTCCTCTTATGCAATTTTGTTTCCATGAGAAACAAAATGTGAGGCTTGTGGAGCTTAACCAACAGGCAAAGATCTCTAACTGTCTGAGGGTTGCCAAGCCCTCGATAGTTCCAGCTTAGGAGACTCATTTCTCCTGGCGGGGCTGATTAACAGCCTTTGCTAATATATCAAAATCAGATAGTAAACCCTGTTTCTTGCCCTTACCATCTTTCTGATTTTCCATTGCAAACATACTAGCTTTTTCATCATTCTTTCTCTTCCTTGTAGCATAATAAGAAGGCTGCATCAATTCATTGGCTTGTTGTCCCCTTGCCCTTCTCTTCCATCTGTTTGCACATATCTCAGGAACTTTTTGTGACTCACTCAGATTTTTCTTCTCCTGCCTATTCTCTATCTAGTCAGGCTGACTTTTCATCACCATTGCTAAGGGATACTGTATTTCTAACTTATCTAGTACATCCTTTGAATTGTCAAGTACTATTTCTTTTGATTCAACTTCCTTATGAAGTACAGGTAATTCAATAATTTGAAGGTTGTCAATAGTACTTTCTTTGGTATCCTTTCCTGTTGTATTCTGCTTCAGCAATTCCCTACTTGGCTCAACTTCAACAGATTGAATTTCTTTTTGGTCCATTTTTTCCAACTTGTTAAAATTTGTTTACTTTGGTATAGTTGGAAACAATTGACCTGAGGTGCTGCCATAGCTTGAAACTGTAGCAGAGCTTGCAGCTTGCAACCATGATCCATACTGTTGCATACTGTATTCTTTGTTATCTTCCTGCTGTTTGTGCATCCCCACACATCCACATCCTTGCACACCATGTTTGATAGCCCCACATTTAAAACAAAATCTAGGAAGTCTTTCATATTTGAATTGAATAAACTTTTCTGGCCAAGCAACTCCATAACTTTCCCTCTTATTAAAGGCTTCATCAAATCCACCTCAACCTGCACTCTAATCCACTTACCCCAACAAATTCCATCACAATCAGCCTCCACCTCAATAACTCTACCTATTGTGGATCCAATTCTACTTCCAATTTCCTTATTCATGCATCAAAGAGGTAAATTATGCAATTGAACCCACAAAGTAGTAGAATTAAAGTTCAATTCAGAAAGTGGAGTAATACCATCAAATTTTTTTAAGCAAACCAGATTTGTGTCAAACAACCAAGGCTGTCCTCCCCATATTTTATTCAAATCTGCCTCAGTTTGGAATTCAAACACATAAAGGTTTTCTCCTACTTCAATAATCTTTGCTCTAGCACAAGATTTCCACACCTTTAACATCGTGTTCTTAAAAGCATCCTTATTAATCCTTTTATCAGCAATTACTTTTCCCACCAAACACAATTTCCCTCTCTCCATATTATTTTCTATGTCTTGGTCAGTTATGACAATCTCATACCTTTCCTCTTCAGTTAAGGAAAACTTGTTCCATAATTCTGAAAGTTCCTCATCCATTTGAAACCAAAACCTGAACTTGTAGTGAATCGAAGTTTGAACTTGTGTTGACAGAATTGTTACAAGGCTTGTATTAAACTAAACTTCAAAGCTAGTAAAAAACTGTTTGCTACAACTTGCCCTAGGCAAAGGTCCCTTCCACCGAAAGTGAAGGACATAATTCCTCTTCACCATAAAGCTCCCGAGCTGAGAGGAAACCGCTTAATTTTGTTTGGCTATTAGTGCTAGAGTTTTATTAAAAGGTTATATATTTTTAAAAGTTGTATATTGTGTATGTTCAATATTCTAAAATGCTTTAAAGTGAGTTAGGATATGTTTGGGGCAAAGATGAGATTTCTCATCTCTATCTCATCTCATCATTACAACTTTTTCAAATTTTCATATAAAATATAATAAACAATTCAACTTTTTCAAATCCCAATATAACTTTTTCAAATTTCAATATTTTAAATTAATATTTTAAACTTTATCTTAATACTATTCACAAAATTTTTAAAAATTTTCATCTTATCTCACCTACCAAGCATAACGTTACAATGATTTTTATGATAAAATAACGTAAGTGAAGGTCTAACGAAACAAAGTAGTCCTCGTCCAATTTGTAAGTAAACTTTGGGAACCCATTCCGAAGAGGAAAGTTCAAGAAGCTGAAAATAATCAATGAGTCCTTCTAAAGAGCAGCCACTATAGGGGTGCACACATTGCACACCCTACGTGGCTGACTTTTTTTTTTTAAAAAAACAAAACGTGCGTTTTGATTCTCACTTCATTTTCTCTTCCCCATTCGAATCAAATTTCAGAGCCCCGCAAATTGTGAAATACCTCCTCCCTTGCCCTCGTCGCATCACCTTCCTCTAGCCTGCTCCGTCCGGTGACGCCGTGTCTCTGTCAAGTGAACCGAGCTATGCACCCCAAGCGCAAAGCCGATTAGAGCTCCCTCTCATTCTCTCTGCTCAACTGAAGCTCAGTGGCCACACATTTCTCATCTCTGACCTCACTGATGACTCTGCTGCTCCATATGCCTATCTCTCTCTCTCTCTCTCTCTCTCTCTCTCTCTCTCTCGCTACGTATACACTTGTTCCGAACATTCTTGTTTGTGCATGTAGAGTGTCACTTTCCTTTGGATCTGTAGGCCTCAGAGGCAATTTTTTGCATTTTAATGGATTGTAATTTTGTGTTAGCTTTATATGATTTTTACTTCAGAATATACTTGATTTCTTTGGTTTTAGATAGTCGTTCATATGCTTGGCTCCTTGTTCCATACATTTCTGCATCTTGATCGCAACGTTATAGTACTATAAATCTCTATCTTTGGCTGTTGTTCTGTGTCACTTCCTTCTTAACTTTCTTGCCTTTATTTTTATCCAGATATTTTTTTCCATTTTCGTTGCCATTAGATGCTTGTGTTCTTTCTGCTGACTTGGTCAAATATGTAATTTATTGGAGTTTTTTTTCCAGACTCTCGCCTCTGATCAAGTTTTGATCTCTGTTATCTTTTTAATTTTTTTGTCCCTTAGTCATGTTTGTTGTCCGTTTTCGGTCCTCAATGTATGTTTAAGTTCGTTTACTTTCTTTCTGAATCTTTTAGACCTTTTATTTTGAAGTTTTTGCTCCTGTATGGTCTAGCTTTGGCATGGTTTATGCTAGTTAATGGGTTTTTATTTATTTTTTATTTTTTATAATTTGTTGTTTATGGCTTTTGATTTTATTCTTGTCGCTATTTTTTCATGCTGGAATAAGCAAAAGATATCAACCGCAAAAGATTTTTTTCTTGTTGCTGCTTTCATCCTTGTTTTCTTGCATTCAAGATTGATTTTTTTCATTATTTTCTATCCAATACTTCATCAATTAATTGATTATGACTGATGTTTCTATTTCTTTTTGTTTCTGGGTTTTCATTTGTTATGAAAAGTGTTGATGTTGTCTATATATCTAGTGTTTGGTCGATGAGAGTTTTAAAAATAACAAAGAATTTATTGGCTGAATGATCTAAATATGTATAAGCTTAATCTATCATGCAATTTGCTTTTCTTGGTTGTGTTGGGAATTTTCATCTATAGAAAATGGAATTCCTTTATTTTTCAAATGAATTGTTTTCAACCATGAAAAAACCAAAATGCCACAAAGAAATGGAAATGTTGGTTTGAAATGGTAGGATTCAAATAGCCATGCCATGAGATAGCATATGTATTATAGAATTGTTGGTGATATGATTGTTCGAAATTTCAAGTATTAACAATATCCATTGCAAATGAGTGGATATCGAATTATTCACGAATTTGTTAAGTTTATTTAGACCTCTTCTTTTGGCCCAAAACTAACTTTAAATGTATTTGGTTTGTGTTTTTTGTTTTGAAGTCAATATTTGAACCATACTGTCATATCCTTCATCGAAAATACAAACTTTCCAACTTCTGAGCTAATGTTTGAGAAAACGAAGGGAAAAGTTATAGAAATTTGTATTATGAGCTAATGTTTTAGCTCTAATGAGGACCTGAGGTTAAAAACTCTATTGAGAAATTAGAGAGGGAACGAGAGGAGTTTTGTTGTAGGGTGTTTTTAGTAATTTCACTTAAGCCACATAAGGTGTGTTGTGGTTGCTCCTAAATAGTGGTTGCTCCCCAACTTTTTTCATCATCAATTGATTTTTAAAAAAAAAAATTACATTTCAGTTTCCTCATCTTTCTAAGCAACCAATCACACACAAGAAAAATATCACATATGTTCTCAATATTTCAGCCCCTAACGTAATGGCGGCATCTGGTTCTAACGACGGTGGTTGTGGTGTGCTGGTGGCAAATTTACAACTCCAAGACTAGTTCTCTTGTGGGAATGAAGAAGACGGTGTTCTCAAAGGGAGAGAAGAGAGAAGAGCATAGCAACTAGCTCATATATAAACAAGTACCGGTCTTGTACGAGAAGAGAGAAGAGCTTCTATCTCGTTCTTCTTCTCTTGTAGGTGTTTTACTAGGAAATGATTTTCACCAAGAGAAAATCAAAAACCATGACACAGTCGATGACCTCCAAACCCCTTTCTTCTTCACGTTCTCAGTCAAAATTCTATTCTAGAAAACTTTATTTTCTTTTTCTTTTGGCTAGTGAGAATATTAATTGCATCTGTATATTCAAATTGATGAACATTAACCAAGATTTTGGTTTCAGTTAGGCTCAATCAAGTTTGACATCCACCCTACCCAGGTCCAAATTTTAGATCCAAGTTGGGAGTTTTCCATTTAAGCCCAACTTAAGCTTGAAATCTATCTCAATCTTGTTAATTTTGGATAATAAGTCAAGTTTAAGGAAGATAAAGATCCCGAAATTTTTAATGGCTAAAAGCCTGTACCTGCACTTGATAAAAGCTAAGTTATGGGAGAGAGGGTCTTGGGCAAATTTTTGGAAGAGAAAGTCAGTTTTAGAAAGGGTGTTGGGCGAGGCATGAGATTCTGGAAGTGGAGGGTAATGTGTTATGTGGTTCAATGTAAGTATCATGGGATGACAACGTGGAAACAATTCATTGGAGGAAGTTTTTAAGGGTTTAACGGAAGCTCTGGTTAGAAGATATTCTCTTTCAACAAATGCTTAAACTTGCAGATCAAACCATAGTCGACTAGACCTCCCCACTTCTTTTTGTCATCGTCATCGTCATCGCCATTGTCATTGCCTCTGTTCATAAATGCCTCTGTTCTTTCATTTATCATCGCCTTATTCTGTAACAAACCAGGATATTTCTCAACAAATTAGGGTTGCTCTTTTTGAGGGGAGCTCCTATAGAAATGGGAAAAGAGAGAGAAAAGAGAAAATGACAAGATAATTGTTTTGGCATTCAGAATAATTCCTCCAAGGATGCCGCCCAGCATATGCTGTTAGACTCCCTAACAGAAACACTACAAACAAACGTAACAACTAGAAAACTAAGGTCATGGGCCGTAACAAGGTTAAAAGTTTGTCCACAAACGCAGGAATTGAAATACATAAGCATAACCGGCCCAGGGAACACACTCTCGGCCCAACACACAATAAACCACTAAACAAAATAAATTTACTTGCACTGGTAGGTCCAACTCATGAGATCTTCTAACCCCAGTTTCTAATCAGCTCGATCCACGGCAAGTGCTTCAATTGAAGTGAAAGTCATCCAAATACACTGAGTCCCAACACCCACTTCCTTCGACCCGTCCAGCCTCTGTACAAAATTGAGAGAGAAACCCTAGATCAGGACCCCCACGTGTTACATATTCCTTCTCAGACAGTCGTTGGATCTCTAGGCGAGTTTAACATCCCAACGCTCTCAAAGCGGCTTTGGCCGACGTCGATGGGGGGAGCTTACATGAATTTGTGTGGGAATTTTTATCTGTGTTGCTAGCCTGCACAAGCTCTCTCTATTGAACTTGGAGGGATGCCCACATGCTTGAACTCTCTTTCAGGTATTTACTGTGTTGGTGCTTGCTCTTTATCCCCTAATGTTTTTAGAAAAAAATTATAAACTATATTTTATTTTCTGATAAATGCTTTTATTATATTTTGTACACGGAGTGTCTTCTCTATATGTGAGCGCTTGTTAAAATGGTAGTTTAATTTTTGGAAATGCTTACGGCTCTAAAGGATGCATGAAGGTTTACCATGCTTCTAATTGTGAGTTTCATTGATTTATTGTGACCCTCACTTATTTTTATTGGGTATCTAAGGCATTTTATGGTTGATTGGGTTCTATTAGAGGGGAAAATACTTTAGCCACAAAGAGATTATATCAAAGTAGACTCACAAACTGAAGTGGCTTAATGTGGTACGTTAAATTGTAAAATTGCTTTTATCATAAAGTAAATCTAACGGATTCTATAAAACCACATCAATTTGTGGGTTTATTTTGTGTAATCTCTTTGTGTATGTAGCAGTTCTCGTTAGTATATGATGCGCATTCAAAAAATAAATGTTCATTTTTCAAATTTTGTGTACTTAATATTCTGTTCAATATTTGGTTTGGTCTGATATCTATCTTACTTTATTTTTGTGCCAGCTCTTTCTGGTAGTCTTTCATCATATCTATAAACTTTCAAAAACTGTGATCCTTGATTCCTGTTTTGTAGAAGAACATGTCTAAGGGTAAAGAGTTTATCTATGCCTATTAAAATGTACAAGTTGCAATTTCCATCATTTATTCTAGTTAGTTGGATTTAAAGGCTCAACTATTGAAACAAAACCCCTAGGAACAATTCTTATTTATACAATGTTCATATATGTGAGTGTGTCATCCATTTTGTTCTATGAACTAATCTATTGTAGATGAGCATATGTGAATGAACCACCTTCATTGATGTTGATGTCTCACTTATTTTTTGATTGGTTTGTTCATTGTTTTTCATGCCTAAATTTTGATTGTGATTCTCAGAGCTTGATTTGTGACTATGAATGAGTTCTGAACTTTCAAAGTTTATGTTTTTATCTATGTAGTGTTGGATTACTGTCTTTTAATATTTTCTCTCTTTTGCACTCTGAGCTTGTAGTATAAAAGTGATCATTGAGTAGAATGAATAAACTTAATGCTGGCATGCCCAATAAACTTAAAAGTGATCATTGAGTGAGCATATAGCTTGTACTATATGCTGGCATGCCCAGTTTGCTCTCATTCATTACCTGCCTATATTGAAGTGTAGGTTGCAGCTTATAGGATATAGCCGGTTATTGAGAAAGTGGTGGGTTATGTCTGTACTCTATTTAATGTGCAGAGATCTTTCTCATAATGGCTTTAGTGGTAGTGGTGATATTGACCAATTTCTCATATGACTCATCTCAAATACATGTAAATAAACTTTGAACCTGTTTTGACTTATTTTTACCTAGTAGATTTCTGCATGGTGCATGCAGAAATCTTGGTCATAATCAACTGAATAACCAGTTGAGTGATATGTTTGGAAAACTTTCAAAGCTGGAAGAGCTATGTGTAAGTGTTGCTAACATGGCACAATTTCTCTCTTTTCCACCTTTTGTTTGTTTTTAAATGGATGTGTATTGCTCTCTAGTGTTTGTAGGGATTAGGTAAAAAAGTTCTTACAAGATCTATACGGTGACAGCCAATAAGACGAAGCATTTGACAAAAAATACGATTATTGCTTTGATATTAAGAATGTAAAAGCATGCGGGATTATTACGATAATGAATTTTGGGTTAGATTAAATTTTAAGTTAATTTAATTTTATGTTTATGAGATAATAATGGGTGTAATAATTAGTAATAAAGAGTTGATATGTGTGGAGTTGATATCAGTGTTGTGAATTTCGTACCGTACCGGCCGGTACGGCCGGTATTTTCCGTACCGGCCACCGGACCGGTACAGAAATGTTTATGTTCCGTACCGGCCGATATTTCGGCCGTATCGGACGATATTTCAGCCTGTACCGATCTGTGTACCGGTCCGTACCGGTCGATATTTCGGCCTTATTTTTTTTTTTTTTTCATATTTTCAAACTACAAATTCATTTTTTGACTCCTAATTCAAACTAGACTATTTATAATTTATATATCTATCTATTATATATACTTTATTTATATATAAACTATTATTTTGAAATATAATTTATATATATAATTTATTCATATACCGAAATGTTATCCCGAAACGGTACACGAAACGATACCGGTACCGAAATATTTCATTCCAGTAGCTCGACCGGTACGGCATCCGGTACGGTATTCAAAACATTGGTTGATATTGTTAACGCCTAAAAATAGCACAACAAGCCGGAATGGGAGAAAGATTTATTCCTGATCCGCTATGGCTATTTAGGCCATGCTCGGTACTGTGTGGAGCCCCTGACAGTGGTCCGGTGTGGTTGTACGGTGTCCGTGAGTACATCCAAGGCAGTGAGTAGTAAGTAAAGGCAGGAAATATAAAGAGATAGAGATACACAGATTTACGTGGTTCGACGTAATTCCTACGTCCACGGGGTTTAGGGAGGGGAGAATCCACTATATTATGATTGTTTATAGTTTCTCATAGTCTATTATCCTCATTGTACAATAGAGATTAGAGCTCTATTTTCAGGTGGAGATCTTGTCGCTGGAGTCCCTCTGAAAGAAATTGAAGTCCTCTCAACCGCTGAGGTTGAAGAAACTAAAAAAGTTGAAGTCCTCCCAGTCGTCTGGAAGAAGCCCCCTTTATTTTCAGTCCCTCTAGTCTTTATGTCACAACCCCTCTCATTTATGTCACTTCTCTCATTTTCCTCCTGACACCATGTCCTTCCTCAGCCTTTGTCCCCTCTTTATCTCTTCTTCTTATCTAATTCTATTGTCTTCTAGTAGGGACCATTTGATGGGCTAGGCTTGGCTTATCTGCATCTGGGATATTTTATCCCCTTTAGTTGCTCGCGATTCTTAAGGTCGATTCACTCAAAAAGAAGTCTTTGAGAATCTTCAAGATAAAATATACGAGAGAGATAGTCCAGAGAAATCTGTAGAAAAATACATTTCTAGAATGGGTCCCTAGTTTTATGTTTCGTGTGCGTTAAGCGATAAAGATTTCCAAAAGCAAGACTAGGCATGAGATAGGCTCGACCTCGTAAGGTGCAAGTGCGGAGCTCGGCTTTGTGGGAGAGGTACTCAACCGTGTGAGGTGCAAGTGAGGAACTCGGCTTTGGCGAGAGATGTACTCGACCGCGTAAGGTGCGAGCGAGAAGCTCGGCTTGGGCGAGAGATGTCCTGAGCTGCGTAAGGTATGATAGCGAAGCTCAGCTTTTATGCGTGTGAGGGTGGTTGGGCAATCAAGTGACTTGCCTGCCTATTTGGACACTTGGGAGGTCGGGCAGTCCCTGACCTTTTATGCCTGTTGACTCGTTATGAAAATGGTGATAAGCTAGGCAGCCAAAAGATTGGAGCCTCTTCTTTGGCGGGATGGGGATCAAGCAATTCGTAAGACTGGACTCGTCTTGTTGCCATGAGGGAGGTCGAATAGTTCGATAGACTGGACTCACCTCGTTGACCCTCATAAAAGTGAGGAAGTCGAGCAGTTTGTAAGATTAAACTCGCCTCGTTGACCCTTATAAAAGTGAGGGAATTCGAGCAGTGCGTAAGAATGAACTCACTTTGTTGTCTTGGCGGAGGTCGAGCAGTGCATAAGTCTGAACTCGACTCGTTGTTCTAGCAAAGGTAGAACAACGAGTCGAGTTGTGTGTAAGACTAAACTCGCCTTATTGTTCTGGCAGAGGTCAAGTAGTGCGTAAGACTGAACTCGCCTATCGTTGTAAAAAAAACGTATATTCATCCGACCTTTTTGTTTTCAATGATGTTGGTGAATTTTCCTTCTCTGATGTGAATTGTTGTTAAAGTTTCCATTTTGGTGTCTGTGTTTAGAATTTGTTTGTAGTATCCCACACAGAGTGGTCAGAGAGCTTGTCGACCCCTTGGGCCCACCTTAGGCAGTTGCCAAGCCCGTTGACTCGTTCCCGTCAGTAACCCACAGGAGGTAGTTGTGGAGTTTGGAGGTACGTTAAATCCGAGGTCTCGTTCCCAAAGGTAACCCTCTAGTTGCGGTTATGACATGAGTGCAGACACCTAACATTTGTTGGTGGAGATGTCAACCCTAGAGTAATGTCGGGCAATGCGTAAGACAAAATCTGCACTTCATCGTGAGAGGTGCTAAGCAGCCTGGAAACTAGACTCGCCTCTTTAGCCTCACTGGGGAGGTAAGTAGTCAGCCAGTTCATAAGACTGGACTCGCTCTTCGCCATGATGCAAGTCAAGCAGTTTGTAAGACTGAACTTGCCTTGTTGACCATCATAGACGTGAGGGAGGTCGAGTAGTTTGTAAGTCTGAACTCGTCTTGTTGCCACAATAGAGGTTGGGCAGTTCGTAAGATTGGACTTGCCTCGTTGACCCTTGTAGACGTGGGGGAGGTCAAGCAATTTGTAAGATTGAACTTGCCTTGTTTCTACGACGGGGGTCAAGTAGTTGGTAAGACTGGATTCACCTCATTGACCCTCGTAGGTGTGAGGGAGATGAGTAGCTACGATACTTGACCATGCTACAGAAGCTAAACCGATTAGCATAGATAATTTTTAATCACAAGTGTGAGATTTGTGCACCTGAATCATCTCGTTGGAGTGTGACAAAGATTTGAAGCATGCCAGCAAGGCCAATGTGCCGCCATGTTTTGGCGATGACGGAGGTCCAGGGTGCTCACATGCTTATTAATGCCAAGAAATAGATTCCAATGGAGACATATTGAGACGTCCGAGTGGGGTTGTGTAATCAGTGTTTTGCGCCATAGGAATCAATTATGTTAGTAAAAATGAAATTCACATAAATTTAGACAGAGACAAATCGGGGTATTCTAGCTTCCGTATCCAAATTTTGTTTGTCCAAAATTGCCCGCTGCTAGTTGTTGTTTCTCCACTTCCTCGTTATTCTTTTCTCCTTCTTTCTTTTCTCTTTTTTTTTTTTGGCATGTATTGCAGGCGAGTCAAACAGTCTTCATTGTATGGGACATGCAACATGCGCACAAGGGACTCTATTGGTCGACCCATTTTCGGTGTGTGACCTTATGATCGCCATCGGTGGATCAAGTTGCGGGAACCAATTTTCTGTGTGGCCCAGGAAGTCGTGGTTGAGGTATTGACTATTGGGGCCTAGGAATTTTAATGTGATAAAATGGACAATAACCTCAATATGGCCGAGGAGAGTAGCAGTTGAGCAACTTTGAGCTTAGGCTGAGAGGCAGGTGCCCTTAGTGCCTGTGTCCAAACAATTCTTGGTTCAAGCGGTTTGGCAGTGGCCAAGCATGGTGTTTGTGGGTGGCCGAGAAAGTTTTGTGGCCGAGCAAGGGGTGCTGTAGCACATTGCATGGGCTATGCAACATGCCTTGGAGGCAACTCGCAAGGCTCATGTAGCATGGTGGCCATGCAACACGTTACATGGGTCAAGCCTCTCCATGTGGTTGTGAGGCTTTATGAGCGAATGACTCTAGGAAGCTTTGGCCTTGCATGCGGGGGTTGAGGAAGATGGTCGTATTTGGCATTGGTGCATACGGCCACTCATTTGTCTGTGTGCGTTGGCTCGGACAGAATATTGGCTGGGATGGGATGTTGGACGAAATGAGAGTTGGCCATGATGAGATGTTGGCCGGGACACAGTGGATGGGATGGGCATGGCGGGATGGGAGTTGGTTGGGACTAGATGTTGGTCGGGATGCAAGGGACGAGACGCTAGTGGCTGAGATGAGCATGGAGGGATGAGATGTTGGCTAGGACACAGTGGATGGGATGGACATGGCTGGTCTTCAATGGCTAGGATGGACATGGTGGGACTATGCTGGGGAGGTGCGCGGCAGGATGGTGCTAGTGGAGAAGTTTGTGGTCGGAGTCCATGGCCAGTGGGAAATGTCTCTCCAACGTTCTCTGGCACCAAGAGCCAGCACGTCGGCATTTTATGGCCAGAGTCCATGGCGGTGTTGCCCGCTAGCCACTACAAGCCTATGTGCAATGCTTATCCCAGATGTGAGGCTCCAGCGACCGTCACTGCTTTGGGAAAGGGGAGGCTTCGCCGAAAACAAAAATTGTCGGCAACCCTAGTGGTAGTCACCGATGGGTATCTCGGACCCCCCTTGTGGTTGGAGGGATGGATCCTGCCAGCTGGTCAGTCTTGCGCGACGCTTGTCCTGGATGTAGGGCTTCGGCTACCGTCGCTGCTTCGAGAAAGGGGAGGCTTCATCGGAGACAGAAACCGTCGGCGACCTCCATGGTGGTCACCAGTGGCTATCACCCTTTATGGTTGGTGGGATGAATCCCGTTAGCTCTTGCACGGTGTGGACCAAGCAGGGTGATCTCCGCTGGTCCCGCCTGGCAATCCATTTGTGTGATCCCTAGCGTGAGTGGTGGCAGGCCACCCCCTGGGTGCATGTAATATGCACCCCCACGCTGTTGTGTATGCCGCATGCGTTATACATACACTGTGCACTTCCATTGTCCCTAACCTGTCGTGTCCTTCTTGCACATGTAGTGAACCCCTGATTACATGGATGAGGAATTGTATCCCGCCTATTCTTCTTGGAACAGTATTGTTTATAAAAATGAAAGTTGGAGGATTGAGAATACTTATTTGGGAAGCTTTTACCTGCTCGCTTGGTAATTATTTAGTGCATTGGAAAATTGTCCGTCTCCTACCTCTGGTGTAGAAAGTAACTCAAATCCCACAGACAACGCTAACTATTAACATTTAAAAATAGCGCAACAGACCGAAATGGGATAAAGATTCATTCCCGGCCCACTGTGGTAATTCGTGCCACGCTCGGTGTTGTGTGGAGTCCCCGGCGGTGGTTCAGTGAAGTCGTACTATGTTCGTGGTACAACAGTGAGCAGTAAGTAAATGCAGGAAAAATACAGAGATGAAGACACACAGATTTACGTGGTTCGACATAATACCTACGTTCACGGGGTTTGGGGAGGGGAGAATTCAGTATAATATGATTGTTTTACAGTCTCTCATGGTCTCTCATCCTCGATATACAATGGATATATGAGCTCTACCTTTAGATGAAAATCTCGTCTCTAGAGCCCCTCTCGTGAGGTTGAAGAAACTGAAGAAGTTGAAGTCCTCCCAATCGTCTGGAAAAAGCCCCTTTTTTTCAGTCCCTCCAGTCTTTATGCCACATCTCCTCTCATTTTTGTCACTTCTCTCCTTCTCCTCTTGACACCATGTCCTCCTCAGCTTTTGTCCTTTCATTGTTTCTTCTTTCTCTCTCATTCTATTGTCTTTTAGAATGGGTCTTTTGATTGGCTAGACTTGACTTATCTGGGCCTGGAATAGTTTATCCCTTTCAACTATGTTTGTAAATTAATTCTTTGTTAAGCTTTTTGAAAATCATCTATTCATTTTTGTTTCAATAGACACCCAAAAGCAAGGCAAGGCTAAAAAAAAAAAAGTTACGACCTGACACACTCTTTAGGCCGGGTCAATTTGGCACATCCATAAAAGCGAGTGGATCAAGTCGAGCCCAAAACCCGCTTGGGCAGGTTGGGTTGCAGGCCTAATCAATATATTGACAACATCCATAAGATTACAAATATATTATAAATCCTAAAGTTTTAAATGTTCTAAAATTCAAATATAGATTGGGTTTCTTAAAATAAGCCATGTATTTTAAAAATCTTAAAAACCATCAAATTAATCTCTCTTATTAGTGTAAGATTGAAATCTAACAACACATGGCAAGCTTCCTCTTATTGGTCTAAGTTTCAAATCCTCCTTAGACATTTACAAAAAAAAAAAAATCCTCCTTAGACAGTTGAATCCTCCGCATGCCAACACACACATATATGATTCTCCTCATCACCTTCCAATAAGTGCAAATAATAATATTTCTATATCTTATCTTATTCTAAACAAAACAATCTCTCATTCATTTTTACTAACAAAACAACACTTGAAAACTTTATGATATAAGCACCAACTGCCCATACGACCACCTTAGGCACATAAAATAATAATAATTAAAAATAAATAAAAGCAATAAAAAGCAAGCATGCCTGATATGACACATCTTTTTCACTTTCCTAATTATTTGGTTCATTAGCCTTTTACTTTAGAGCTGTAATTAATTGACCGAAGAATGAAATAGAAAAAAGAGCAAAACAAAACAACAAGGTTGATGATTTTCTTCAAACACGTAAGAGGAACAAGTCTATAAAGAAGAATATTGGTTGTCGTTCAACACTAATAAAAGGTTGATATCTATCACTAATGTCTTTCTTTTTCCTCTCTTCTCTATTACTTTTTTTCTTCTGTGTATCCATTTTTATTATTTCTTTCACCTAATTCTTTCTTTTGAATTTTATTATTTTTATATCGTAATAACATGTGAGGAAAAATAAATAAAAATAATTGAAGACTCAAGAACGGGTGAAAGATCAACAGATGTGATAAGTTACGAAAGCGAATGATCTGTCAGCTATGAACAAGAACGGGTGAAAGATCAACGGATGTGATAAGTTTCGTTTGGTTACACAATTCAATTAAAAAAGATGAAATGTTTTATTGTAAATTGAATAAAATATTATTATAATATTATTTTTAAAAGAATTAAATTATTTATTATATTTTATATATAAATTTTATTATTTTAAAAAATTGTAACGATAGAGTATGAAATGAGATTCAATCTCAAGGCACGAAAGCTCCATGAAGAAACTTGCTCCTAAAGTCGAATCTGTTCTGTGAGTATACGAAAGGAAGTGCTGCGCTTAAGATGAGAAGACGAAGATAAAAAGAAAATGTCAAGAAGATGTAAAGAAAAAAATGAGAAGAAGATTAGAGATACCGAATTTGAACGAAACACCCGTGTAAAAATTACACGTAAATGGACGTGTACGCGGGGTTCCAAGCACGGGTGCGAGGAGAGGCTTTGTTTTAAAAAAAGAAGCCCATGCGGCCATGTGGGAACAGTCTAATTTGGACAAATGAGAAGTACAGATTGCAGAGTCTTATTGGATAAAAATAAAATAATGTAAAAATTGCCCGAGGAAAAATATCTGACAAGCTGCCCGATCTCTGACATGAACAGTCAATCATTCACACGGGTTGAAGCTACCCGAAATCTATGCGGGCAGGTCCAAACTACGAGGCTACTCCAATACTTAAAAGATTGCGTTTCTTTACTTGATCCGGTGAATTGTTCTCTGCTTCCCTTGCCTTTCCTTCCCTTCCCTTCCCTGCCTTGCATTGCTTTGCCCAGCGTCACCAGGAAGGTGGCGCGTGAGTAAGTCCCGGGAGAACCTCTCCATGTGCTGAGCGAAGAACACAGGGTTGGAGAGGGAATGGGGCAGGCGCTGAGCTGCGGAGAACGTGAAGAGAGTGGGCTGTTCAGTGCGGTTGGGAAAGGTGAGGTTGAGCTCCTTGAGGCTATGGTTGACACAGACCCAAGTGTCCTGGAAGAGACTAGTGGGTATGGGAGGTTGTCTGCGCTGCATGTGGCGGCTTCAAATGGTCGGATCGAGGTGGGTTTGGTGGTTTCCTCGTTTTTCTTTCTGTTTTGATGGTGTATGGTTTTTATCTTTCATTTTCTTGGGAGAATTTTGATGGTTTCATTTGGGTTTTGGGTCTGAACTGATGGACAATAGATTGTTTCTGCGCTTTTGGACCGGTCCCTTAATCCAGATATCTTGAACCGTTATAAACAGGTTCAGCTTTTTAGCCTTTAATGTGTCTCATACTAAAAGTGTTTGTTTGCGTGCTTTGTTTGAATATTCTTTTTGTTTGCGAATGATTAGACCCCGTTGATGTTGGCGGCAATGCATGGGAAGATTTCTTGTGTGCAAAAGCTTATTCAAGCAGGAGCGAATGTATGTTGCTTCTTATTTTAGTTATGAGAATTTTCTCTGTAAAACTTCTTACTTGAGCATCAAAATAAATCGGTATTGATCATGGGTTTTGTGTGTAATTTAATAGATACTGATGTTTGATTCTCTACATGGAAGAACCTGCTTGCATTATGCTGCTTACTATGGCCATTCAGATTGCCTGCAAGCTATTCTTTCTGCTGCTCATTCCACCCCTGTTTCAGATTCTTGGTTCGTCTCTTCCACCCTCTCTGTCTGTCTGTCGCTCTCTGCGTGTCTCTCTGTGTCCTTGATTCGCATCATTGCTGATTGATTTGCATTCGGTGACATTTGGGCAGGGGATTCGCAAGATTTGTGAACATAAGAGATGGCGGGGGTGCAACCCCACTGCATTTAGCTGCTCGTCAAAGCCGGCCAGAGTGCGTTCATATCCTTTTAGACAGTGGGGCTCTTGTTTGTGCTTCAACTGGTGGATATGGGTAATGATTTTAATTTGAGGCGTTGCTATAACTGTGGCTAAATAGCTATCATTTGTCACTCAGATTGATGAAGGTACCATGATCTGCAGCTACCTAGGAAGTGCACCGCTTCATTTAGCAGCTCGTGGTGGTTCTTTGGAATGTGTCCGCGAATTGCTTGCCTGAGGAGCAGATAGGCATCAAGTAGATTCATCTGGGTAAGATTCATCAACCGCCGTGATTAACCTAACTTATGTGCTTGTTTAACTTTTGGATCAACTATAAATTTTGCTTCTTAATGCTATGATTGTACTTTACTTACTGCTTGCCTTGTTGGAACTCTAATTCGATCTCCTTGATTCCTTGCACATGTTTGGGTCAAAAGGGTATTTTAGAAGAACTGAATACAGTGATTATTAATTCTATGGTTGGAAAACCCTCTCCCGGGCCGTACTTTTATATTTCAGAAAAATACATCCAAGAAGTTATTCTATCGGACCATATCTCTATGGACTGCACCAATAAGATATTCATGGTGTTTAGGGGGAATTTCTACTTTTTGAAAACTAGCAGTTCTCTCTTTTGATTATCCAAGGCTTTAGTAAATTGCCTGTTGCCATTGGACTGTTTGTATCAATGGGTTAGTTTGGTCGAAAACTTTGCCAATTAGTCTCATCCGAAAGCTGATTCATGCTTTCTATGTATTAACTCTCTAATACAGGAAATCTCTTTGTAATGAGGAGAGTAGCAGTGTGTGAATTTGTTTTCTTACAAGTAGGTTACCAACTTGAACCTCATGGGCCTTGCATTACGCATGTAAATAGTGTAGCACCAACAGCATTGGTTGGATATATAGAGGGAAAAAAAAAAGCATCACAGCAACTAATAATTCATTTATCACAAAAAATGCACCCAAAATGTTTTTGTGCTATGAATACTTTTTGGAGCCTGACTGGATTTTATTCCCATGTGGTTTTCCTTTGTACTAAAATTTTTGAAGTTTGCCTTGTATAATGATCATAGTGAGAATTTTTGGTTTTGAAGGTCTATTGCGGAAACTTGAAAATGAATGATTTTTGCAGGAGAATACCATACACGGTTGCACTGAAACACAAGCATCGAGTTTGTGCAGCCTTATTGGATCCTTCATCAGCAGAGCCTCTAGTCTGGCCATCACCTTTAAAATTCATCAGTGAGCTCAATCCAGAGGCAAAAACATTGTTAGAGAGGGCCTTGAAGGAAGCAAACATGGAGAGGGAGAAGGCCCTGTTAAAGGAGACTGTGTACTCACTTCCATCTCTGGATTCTGTTGTTGGAGGTGATGACAATGCGTCTGAGGTAATAGCCCCTTTTTTTTCTGTAGAAGGATAATTGTAATGTAAATTCTATGTATTTTAGTCCTCGAAAACATTATTCGATGAAAACCTAAAACTCTTGGTAGAATTTATTCAGGATGTTACTTATAAAAAGACAGAAATTATTGAGGATGTTTATATAAAAATGTATAATTATCCATTCTTAAGATGGCGTATGTTTTACAATTAAGTTGAAGAAATGTGACATCAATAAATATGCATTAATTTAGTTTGTACGTGTATGAATAATCCAAGTTGACCAGGGATCATTGGATAACACCAGCGAATGAGATTGTTCATTTTTGTAAATAAACTGCATTTTTGTAAACAGATTCTTAAGGTTGAGTCAATTTGCATGGAAATCGTTTCTGGCAGTCTTTTGGCAGGGCAAGTACTGTGTTCAAATGCTGTAAAAATTCCCAATCAGCATTCTTTCCCATTTTGTGTGTTTTTTTCAACTGTTAACTTTGTAAAGAACCATTTTTTTGTTTAAATGGACTCGATGAAGGAATGCCCAAGATGCAGGAGAACCACATTTATCAGCATAGCTTTACCTCTGAACTAGTGAATTGTGGAGCTGTATGTTTCTTAAGCCTTGCATGTAGATTCTTATTTAATGGTGAAAATGTTCTCAAATTAACAGGCCAGCGATGTGGAGCTATGCTGCATATGCTTTGACCAGGTATGCACAATTGAGGTCAGACCATGTGGTCATCAAATGTGTGCTCATTGCATCCTAGCCCTATGCTGCCACAAGAAGCCCAACCCTACGGCTGCTTCTTGCCCTACTGCCCCAGTTTGCCCATTTTGCAGAAGTAGCATTACCCAACTAGTAGTAGCCAAGATTGAGACAAGCTATGATTCAGAACTTGAATTTAGTCCCTCGAACTCGAAGCCAAGGAGATCAAGGAAGTCCAATTTCAGTGAAGGCAGCAGCAGTTTCAAGAGCTTATCTGCCATGGGCTCATTCGCTAGACTGGGTGGTCTCAGTCCAGGAAAGATTGCTGCTGAATGCAACGTGCTGGTTGACAAGCCTTGAAGTAGCAATCCTGGACTTGGTTTCTCAGAGTGGAGCATTATCATAATATTCTAAAAGAATATGAGAATAGAGAGGTTAAGGGTCCTTGGGTAAGTTTAGGTTGATGAATTCCATTCTACAGAGATGAGCTTCATTCAAGTCATACTATTCTAGTCCGCTTCTCTGTAAATGAGAAGCGTTGATGTTCATCAGGTAAGTATTCAGAATCTATTTTTCCTTGAAAATATAGTCAATTTTCTTTGATTGCTCAACCATCATGGACAATTCAAAATAGACAACTCCCGAGAAGTAGATCAACTGTGTATATCCTACTGATGGAAACTGGGAGAGGATTCTGTTTGTAGTTGGGAGCTGCTGTTTTTCTCCAAATCGATCTTTACTTGTTTAATCCACTAAGAAATTGGGTCTAAGACCTGAAAGAGCCGAGCTCGAGCTCGAGCAATGCTTATCTACTCATCTCTAGAGCTGATTTCTACTCCTGCATTAATGCTTTGTGGAGCTCATAGCAATGAAAAGTATATGGATTCCATTCATGTCATGAACAATGCACGTTTTTATTCCTAATGGTCCGGAAATCTGGACTTACTATTTCTTTCCTAGCTAGTGTATTTGTTTTTTCAGTTTCTTTTCCTTTTTTTCCCCTCTATTTATTTCTAAGCTGGTTAAGCATGCCTCACGCACAAATATATATATATATATATATATATATATATATATATATATGAATGCACGCCTGATGTGACACTTTCTTTTGAATTTTATATTTTGATCGATTGATACCTTTTTTGGCTCTACTTTAGAGCTGTACACGATTGATCTAATATTGAAAACTTGTAACATTGAAGACCCGAAGCACTGCATGGGTAATAGATAGGACAACTAGATTTTTCAAGGCAAATTCTAAGGTGTGATACTTAAACACAATCACTCTTTTTATTATGTAAAACTATTAATTATCATCAATGAGATATCATAATCAAATTGAAATGAAAATATGCCAAGCGAGAAAATAAAAATTATATTGAAAAATTTAACAATCTTAATGTATAAATGAGAATGGAGCCCATACGGCAATCAGTTTTGCATATTTCTTTACACATCATAACAAGTATGATGGTTAATGACCCCAATTATCTGATAAAATGATAGTACATATGGTATACCCTTTACCTTAATGTCGCCTGGAAAATTTGAAAGGGGAAAAAAGAGAGAGAAAACACCTCATTTGAGATCAATCTGAGCACCCCATTTACCATGTAATTTTACTTAATTTAGATATTTTTCTTGATGTGAAATCAAATCTAAGAAGTTTAAGTCTATATAATGAGTAATGTTAGATAAAATTCATACCTACTTTTGATTCTTTTTAAAAACGTCTTTCGTTTCCCCTACATAATTCCATTCTTTTGATTTTTCATAGGCCGCATTCCATTAACGGGTAAAGCAGCAACAATATTTTAAAAGACAGCCTAATCAACAATATATAGTACTTTTAATGCTATGCAGAGTTGTTTGTCAAAGTTGCCGCTTGCCTCAACAGTACTCGCACCTCGACATATAAATAAGCCAAAAAAAACCCTCATTTTCAACACGTTGGACCTTAGAATTTCTCACTCCTGAAAACAAAAACGCCCCCATCTGAATCTGACTCATTGACAATTAAGGAATCAACTAGCTAGACCCAGGACAAAACATACAACAAATTAAATATAATGTTCATTGATAGATTGAAGTCATCATTTTATGAGGTATCCACGCAAGCAGGCGAATAGTAATGGAATGCCATACCCATTGCCGGCTTCTAAAAATTCGTTTTTGGATTGTTTTGATCCAACACCTTTCTCATCCAATGGAAAACTCGATTGAGGAGCAACTTGGCCACCGACAAACAGCGAGTTTGCATCGGAAATGGGGAGGGTACTGGATGAGAAATCACAAGGTGCAATATCCATGGAGGTTGGGCTCTGCAGATTCCTTCTGTATATGCCTGCAGTTCTCCTCTCTGCTTCGAGAAAGTGACCAAGAGATGGAGTACTATTATTGCTGGCGTTCACGGCATCAGTGCTGAGTTTTGAGCAGAGTGAGAACAGCCATGCAGGCTTGGGCAGCTTGTACACGTTGTTTCTATCTCTCACGGTTTCTGCTGCTCTTCCCCTCGTCGATCTTCGTGAAAGCTCTAAAATGCTAGAAGCTCCAATCAGGCTGCCAAGCGTGATGCTTTTCTCGTGGAAGAATGACCCGGTAGACTGAAATTAACCAATCACATTGAAGAGCTCAACGAGAAAGAAAACACCGCATGGAAGACCATATCAAACAAATATCATTATTAGATAGTCTTGGACAACATGAGATTTATGGACACATACTCATTTTTAAAGAGAGTTGTTACTTATGTTGTAAAGAAATTATATAAAAATAAACTTACAAATTAATATAGATTTACTTTAATGATAAAGAGATTCTACAAAATAAATTCACAAACTGACGTAGTTTGATATAGTACGTTAAATTGTAAATCTACTTTTATTGTAAAGTATATCTAATGTATTTTATGAAACCATATCAGTTTATAAATTTATTAATTCTTGTGAAATCTCTTTATAATTATGGTAATTCTCTCATATAAATATATAATTTAAATAGCATAACAACTTAATTATGATAAGATAGAACTAGTACCGGACCATAATATTGTCATCAATCCTCCGGGAGCATCTACTAATGTTCCATATCAAATATACACAAAAGTAGTTTAATTTCCAAGTTGTAGTGATGATCATGTCTAGATTGATCATGAACATCGTCATGTTTTGTTATCTTGTTCAGGTATCAAGTTAATTAATGCAAATTTTAGTACCATAGGCTTGCCTGCTTGTCTTCCATTTTGAAATAATGGTACAGATCACTCATGTAAAAAATACAGTGGACAATGTTTAAGAGGGTCAGAAATAGAAAAAACCATAGAAAATATGTTTGTTGGAAAACACTGATGATCTTCATACGGGATTTTCAATGAAAAGCTGGGCCACTACTGTCTGTAAAAATATGAAAATAACGTGGGTATCTTGCTTGGGTTTCCGTTACATTGAACCTAGCTGAAGCTCAGTATTGACAAGCATCACGTATGTTTTTTTAATGCAAACTGCAAAGCATGAGATTCATATATATCCAAAGTAACACTTTCAAGTATACATATAATTAAACGCCATCATAGAAAACCATGTGGAAAGAGTAAAGTACTGTACATACATATAATGATCACCAGGAGACTGATAAATTAACAGCACCCATGATCCACACATACATGAACAGCACGTAGGAAACGTAGATATATGTTTATTGTAGTCATATATATTTGAAAATAAAATAAAAAAACCCATAGCCATTGTGCGGTATTTATACATGATGAGATCTCCGATCCTCAATTTCGGGGAGAGAGAGAGAGAGGTATAGAGACATGCATATGAGATGGGGAAATTATTTTATAGACACAATTCTATTTTATTTATTTATTTATTTATTTTAATAGAGAGAGTTTTTTATAAATTAGTTGTAAAAGCATTATTATTTGACAAGAGTACCTTTCATTTAATTAACACGTATTTATAAAAAAAAAAATTATTAAAAAGTTAGAGCATGAAAAATTCATTTCTCATAAGAGTTCATTCATTGGGAATTAATTAATGCTGTCTGAAATTTTTAAATTTAAATGTACAACAATTAATAAATATAAAGTGTATTTCTTTTCCCAGACGTCAAATCCGAGCAAGATCATATCTAAAAATTTTCCACTAGACACACCTGTACATACCAATAAAAGGGAAAACTTGGCTTCTTATTATATATCATGCCCGTCAAAAACTGTTTGCAAGCAGCAGAAAAAAGTCATCAAAGAAACAAGCATACCAGCACAAGTCACCGTGGAGGGGGGGAAATTCCAGGTATAGGTTAAAGAATCATGTTGGGTTTTCGTTTCTTCTCATGTTCTTTTTGTCTTTTTTTGTAGGAGTTGCAGTTGGGCAAGATCATATATACTGACCTCGGTATCAAGATCTGAAGAAGAAAGGGAGGAACAAGTGGGAGAACCGGTGAGCAAAGTGCCGAAGGAGATTGATCCAGACAAATCACTATTTCTCACCAACCCAACTCTTGCATTGAGTGGTCTCAACCCCAGAGGCCACCCCTCTTCCTGCATTCAAAACCAATCACTTGATCTTAACCTAGTACCATTACTCAGTGTTTGTGTATGAGAGAGAGAGAGATACCTGACGAGCCATGTTTCTCAAGCTAGCCCCAAGGATTTGGAAAACTGGGACTGATTTGATATACTATGAGAAGTCCAACGAGCTAGGTCACCTCAGAGAAAAGAATGAACTGTCATTTCCACTCCAGTACCATCGTTCCCTATTCTGACCAAGTCATAGCAGAATAAAGCAAAAGAAGAAGAGGATAACATAGAATAGATGGACATGAAAGTAACTAAATAAATAAAAATTATAATGATTTTACTCCATGGATACAGAACAAGAAAGCGAGTGGCAAAGAAAAGAATGCAGGGACTCGATAGATGGATGAACAGTAGAAGAAAAAACACAAGAAAGTTGCAAATGGCAAGCTGTGCTCAAAACCGCTTTGCCTGATTCAAGCATGCACAATACAGTCGAAACAAAAAAGGAAAAAAAATTCATGGAGAGAATGATGTCTCTACCCGTTTCTTTCTACGAAATCGTGGTTGGGCAGACAGAATGGCCTAGACGGAGGTGATCACAGAAGTGCGAATAATCTTTGTACGGGAGTGAGATAAAAAGGGCAGCGCCTTGCTGCAGGGATCCCAGAGCCAGAGGGGTGGGCCACTCAGACACTGAGAGGGTGGCAGGAATTTCTCTCTCTAAATTACCATATTATCCCCGTGATGGTAATGATATAACAAATTACCATCAGATCATCAGATTTTTAACAAAAAAAATGTTTAAATTTTTGATACTGTTTGTAAATAAAGATTTTTTCTTGAATAATTTCTCATAATCCAAACAACTTAATATAAAAAAATCATTAAAAATCGTCATGACGTTTCACAAAAAATCAAAAATCAAGACAGTCCGAGCAATTTGTCAAATTATAATAAAAATAGTTTTAGGTTTTCTTTGATCTAAATACATTTTTAATACGTCTCTGACAAAATCCCATCGTTAATATGTTACATACCTACATTATTGATTATACTCTCTATTCATGATATTGGAGAAATTAAAGGCTTTCTTATTAAGCTGTTGATTTGAATTTTTCCTTCGTTTATCTCTCCAAAGGCTTTTTTTCTCTCTATCAAAATAACTAAAGATCACATCATTTCTGTTTAGACTGGGGTGGAGTTTCGGCTCTCACTCCCTCGTCTTGTTCGGCCAACGCCGGAACTATCCATAGTTTTTCTTTTTTAGTTTTTCTGTAATTTTATGGCCGTAGCACTAAGATGTGCCGATCTATTGCTTATTGGCATCCTACAACGGCCATGCACCCACCAACAGACTCTCCTACTGCTATCACACGCGGCATCATTGGGATCAGCTGCTTCAAATCTCTTAGATCCGACTATTATCCTCTTTTCAAGAATGGCGCGTGAACCACATGTACCTCCACAATCAGGGACGGTCCTATGCCGACGTATCGACTCATCTTCTAATTGTTATTTTCCTATGTCTCAGCTTTCACTAACCAATAATCAAGAGAAAGTGATCGTGAAAGTCTTCTTCAGCCGTTCTAGACTAACAAAATGCAGCATACAACATTTCATTGCGACTTTTAGTCGTAGTTTTATAGTTTATTTTTTAGAATATGCAAAAACCATTTTTAACGGCTTCCCCTTAATGAGAAATGGGTGGGAGTCAAATTTTTTGCTCTAGATTTCTCTTTTTTATTTCTCCTATGTTGCATTTACTTATTTTGGGATGATCTCTCACCCTACTGAATCTTAATATCTTGTAACCACTTAATTTATCTATGAAATGTTTGCTTAGAACAAAAAAAAAAAAAAAAACCATTGAGTTGAATTGTTTCATGACACAACCTGATTGAGTTGGATCTTTAGCAATGGAATCCATTTGATTTGAAATTAAAAAGAATTATAAAAAACACACTCCTATCAGTAAATTAAGAGTTGAATGAAAGTTTGCTGCATAACATTTTTTTATATATATATTTGAATCGACACAATTCTTGCAATTTATTCAGTGCTAAAACTACCATTATTTATAACAATTTACCCTTCCATTAAAATGAATTTATATATAAAGAAATTAACCTTCAAAATTGTTCATATCCATCTTTTTTAAAGAGATCACATTTGCACTCGTAGAGTATGTCATCTTATCTCATCTTATCATTATATTGTTTTCAAATTTTTATATAAAATATAATATAACAATTCAATTTTTTTTAAATTTTAAAACAATAATAATATTAAAAAATAATATTATAATAATATTTATTCAACTTTCAACTTTCTTCTCAATTCATCTCAAATCATTATCTAAACGGCACCTAAGCGCCGCACACTTCTTTTGAATAAAGTAAGTAAATGTGAAACTTATATAAAAAATTAATTTTTTTAATAGTTTACCATACTTTTTTTCAAAAGAAATGTCTGGCTCTTGTACAATCCATAATTATATTTAATATTACTCATTTTTTAAAAATTAAATAAAAAAAGAGTGCTAAATACAATCCTAGAGTTCACAAATCTTGCACACTACCTTACAAAAAAATGCACCATGAAAATATAAAAAATTTTATTTATCATTTTTATACCACACATCACACATAATATTTTTTATTTTTTATTTTACCAAATATGTTGTGTATGAATGATAAGTAGAAAGATTAAATTAGTTTAAGAAAAATAAAACAAAAAAATTAAAATAAGTATAGTGCACGGTACGAAAAAATGATAAACAAAACTCTAAGGATGCGTTTAGATATTGAACTGAGTTAAGTTAAGATGATAAAATATTATTACAATATTATTTTTTAATATCATTATTATTTTGAAATTTAAAAAAATTAAATTATTTATTATATTTTATATTAAAATTTTAAAAAATTATAATAATAAATTAAGATTAATTTAATAACCAAACAGAACCTAAAAATATCGATCTTTTTTAGATCCCACAACGAACTGTATAAATCATTTTACATTAAAAATATATTATCTTTAAAAATTGTGTTTCCTGGCTTTATGATTTTTTATGGCTAAAGGAGGAGAAGACGCCACGCTAAAGACTGAAAAATAGAAAAGGAAACCGTTCTGCTTTGGTAGACATCCGACTGTTTCATCCGGGCTTTGTAGCGTCACCTTTTGCTTTTTTGTCCCGCAAGCTCTCTCTCTCTCCTTTTATTTTTGTTTTTTGATCCTACAAAAACTCGGTCGGTATCTCCTAATGCAGCCACCCAAACCCCACTTAGAATATTGGTATTGAATTAGTCAAATATCTTTTTATTTTTAAATTTAACAAATATTATTTATATTTAGTTTATATTAAATTAGTTAAATTATTTTCATCCAAACTATAAGTTATAATAAATCCATTCTTCTTTTCAAATATAGAAAAAACTATAACAAGTCTAAAAGTACTTTTTAAAATTATTATATTATAAATATGAAATTTTTATTATCTATATTCATATGAGATTATTATATTATAAATTATCGGATTGTAAAAATAAAAATGAATATAATTGTTGAAAGTTATTGAATATTATGAAAATAAAATAATAATTAATTAAAAAATATAATTAATAAAAAATAATAATATTTTCTTATTATAGATAGTATAATGACTAATCTAATGTAGGCTTCAAGTTTTGAATGATTAGTTAAAAGTAAAAAAATTATATATTAGTCAAAATTTAAAGAATAGGATGATCAATCCAATGCTAATGCTCCGTCGTAAAATGTGGTGATTAGTCAGGCAGTAAGGGTAATAAAAAGTAAAAAAGAATTAAAAACTAGGCTTACCCCCACCCCCAGTACTTTTAGCTACCCAGAACGGGGAAAAAGGGAAGAAAGAAAATATTTCTGCTTCAATGCCATCAATATCACAAAGAAGCAATTAGGCAGCGTTCTCCTCATTCAACAAGCACGTGGAGACTCAAACTTTTGCTTGCTTTTCCTTTACAATTCTCGATCAAATCAAATTCAATGCACATTTCTTGACTGCCCAGAGCTTTTTGCTAATGCCACATGCAATCTGACCTTTTTCTTTTTTTTTTTGTTTTTGTTTTAGAGCAACAAAGATTCAGTAAACTAGAGCTGCTAACTGGACATAGCATTGATCCTGTCTGTCATCGTTGGACTTGGCTTGCACCGGGTCGATATTCTCCGATTCCAAGCAAGTCCTGCAAATGTGAGGATTCTAATCTTCATGCAATAATATTCTATAATACCGACAATGAGATAATTTAACATTGTTTGAATGAGTACATCCATCCATGACCCATTATGTAACACCTGAATTTCGCATTGGGAAATATGAATAACCCAGATGGAGTGGATGCTAAGTCCTATATTACTTAATAGGTGAAATTGAATTTTATAAGTGATTCTAAGGAAGCTTCAAATTGTACAGAGCGTGCCAGTCTCTAGTGTGCTATGAAAAAAAAAAAACAAAACAAAAGAACAAAAGAAAACAATGTCAATTGTATGCAAGATATTTTGATATTGTTGCAAATAACTTTCCAGCAAGCAGCAGTGCATGAATAATACAAATCATGTTTGCAAAGTGACAACTGATATCACCATAGCAATAGGACTGGAAATTAAAAACCGCATCTGGAAGATGGTGAAGATCCATTTTCAGCTTGTTGGTTGGCTAAGGAGAAGATGGCGAAGCTCAAGGCATTAGGTGTTTTCATTTCTATTTTTCTTTCTTGATGAGTGGTCCTAGAGGAGGAGGGAGGGGGAATTCGAACCAGCAAGCTCAGCTTGCTGGCCAAGTGTACGCCTTGGGGTCAAAGCACAATGAATTAGTTGATGAGGCCAGTGAGACGGCCTTGTATTGTTCTTTCAAACAGCGAAGTATTCGAGCCAATTACAGTTCAGCCACTGAAGTTTTGAGGCATGGAAACATCTAACGCAATATTGCATTACTTCTCAACTAATAATCTTAAATCGTCATCTTTGTGTCTAAAAATCCAGCCCAAATCATTGTATTAGTGCCGTCCATAATCTTTGCAACAAAGCTCTAACTTATCTTCACCCAGTGGGGGTAACGCAATTTTTTAACATAAAGTTTGCACTTGACAGAAAGCAAGCTTTAAGAAACAATGAGAAAGTTTCTACATAAGAACCCATTAAGTTACATACTTCTACATCTAGGATACTGTTCTCAAGGGAAGAAAATTACTAATTCTGTCTACTTGACTAGACATTGACCAACGGTAAAGTCAATGGTCTTTGGACCAAATGGGATCTCCTCCTCCCTCCCATAAACAAGGGCCGAAGGGTCTTTGTCAATCAAAAAACGACGTGATCAATGACAATCAGCTTAATAAGTTTTAAGCATCAATTCAGGGATGATGTAAGTAGGTTGTGCAAAACTCCAAACTCCAAGTCTACTTGAACCTCCATTCTAACTTTGTTTCGAGAGGAGTTGGGATTTTAGAAGCTCTGCTTAAAATAAGTGGGTGACAGAGTTCAGAATCCATCAAGACTCGGAAAAAAACCTGAACCCCAACTCCAATTTATTTGAAAACAATTTATTACGTGTCTGTGTATTAATAACGCTGCTTCAGTGAACAAAATTTGAAATGGTGTAGTAACCAGCATGCTTCTGAATTTCTATGAGGTTGTATGTTAGTACCATTTGTTGCCCAATACATAATCATCCTTTTGTATTTACGTATCATCCCAAACAGCACTGTTTTGGCTTTTCTTTTTTTAACATCCAATACAGTGCTGTTTTGGATACCCTAAACATATTACTCTCTCTCTCTCTCTCCTCTCTCTATACTTTTGGTTTCATGTTGAATGCCAAAAGCTGCCGCATTAGGGGCATTGATTTTGATGCCAAATACTGAATGCCACCACTGAGGGCATTGGTTTCACACCGAGAATAGTTGCAGAATCCACAGCTTCCACTCATGATTCCCTTCTCATGGTGTTTATCAGCAAGTTCTCTCCTCCTCCTTCATAAGACCCAAGACTTCTTTTTATTTTTGTTTTAACAAATCTAATTTGTAGGTTTTACTTGTTCCTGTGTCTTGAAATTCTGTGAGTTTTTACTTTTATTCATCCATGGAACTCAAGCATGCTAAATTTGAGGCTTTAATTTTGTGTGATCAGTGCTTTGTGCTTGTGAATTCTGCTTTGCATGCTTGATTTTTGCTCATTTAGGGTTTTGGGTTTGACTATGTGCAAGTACCCAAATTTTCTTATTTGGATCAACTCTAAAAAGCGGCTCCAACTCCATTCTGATTCCAAGCATGCGGAGCATAGTCAAAATTTGTTATGATTCGGAGTCAGAGTCTAGAAACAACTCCGAATCACAATGGAGTAGAAGCTCAGAGTCCTGGATTCCAACTTCGTTGGAGTAAGATCCCACTCCTAAATGTAAGTTACTAACCCATACAACTCAGTCCATCTCACCTAGATAATCTATCAGGATTCACAAAAAGAGAAGAAATAACATCAAAGGGTGCAATTTAACAATATCATATGACTCAAAGTGAGCTAAGCTGGCCAAGTCTAGCGATGATTATGACATTAGGCTAAGCTCAAAAGGTGAAACCGGACCCTTGCTTCACCACCAAAGGCCACCAACACAACTTGATCAAAGCTTACTGTGTATAGTTCTGTCATTTGGGGAAAAAAAACAACTAGTTGTTGAATAGAAAACACAATTAAATCAGAAGCCAACGGGTAGAAGGAAATATGTACCTGGCATGCTTTATTTTTGGCTCTGGTCTCTGCTGTACTTGGTATATCATGATTTGGTTTTAAGAACCTCTTCTCACGCCGCTCACATGAGCCCCATCCATCTGAGAACCTACCACCTCTAGGGAAAAAATAACAGAAAAATAGTAATTACGGCATAAAATATATCAGATATAGTAGAGAAGATATTGCTTTATCCTTAAAAGCTAGAGAACATACTGCATGTATGCCCGAACCACGAATTCAGCACGCTGAACATTACGGTTCTCATCAAATTCAATTGTCTTATCTTTGATTTCAAAAGAGAGATTGAAGTAGAATGATATCTTCCGCCAGCCTGCTTAATAAAGATGCCCCATGTTACATCGATTGCTCTCATATTTAATCAGCAAGAAAGGAGAAACCCATAATCTTTTACCTGATTTTTTTATGAAAGGATTCCCAGAAATCATTGTGTAATCAGTTTTCTCCAAAATCTGTCCATGGAATGAAAAAGACAGCACTTGACTACATCAATATGCTGGGATTCCAATGGATTATTTACGTGTGGCATGCGATTTTTGAGAGTGCGTAGCAATTGTCAGTGTGTTGTGCATGTGCAGATAGATTGAGTTCATTCCTAATAAATAACTATCAGAAACTCGGAACCTCAAACTTTAGGCGCTTCAGAATACGTCTGAAAAGGCAGAAAAATGATAAGTTATCCCTGTAAGAGTCTTAAGTACAGAAAGAAAACGGGAGGTTTGGATAGTGAGTTGAGATAAGATGAAAGTTGAATAAAATATTATTCGAATATTATTTTTGTTTTGAAATTTAGGAAAGTTTTTATTATATTCGTATGCAAGTTTGTGAAACTTGTAATGTTAGATGAGATGAGACAAGTTGGGATGAGTTTTGAATCCAAACCTCCCCAGTTTGCTCAACTTTCAAAAGTTTCCTTGCCAGAACCGAAGAAGAAAAAGTGTACCATTTTACATAGATATCACACATTTATAAAGATCGTGATGAGCGAAGGACCGTTGCAGAGCACCAAATCGATCATTTTATTAGATTCATTACTCTGTTAAAATATACAACACTTAAAAAATTAAATAAACACCCGATTTATCATAATTAACATCGGCAATTCAGCATAACAAATTTTTTTTGCACATGTAACATTAACTGGTATGCAAGGAATACCAGTTTGAATACAATCAATTGAAAAAAAAAAAAAAAAAAAAAAAACGAATGCATTAAAATTTAAACTAATTACCGCCATAGCTGCATTCTGATACTCCTTAAACAGCGAAACCGAAGGGAACCTCCCAGACAAGCTATGCCTAATATTTAGGTCCTCGCTCCACCCACACCTCTCCGTGGAGCCCTCCGAACGAGCACTAATCTCCTTCACGCCGAACCTTTCGATATCCGGAGACAAATGCGCTTCAGGAGACGAATACGCCGGCGTGGTCGGCGTGCGCTGCACATTCCTGACCACGAGGAGGGGACTACTCTCGTTCACTACCGAAGCGCAAGTCCTCGCCACCTTGCGTGGTGGGCGATAAATCCATGGTTCCTGCACCACCTCGCCTTCGGCAGAAATCCTCGGGTCGGAGTCTGCAAAGTTAGGGGTCCTAGGGTTTCTAGTAAACTTTGTCGGCGGTGCGGGGTTAGAGATTGGTGATACTGGCTGGAAATTGGGATATTTGATTGCGAGAGGCTTGCGAGATTTGGAGGATGAGTGAGAGGCTGCGGCGGTGTCGATTACGGCCCACAAAGCTGCGTCGTCGAGGTCGTTGTCATCGGCGACAGAGTAAGGGATTGGAGCAGCCATTTTTTAGATTTATAAAAAGCTTGGTATGATATCGCTGCTTGAATGGTAAAGGATATGGTCACCGGGCACGGCATGCCATATCGCGCGTGAAGTGTGTTCGAATTCACAATATTGTAGAGCAGTAGGACTGTAGGAGGTAAGGAAACGGCGTCGTAAAGCATTGATTGTCGCATGCTCATACATGATATAAAATAACCAAAAAATCTTCACAACCTCCTACTATTCATCCACACTCCACACTCCACCTTTTTTTTTAATTTTTTTTATCAAATAATTTTTATATGAATAGTGAATAAAAAATTTGAAATAATTTAAAAAATAAATTCAAAAAAAAATTTTAAAAAAATATTAAAAAATATGGAGTGTGGAGTGTGAGTGAATAGTAAAAGGTTGTGTAGCAAAACCCAAATGAAAGTTAGATAGTCTAGATTCATCTATCTATTATAAGAGAAAACTCAGAAAAGCTATCAACCAGATGGGTTTAAAATCCATTTTTGCACCTACCATGAAATCGTGACACGTAGGCATCTCAAACACATTTCTCTTGCACCTGACAACACCAAACCTGCACTCATCTATTTTCTTTGTGAATTCTTCTACGTATAGTCGCCTGGTGCAAGCGGTGGGGAGTCGTGACGTCAACAAAAAAAAAAAGACAAAACAAAATAAGAAAGAAAAGAAATCATCTGAACTCCATCTCTAATACTCTATTCCTTCTTTGAGCTTCTCTCTCTCGGAGTCACTTTAATCCATGGCTTAAGATTAGGGGTTCTCTGAGATTCGAAACGAAGGAAGGAGGAAGAGAATCCATGGTCGAAGAGGGCTGGGGTTTTAATGGAGCTGTTGTTATTGGATGCGTAAGGGAAGAAAAATATGGAGAGGAGGCAGGAGGTGAAGATGAAAATGTGTAGGGCGAGATTCGGTTTCCAAACGAAGCTTTCAATGACGACTCCCATTTTCTGGATATGGTTCTTGGAATGGACTTGTTATCTACACACCTCGCCACCATTGATCATCAAAGGAAGTTAGTGAATCTCAAATGACTTGGAAAACATGTTAGTAAAATTTCTCATTTCTTCTCAACTCTCGAAGGTCCTCACCCTTGAATTGAGGTTTTCTTTCAATCTTCTCTATAAAATTACTCAAAATTTCCAATCTCCTATACTCGAACTGTTACTCAAAATTCCCAATCTCCTATACTCAAAATTTCAATCTGTTAAAATTTCTTTTGATAACCGATGAAACAACCTGAGCTGCCGTCTCCTATGACGACTATCATTATAGGATACAGACTGGAATTCGACAACTCCATATCACTAGAATTAAATTGCAGATTTGGATACGGACTTGTAAGATGCAGTCATGTTGCAATTTGCTATCTGCACTACTACTATTTGATCATCTATATTCTCTCACTTAAAATGACAAAATTGCTTATATCCTTCGGCATTTCCTTTTTTCTTTTAAATTCTGTTCGAAGTTTCTGAAAATATAAACATCTCCCACTTTTACACAAATCGCCAAATTTACAACCCAGATACTCAATATTTGAGCAGTATATTGCGCAAACCCAAAAAGCCAAGGTACAACAAACATTTTCGTAAAAATATTAGAAACCCAACGAAATAAATACATATTTTTTACATATCCAAGCTCATTCTGCCCCAGAGACGTGCTTTCAATAGCTTGAAATCACATCCATATCATCAACATGGCGTAGCGATCGAGTTCCAGCACCGTAGAGCCGACGATCGCAGAGGCAGTGGTACTGGTTTCAGCGTGGCGGAGTCGTCCATAGAAGGTGAGAGGGAGGTTGCGGCAGATACCTCTTCGCAGAGGCTTGAGGTGTAGGCTATGAACGTACGTTGTCTGTGTCTTTCCTTAAATGAAATGGAGAGAGAGAGAGGGAGAGGTCGATTGGAGGAGAAAGGAAAGGGCTCGGAGGCGAGAAGAGGGAGAGATTTAAACTGAAAATTTTGAGAGAGAGATGGAACAAAATTAAGAGAGAAGGAAAAAAAAAATACTACGTGGCTACGCCGACTACAAGCCGTTTACATCGGGCCCTTGCAAGTAGCATTTTTCATTTTGTTTATCTCCCTCTCTTTAGGTGCACTCATCCCACAATAATATTATTTAGTGTGAAAGCTACGGAGGATAGCTCCTATGCTCTAGCACTCAAAGACCTAATCAACCAAAACTAATTCTTCAGGCATCCCATTAGCTCTATTGGCTTCCTTCCACATGCTGTTAAGGATAAGGATCACTCTGTTATACCTCATCCCTTACTAATAGATTTAGCTCCTTTTGATAAAGTTCAAACAAGATAAAGCAAGTTGTTCAGTTTCCTGGATCATTATGACTTGGTTTATTTGATTTACGTAATCTGTTAGCTAGCTTTTATTCTATAGTTTATCTGTTGTAACAAACATGTAAATTTATTTTATCTCTTTGTAACAGTTTTGTATATAAATATGAGAATATATACTCTGTTTCTGGTAAGTTAATCCAGAATAGTTTCCTTTTATTTCATGGTATAAAGAGCCCTCTACAGCTCACACTTTATTTGATCTTATGGCTGCTTTTCATCCAACACAAGTTATTTCCATCAAACTCGATGAGACTAACTTTCTTGCCTGGAGTGCTCCGTTGCTTCCTCTTTTTCGGAGTTATGGTTTGATGGGAATCGTTGATGGTTCCAATCCTTGTCCACCTCAATTTTCTAGCGATGAAGACAAGTCCCAGGGTGTCCTTAATCCTACTTATGTGGTTTGGCAGTATAAGGACCAAACGGTGCATGGTTGGATAGTTTCTTCTATCTCCTTCGGTGGTCTCCACCATTTATTGACTTGAGACCTCTCGACTTGCTTCGTAGGCCCTTGGCTCGCGTTTTGCTGCACCTTCTACTTCTCGCATTTCTCTCATCAAGAGAAAACTACAGTCCCTACAACAAGGCTCTATGTCTTGCCAAAATTTTTTGGATGAAGTCAAGTCTCTCTCAGATGAATTATCAATTGTTGGCAAACCCGTTGAAGATTCAGATTTAATTCTCTCTATTCTTAATGGACTCAATTCATCATTTCACTCATTTGTTACAATCTACATGCTGCTAAGGAGAAATCCATGCCCTTCTCCGATTTTCATGTAGAACTACTAAATTATGATCTCATGCAAAAGTTTCACAACCAATCTATTCAACTCAAGACTGGATCTTATGCTCTATACTCCCACAAACCTGGTGCTAAGTCAAGTTCTTGCAACAACAATAGGTCTCGATCTTTAGGATCTTCCAAGACAAATGGGTAGGCTTCTGCTTCTTCTCAATTTCGGCAACCACTGCCTCACTTGCCCTCTTTGACACTTGCATCCACAGTTGGACTCTCGTTCTAGATCTCCTTGTCAAATCTGCATAAGGGAAAATCATCAGGCGCTTGATTGTTTTAATCACATGAACTATGCATATCAGGGGCGTCACCCTCCAACGAAATTAGTTGCCATGGTTGTTGAGCCGAACGCTATATATCTGAATCAACATCAATGGTATGCTAATAGTGGTGCCAACATTCATGTTACTTTGGATGTTGCTAATCTTGCTACTTCTCAACCCTATGAAGGCGAGGACTCCGTGGGTATAGGTAATGGGGCAAGTTTGATCATCTCATGCACTGGCAATGCTTCCATAAAAAATCTCTATTCTACTCTTGCTTTAAAAGAGATTACTTATTGTCCTCAGGCTTCTGCACATATTCTTTCTATCAATAAATTCTGTTAAGATAATAATGTTCTTTTTGAGCTCACTGGTTTAAATTTTTTTGTGAAGGACATCACGACGGGGGTCACGCTCTTGACGAGGCCAAGTGATAATGGATTGTACTTGATCAACCTTCGTCAACTATCTTCATCTAAGTTCCATGCTCTCACGATGACTGTTGGTGTTAAGGCTCTTACCTATACTTGGCATTGTCATTTGGGGCATCCATTTGCATCAATTCTTCATCGTGTCCTCACTAGTTTTTCGCTTCCTATTAGTAATTCATTCAATAAACAATCTATTTGTGTGTCCTGTCCATTAGGAAAATCTAAGCAGTTGTCATTCTTTGATTCTTCACGAGAATCCTCCTCTAGAGTTAATTCATTCCAATGTTTGGTCAACTTCCACTCCTTCCTTTAGTGGTTGTCGTTACTATGTGATATTTATTGATGATTTTACTCGTCTTTGTTGATTGTTTCCTATTTCTAATAAATCTGATGTTTTCTCTACCTTTGTGAAATTCAAACAGTTAGTGGAAAAGCAATTTAATCATCCCAATAAGCAATTTCAAAGTGACAATGGTGGTGAATATTGTTTTGCTAACTTTAAGCAATTTCTAAGATGCAATGAGATTTTTCATCTCCTATCATGTCCTCATACTGCTTAACAAAATAGTCTTGCTAAGCGGAAACATCGCCATATAGTTGAAATGGGACTCACCCTTTTTGCTCAATTTGGATTACCCAAGGATTTTTGGGTTGATGCCTTCTTAACATCTATCTTCATTATTAATCATCTACCCACCCAGGTTCTTAATTTTTCATCTCCTTTTGAGTGCCTTTTTCATCGTCCTTTTGATTTTAGTTACTTTCGGTCTTTTGGTTGTCAGTGTTTTCCCTATCTTCATCCCTACATGCTTGATAAACTTTCCTACCGTAGAACACCTTGCATTTTTATTGGCTATTGTTCTAATCATAGAGGGTTTAAGTGCTTTGATCTTTCCACCTGACGTGTTTATATCTTTAGGAATGTGATTTTTGACGAAGATGTATTTCTTGCTCATGTACAGTCCCTTATCATCGGCTCTGGCAGCTCTATGACTTCCTCAGGTATCTCTCAACCCTTACTCATCTCTCCTCCTTCAGAAATTTTATTCTCTGTATCTTTTGAAAATTCTCCAATTCCCAATCCTTCTCTTTTCTTATCATCTAACATACATATGTTGTCTCCCCCCCATACTACACATGTACCCAATGCTTCACTTAAGCCTTTTGTAACCTCCTTTCCAACTACTACACCTTCTCTTTTCAACATCCTTGAACCTCAACAAACTGCACCTCCCTATCATGTTGTCACTAGATCCTAGATTGGTCATCTTCAACCTTGTTCCTTCCCTAATTTTCAATTATATTACTTTGCACATCACCCTCTTCGAGCCTTGCATGCAGGTGCTATCATCTCTGAACTCCTTGTACTTATGCTCAAGCGGCATCTAAGCCTGAGTGGCGTGCAGTGATAGAGAGTGAGTTTCAGGCTTTGTTGAAAAATGCAACCTCGACCCTATGTTCCCGTCCTTCTGGTAAGAATGTGGTTCCTAACAAATGGGTTTTTAAATGCAAACACAGGCCTGATGGGAGTATTGAACAACTTAAAGTGTAGTTGGTTACTGTTGGCTATTTTCAACGTAGTGGCCTTGATTTTCATGAAACGTTCAGCCTAGTTATCAAACCATATACTGTCCATATGGTTCTTGCTCTTGCTGTTTCTTTCAACTGGGATATTCGGCAATTGGATGTTTCTAATGCCTTTCTTCATGGCATCCTGGAAGGGGAGGTGTATATGGCTCTACCAAAGGGGTTTGAGGATCCTGCGCATCCAGACTTTGTATGTAAGCATCATAAGTCCATTTATGGTTTAAAACAAACCCCTCAGGCTTGGTTCAACAGGTTGTCAACTGTACTCTTTTCTCTTGGCTTCCAAAGTTCTCAGGTTGATCCTTCCTTGTTCACCTATCATCATGATTTACTGCATGTAATCATAGTTCAAGAAGAGTTCTCCCCAGCGCCGACAATAGCCCAAGAGCCGCACCAAGTTCCTATGTCTCAATCTTCCCATGCTAATGATCTCAACCACAAATTCCTTCATCCCCTATTGTGAATCATGGGAGACTCTCTTGACTGCAATTTACTCATTAGAAGGAAGTGTTCCTTTATAAACCTTTCCAAAACCTCCTTCTCCAATAATCTTTTTGGCTTTGTTGTAGAGACTCTTATAGCTGAACCCGTGACTACCATACTCACTTTCCCAGTCTTCACGTACTTCTTCGTAGCTCTTCCTCCTAAAATAGTAAACAGCTCCAGTTATCGTTATCAGCACAACCACTACTACTATGAGAAGAGCTCGGATCGCTACAATTCATTTCTCTTTTCATTTCCTGTGTGGGGGAAGTGTAGGGAGTCTCAAAATGTAGTTGAGGGCATCTGGAAAGAGGGAGAGAGGGAGAGAAATGAAAGAGATGAGTGCAGGTTTGGTGTTGTCAGGTGTAGAAGAAATGTGTTTGAGATGCCTATGTGTTGCGATTTCATTAGCTGGTGTAAAAATGAGTTTTAAATCCATCCGACTGGGAGCTTTTCTCCTATTATAAATGTTTTAACGTGACTTGATGTGATATTTTATTTTATAAAATTATTTTTATTATAAAATAGATCTAATATATCACATAAAGTAATTAAAACAAGTCAATTTACAATTTTTTTATAAGATTTTTTTATAGATATACCAATTCTTTTCCATTTTTGATGAATGTAGTTAGTCATAAGTTATTTTAAGTTCCAGTTTTTGGGACAATCTAATATCATACTTCACGTGAGAATTAGCTAGCTATTCACAATTCTCCAAAATTGTGAAAAAAAAAAACATGTGCTTCACTTCATTTGATTGAAGTTGAGATGGAGGTCCAACTAGCGAAGAGAAAAATAAAATAAAATCAAAGCCCAACTCAGTGCTACCTAATGTAACTAAACTAACATCCTACACTTTCAACATCTATCCATGCTTCTTTAATCACATCAACTAATACTCACACATATTCTCAACTTTGCCAACTAAATAAAATCATATGGTACATTTATCTCAAAGGTCCCATTTGTTCATGCCACTCGTATTTGGATCAGAGTAAACATACCCTACAAAAACCTTTACATTAATGTTGGCCTCCCCTTCAAATGGAGCTTAAGCAGAGGATTGACTCAATTACAACCTGGTAAACATTTGAAAAATAAGTAGATATGTACTGACCCATGAGACTGATAAAAGGAGAAAAAATGTTTTCTAAATATTCATGAATTCTATTGTATGAAGTTAAATATTTACAAAGAGCCTTGCACTGCTTATATAGGCACAGGTGCAGTGAGTGCTTAATGAAAAAATACAAAAAAGAAATATATATAAGTTTGTTATGACTGATTAAGTAAAAGAAAAAAAATAAGGAATCTTCTAGAGTTGCTGATGTGGATTGTGCAGCTTGGTATTTTCTGAATGTGCAACTTCTGAATTTAGGTTGATATGCCCCTCGAGTCTAATGGGGTATCAATCACATTAAAACTTGATTGAAGAAAGGAGAATCGATTAGCAACTAAAGGTTTTGTGAAAACATCAGCAAGTTGATTTTTGCTACTGCAGAATTGAATTTGTAGAGTCTTAGTAGCGATTTTATCTCTAACAAAATGGAAGTCCACATCCATATATTTGGTGCGGGAGTGATAGACAGGATTTGAGCTCAAGTATATGGCTCCCAAGTTATCACACCATAGGACAAGAGGCTGTGAAAGTGAGAAACCAAGATCCTTGATCAAAGTTTGCAGCCATATGAGTTCGACAGTGGTATTGGCCAGAGACTTATACTCAGCCTCTGTACTGGAACAAGCAATATTATGTTGCTTCTTAGAACTCCAAGAAATTAGTGATTCTCCAAAAAGATATAGAATCCTCCTGTAGACCTCCTATCATCAGGGCACATGCCCAATCAACATCTGAATAGCATGTGGATTTCAGATATCGAAGTATTCTTTTGACTACTGCCAGTGGGTATTTTTACGGTCATGTATGAATTGGTAGACCTTATTAACAACAAAGGACACACCATGTCGAGTTAATGAAAGATATTGTAAACTGCCAACTATGCTTTGAAACAAAGTGACATTTTCAAAGGAGGGTGCATCAAATTTAGAAAGCTTGGTAGAGGCAGACATTGGAGAGGAAATTGGTTTAGAACCAAGCATACTGGCTTTCTTTAATAAGTCAGAGATGTATTTTCTTCAGGATATAAAGAGACCATCTGAAAGGTAGTCAAGCTCTAATCTAAGAAAATATGATAAGGGTCCCAAATCAGTCATAGGAAAGACTTGACCTAGAGAGACAATTAATCTTTCAACAACACTTGAGGATGATGATGTGATGATCATGTCATCAACATACACTAGAATAAAAATGCAAAGATCATTTTTGTATAAAACAAATAGAGAGGGATCCCCCTTGGAAGCCAAAAAACCATAGTCAATAAGCCATGAGCTTAACTCTGAGAACCAAGCTCTTGGAGCTTGTTTATGCCATAAATGGTCTTATATAACTTACACACAAAATCAGGTTGCATAGGATCAATGAATCATTGCGGTTGTTGCATGAATACTGTCTCAGTGAGATTGCCATAAAGAAAGACATTTTGTATATCCTTTGCCTAAGACACCAACCTCTAGCAACAACAATGGACAAAACTAATCTAATAGTTGAGGGTTTTACCACATGGCTGAAAGTCTCGGTATAGTCAATACCGAGTTGCTAGTGAAAGCCCTTAGCCACGATCTTGGCTTTTCACCTTTCAATGGATCCATCTGGTCGTAGCTTAGTCCGAAACTCCCACTTGCAACCAACGACATTAGAAACAGAGGAAGAAGGAACAAGAGTCCAGGTTTTTGTTTTGACTAGGGCTTCGAATTCTTTGGACATGGCAGCTTGCCATTCAGGAAATTTGGATGCAACAGATTAAGATGAGGGTTCATCCGGTACCATGAGAGTGGATATGAAGCAATGACGAGTTGGGAATAGAACTGTGTCGTCTGTAAGGATATGGGGTTTGGAAGAGTTCGTTGTTGAGCTGGTGATGATGGGTGATCGAGGGGGAATTAATTGCATGGGATGAGAAGATGGTTGAGATTCAAATTCAATGGCAGAAGGAAGGATGGGTGAGGAGTTAGGGTTTTCTGGAATGAGAATTGGGGAAGAAGTCAAGGGAGCCTGAGGGGAGAATGGAGAGTGAGTGGGCTGGGTTTGTGAGTGAGGAGTTATTTGAGAAGAGGGAGTGGGCTGAGAGGGTTGAAAAGGCCCATGGAAATTTAAAGGTGCAGGACCAAGAATAGAGTTTGGAAAGCAAAGTAAGGAAACAGTTTGTGGAATGGGCCTATGAACAGTGATGGGCTTTTGTAGGAAAATTTGTTTTAATTAAAAATCACATCTCAGAAAATATACAGTCTATCGGTGTTTTTGTCAAGACATTTGTACCCTTTGTGAGAGGGACTATACCCTAGAAAAATACATGATATGGAACAAAAACTTAGCTTATGATGATTATAAGGGCGTAGGTTGGGCCAACATTCACAACTAAAAAATTTTTAAAAAGAATAATCGGGAGGTTTATGATACACCATGAAGTAAGGAGAGCGATTTTGCAAGCCAGGTGTGGGAACCAAATTTATAAGATATGTGGCGGTTTCAAAGGCATCATCCCCAAAAGAAAAAGGTAGAGAAGCTTGAGCTAAGAGGGTGAGACCGGTTTCAACAATATGACGATATTTTCTTTCAACAAAACCATTTTGTTGATGTGTGTGAGGACAAGAAAAACAGTGTGTGATGCTAGTTTTGCAAAGATAGGTAGAAATTCACCTCCGGTGTCGGTTTGTATAGTGATGATTTTGGTGTTGAAAAATCGTTTAGCAAATGTTATAAAAGACGTAAAAATAGTAAGCACATATGATTTATTTTTTATGGGAAAGAGCTAAGTAAATCTAGTGAAATGATCAACAATAGAGAGATAATATTTAAATCCTCTTCTAAAAATAAAATGGTCTACCCCTATACATCAGCCCATAACATGTTTAAGGGCTTAACAGATTGTGTAGAGCTCGGCGGAAAGGAAAGTTGATGGGCTTTTGCTAAAGGGCACTGAGGATAAACACATGAAGTATTGGGGAAAAATGGTTCGAATAAAAGGTTGAGCTGGGATAGGTCATGTGTGATGTGATGTGTGGCTGCACTGTCTCGGTACCATGTGGAATTAGGAATGGCAGAGGGAGAGGCGTAGTTGGCAGAGAAGGATCGGGGATGATCATATTAGTATGCATGGTCGAACCTGAAATGGCATTGCAAAGCTACATGACCTGGTTTGTTACAAACCTGGCAGATAGGACGGTTTGATTGGTTGGGTGAAGAGAAAATGGACTAGTTATTTGGAGAAGATCTTCCTCTGTTTGAGGGGAACCTGCCTCGTGTTTGACCTTGTCGACCTCCATGATAGGCACCCCTACCTATTTGGTTGCTGGAACTAAAATTAGTTGTTGGTTCAAAAGAAGATTAAAGATTTGGGTTGCGGGATGGATGGCTTAAATGACTTTCATGAATAAGTTGGATATGGTAGAGTTGATGGGAGGTAATGGGATCTGCTTTGGTTGTGATCGAGGTTACAAAGCTGTCATAGTTGGGACCCAAGCCATTAAGGAGATTTGGTACAAACTCTGTCTGAGAGAGGACTTCCTATGGCAACAAGTGTGTCAACTAGCAATTTAATTTTGCTAAAATAGTCAGAGTTGGATTGATAACCACGACTCAAATTTGTAAGCTGGAAGCGGATTTGAAATTCTTTGGCCTATGAATGGGAGCTAAACATAGAATCTAGAGAAACCCACAATTCCCGTGAGGTTTTTGAAGAGATAGCATGACTAATAAGGGACTCTGTTAATGAAGAAAAGAGTATACTTAGAATGAATTGATCGATTCTTTGCCAGGATTGATAAGCTGGGTTGATCTTTGGTGTTGAATTTGCTTCAGTAAAAAGCATCTTGGGTGGAGGAGCTTGCATTCCATCAATATAAGAATAAAGGCCTTGTCCTCTGAGGTAAGGTGAAATTTGAACTTTTCATAGTAGGTAATCTTTTGAATTAAGTTTGAGAGTAAAAAGATGAGCAAAGGAGGAAGGAATGGGAGGTGATGCCGAACTCCTAGCTGCCATGATGTAGAGAAGAAAAAAAAAAGTATTAGAGAGACTGCTAGTCTAGTTGCTCTAATAACATGATAAAATTAGAGAAAATATTTTCTGAATATTCATGAATTCTATTGTATGAAGTTCACGATTTACAAAGAGTCTTGCATTGCTTATATAGGCACAAGTGCCATAAGTGCTTAATGAGAAAATACAAAAAAGGAATAGAAGTTTGTTACAATTGATTTAGTAAAAGACAAAAAATAAAGAATCTTCTAGAACTGTAGATGTGGATTGTGCATCTTGGTATTTTCTGAATGTGCAACTTCTAAATTTAGGTTGATAGAGACTCATGCATCGACTGTGGATGGGTGTGGATGATTAAGGGGAGGTTTGGGAGTTGAGATAAGAATTTTGTGTTTTGTTTTAAAGTATAAAATATTATTTTTTTAGTTTTAAAATTTGAAAAAGTTGAATTGAAATTTGAAAAAGTTGTATTGAGATTTGAAAAAGTTGAATTGTTTATTATATTTTATATGAAAATTTAAAAAATGTGTAATGATGAATTGAGATGAGATGAAAAATTTTGAGAATTCTCCATTCACAAACCTGTCCTAAATCTTAAAGATTCGAGACATGAATTTGATGAAGTGGTGTGTGTAGAGCTCTGACGGTGGGCGACGCGTGGTGTGGGAGGCACACGTGCTCACCATTTTGCAACGCCAAACCTTGTATTACAACTTGAGAAGATGGTACAACACATGTTGCTTGGAGGTAGCCAAAAAGTGGTTGATCAACAGAAGGATAGGGGTGGGAGGAACAACAGCTACTGCACTCATATTACTCTACAATTATTTATAAACAATTCATTATTATTCATAAATTATTTATTACTATTCAAAAATTATTATCTAAAATTAAACGTTATTTTTGTTGAATTTCCGAAGTATCTCGTAGACTTATCAAATTGTTAGCTCGAGAGTCGAGACTATTATGGGTTGGTAATAAGTTGCGCCTCTCAATTGGGGTCGGAAGTTTTGAGGTAGGAATTTGTAGGGCCGGAGGCTGACCCTATGCAGCATGGCTCCTTTAGTTATATTCAATCAATCTAATTATTTCGATAAATCAGAATATCTAAATTTAAAATACTAGGTTTATTTTAATCACAAAACTAAGATTCAAATACCCCATTTGAGCATATTCGATCAAGTGTATTCCTATACATTAAAAGATAGATACTAAACATGAACTTAAGACTGCCACGGGCAGCTGATATATATAGAATGACAAAATCTCATAAAAACGCAAAATCTGTGGTACACCAAAATATAATGGTAATGGTAACTACGAAACCTCCAAACAAAAGGAAAAATTATAGTAACGAAAACAAAGAAACCATATACGGGCAAGAATCGACCTTTATATTCCATTAGTATAGAAATTAGCCTGGCAAAAAGGGAGCCCGGCAACTTAATATTTTGTTTTTTTTCGGAGGAGTAACTAAATAAACGGAAGTAGAACAGGACATGTAAAATTTGGGCTTTGAACAAAAATACCGACCAAGTTCAAAGCCCCAAAATTCGATAGGTGAAAAGAAAAATACAATAAAAAGCTACGACAGAAGGAAAATCCCAGTAGAGTTTAGTCAACTTCCTCGATCTTGGGGCCGGCACCACTTTCTCCGGCATGACCATGACCATGACCATCATCATCAACATCGCCGCCGCCCATGTCAGCACCAGCACCTTGATACATCTTGGCAATAATTGGGTTGCATATGCTCTCCAACTCCTTCATCTTGTCCTCAAACTCATCTGCCTCAGCGAGTTGGTTGCTGTCCAGCCATTGGATGGCCTGCTCGATGGCGTCCTCTATCTTCTTCTTATCATCTGAACCAAGCTTGGCACCAATTTTCTCATCCTTCACCGTGTTCCTCATGTTGTATGCGTAATTCTCCAGTGCATTCTTGGCCTCCACCTTCTTTTTGTGCTCTTCATCCTCAGATTTGTACTTCTCTGCCTCTTCAACCATCTTTTCGATCTCCTCCTTCGAGAGTCTACCCTTGTCATTTGTGATGGTAATCTTGTTCTTTTGACCCGTGGTCTTGTCCTCCGCAGATACATTCAAAATACCGTTGGCATCAATATCGAAGCATACTGTGATCTGAGGAACACCCCTGGGAGCAGGAGGGATTCCTGAAAGCTCAAATTTACCGAGCAAGTTGTTGTCCCTGGTCCTTGTTCTCTCACCCTCGTAGACCTGGATCAAAACACCAGGCTGGTTGTCGGAATAGGTAGAGAACACCTGTTCCTTCTTTGTGGGGATGGTAGTGTTCCTGGGAATCAACACGGTCATGACACCACCGGCAGTTTCCAGACCCGTGGAGAGAGGGGTGACATCCAAGAGCAGGAGATCCTGCACCTTCTCATTACCCTCGCCACTCAAAATAGCAGCCTGGACTGCAGCACCATAAGCAACGGCCTCATCAGGATTGATGCTCTTGCATAGCTCCTTACCATTGAAGAAGTCCTGCAAAAGCTGCTGGACCTTGGGAATTCTGGTCGAGCCACCAACGAGGACAACATCATGGACGGTGCTCTTGTCCATCTTGGCATCCCTCAGACACTTCTCAACAGGCTCCATGCACTTCCTGAAGAGATCCATGTTGAGCTCTTCAAATCTGGCACGAGTAATGGTGGAGTAGAAATCAATGCCTTCAAACAAAGAATCAATTTCAATGGTAGTCTGGGCAGTGGAAGAGAGAGTTCTCTTTGCCCTCTCACATGCTGTCCTCAACCTCCTAAGAGCTCTTGGACTGCCACTGATGTCCTTCTTGTTCTTTCTCTTGAACTCCTGAACAAAATGGTTCACCATTCTATTATCAAAATCCTCGCCACCAAGATGGGTGTCACCAGCTGTAGACTTCACCTCAAAGATACCCTCTTCAATAGTGAGAAGAGAGACATCAAACGTCCCGCCACCAAGATCAAAAATCAAGACATTTTTCTCACCAACACTGGTTGCCTTCTTGTCAAGACCGTAAGCAATGGCAGCAGCAGTGGGCTCATTAATGATACGCATAACATTGAGACCTGCAATGACACCAGCGTCCTTTGTAGCCTGACGCTGAGAATCATTGAAGTATGCGGGTACAGTGACCACAGCGTTCTTTATTGTCGAACCAAGGTAAGCCTCTGCAATCTCGCGCATCTTCATAAGAACCATGGAAGAGATTTCTTCAGCAGCAAATTGCTTCTCCTCACCCTTGTAGTTGACTACAATCATCGGCTTGTCTCCGGGACCGGGAATGACCTTGAATGGCCACAATTTCATGTCACCCTGAACTGTGGCATCACTAAATCTCCGGCCAATTAACCTCTTTGCATCTGCATAATTACGAATATTAGACATTTCAGTTTCGATGAATGATAATTTATTATTCTATATGTGAAGAAAATATACGCTACCAAAACAAACGAATATAACTTCAATCACGCAGTTAAATAATTGCAGGAGTAGATCAAGTTTTTCCTTCTGGACTGAAGGATTTCACATTCTACATGCAGTTTAAATAACAATAAAATCAGAAATAGAATTCCACATAAATGTAAAACGACTTTTATTTTAACAATTATTCATTCTCGATCCTATTTCATAAATGTGAAACAACTTTTATTTTAACAATTATTCATTCTCGATCCTATTTCCTTATTTACTTACTCCTGCCACACCGAGGCAATAGCATTACCCATGCAAAAAGGGTGAGAACTTATTGATTATGAATAATTACCTCTTCAAACGACATAATAAAAGAAACTAGTCTTCACTACTATGCAGATAGATTGCAGTGCCAATCTATAAAACAAGACAACGGGAATTCTAACTCACCAATGAAGATCTAAACGATTATAAAGAAACAGTAAATAGCCTAAAAAAAATATCACTTTACCGACAGTAAACAAGCAAATTTCTGAAAAGTCAAAAAAAAAAATAAAAACCGAGAAAAAAAAAATAAAAACATTGCCAACGTACAGCCTAAATAACGAAATAAAGAAAGCCATATCTATATACGTTCGGTAAACTGAAAGACATCTAGATATACAAAAGCAAACATAAACAAAGGAATTAAGATCTAAGATGCAGCGAAGGAAATATGGTCGCAGGAGCTCAGATCTCACCGAAGACGGTGTTGATGGGGTTCATGGCGACCTGGTTCTTGGCCGCATCACCGACCAAACGCTCTGTATCTGTGAAGCCAACGTATGACGGCGTTGTTCTGTTACCCTGGTCATTGGCTATGATCTCTACGCGGTCGTGTTGCCAAACTCCCACGCACGAGTACGTGGTTCCGAGATCAATCCCGATTGCTGGGCCTTCTCCTTTCCCGGCCATTATGATGGTTCTGCCGACGGAACGAAAAGAATAGAATCGCAAGAAGGAAAGTAAGATCTGAAGGCGAGCTAAAGAAAAAGGAAGAAAAGCTAGCTAGGGTTTCAAAGTGAGAGAGATGAGACTGGCTGAGCACAGGTTATATAGTGTTAGGATGTTCGAGAATGTTCTGTCGGTATTTTAAGTTTTGGAGCCGTCCGATTTCAAATGGAAACTGACGGTTTCAGATTGTTTGGATGTTTGCCTTCTCCGTCCTTGTTGACTCTCTCCGGTCCTTCCTATAGCTTGTATTTTTAAATCTGATATTTCATGTCTTGGGATCAGATTAGATAATTTTATATAAAATTTAAAAGTAAAATAATTTATTATTATTATTATTATTTAAAAATTTTAAAAATTTGAATTCCTACAATATTTCTTACCCTTTAGTATTTAAATCCTTGCTATCTCCTATAGTGCTTCATGCACAGTTAAGTTTTGTAAAGTTTATTTTATATGTCTATATCAAATCTATTTCATATGTTTATATATTTTGGAATAAAATCAATTTTATTGTTGAAATCATAAAATTCATTTTAGCAAGGAGTTATTCAATTTAGCGGTGTTACTTTGCCTCTTATAATAAGATGCTCCAAGTCACCGTTAGGTTAAAAATATATTTTTTATTTTTTTCAATTTTTTTTAATTTTTTTTAATTTATATTTATTTATCATTTTCAAATATTTTTTAAAAATATAAAAAAATATCAATAGTAGCCCGCTCTAAGTCATAACTAAACTAATAGTTATTTTTTTAATTATTAAGTAAAAAAAATTAAAATACATGTAGCGTCAACTTAAATGAATAAAATAATATTTTTTTATTCAATTATGTTAAGACTATATAATTAAAATAAATGAGATGATAAGGCCTAAAGGATAGGCATTATTTCCAAGTAATTTCCCTTTTGTCCTTGGCGAAGTGTCCATGCTGGATATTTGTGAGTTTACGTCGGTTGGCGTGGAGGCAACGACAAGCCCCCTTACCAAAGAAAGGAAGATTCTAAAAAGGCAGGCGCGCGGGAAGACTCTTTTTTTCTTCTTTCTTCTTCTTCGACGGCCACCCCACCTATAATGAGGGCACATGTGCGACTGGGCCAGGCCCAGCTTTCACCTATTGCGGAGAATTTTCGTCATCTTTTACTACTGTGTAAGTATTGTATTGGTTTAGTAGATAAATAATAAACAAAATAATTTAAATGATGGGAAAGTTATTGTAGTGTTCAATGCATCATTTTTGTAGCTTTAAATTCGTCCTTATTTGTAGTTCCTCTTAAAACAGAAAAGAAAGAAAGGAGATAATCACAACTGTCACATAAAAAGGGAGATAATTACAATTGCTTGAAACACGCTCAAGGAACCTCCACTAATGGGAATTCTTCTTTTTGCTCTTCCCTTTTTTTGGTAATGTCACAGATTGAATACTTTTGGAACCTAGTCATGATGTTGAAAAGACCACTTGTTGTCCACGTATATAAAAAAAAAAGAGTTCTATACATAAATACTGGAATCCATTATCATTTTAAAAAATCAAAATATCAATAATTTTTTAGCATAACTGATGTGATGAAGATCTACTGAACTCCATTTGTTTCCACTTTTCTTATTATGCATATTTTGGGCCGCAAGGGAATAATCAATTATTTCTTTTTAGTACCACACTGACGATCGAGTAATGATAGCTACACAATATATTTTATAACATATCTCACAATATATGTTGTAAAATATGATATTTTTGTAAAAGATGTTAGTTTTATAAGGTATTTTATAAAAATATCCCTCCTTTTAAAATATTGTTTTGAAAAATGATGTGAGTTTATCATTTTTTTTGAATACCAAGATGATCTGAAGTCAAATGTGATTTTTCATTGAAAGAAGTTTTCATTTTCAAAATACAACATCTATATTCTAAAAACCCAATATTTTAAAAAACGCTAGAATTAAGCACAAATTCATCTTTCAAATAATATTTTAAAAATATTAAAAAAAAAGTAGCAACCACCCCACCATGCTCTGTTTGCTGAGGATGGCTCGATCTCGGTTGCCTCATAGTGGCATGATGAAAATGGAAGTCAAATTGTTTAGATGTTGAGATGAGATGATAAATGTTAAAACATTACTTAAATATAAATACAAATATTTTTCAATTTCAAAATTTCAAAATTTTCATTTTTTTCATTATTTAACAATCATTGTAACTTTTTCAAACTTCTAAACAATATATAAAAAATAATTCAATTTTTTAATATTATTATTATTTTAAAATTTGAAAAATATGAATTGTTTATTATATTTTGAGTGAGAATTTGAGAAATTGGTAATAATGAGATGAGATTAAACACTTTTTATATCCAAATCGGGTCTAGGACTTGTTTGGGAACACAATTGTTCTCAGATATTTTCAGATGACTTCACTATTATTTATAAATTATTCAATATTATTTACAAACTATTTTATTATTATTCACAGATGATTTGAGATATTCTTAGCATCCAAAAAGAGTATATGTCACCATGGGCAGCTCAACTGCTCGGCATTGTATTTGTGTTTGTGTGTGTGTGTGTTTTTTTTTTCTCTTTTGAAAATGCTACTTAGCCCATTCTATGTTACCATTCAAAGTTACTGTTCGAATATTTTAATTTTTTTTCTTTTACTTAGTGATTAAGGAAGTGATTATTAGTAAAGTTTATATTTTTTATAATGGTTAAGAATGATAAAAAAAATATGTACATAAAAATGATAAAAAAAAATCAAATTATACGTTTATACTAACGGTACGACTAGAGGTGAGTGCTGACTGGCTCGCTTGCACCATCCCCTTTTTATTTAAAATTATTTACTATATATATCGTCCAAAAAGCCCCGCTCAAAGAATTTTTCACATCCAAGCGTACTTTCAATGGGCCACAACTTTTTTTAAAACTCTATCAAAACATTATCTAAAATTCTTTTTACAATTATTGGTGAACACTTGATCTACACCATTCATGAAACTTTGAACATTTAAATCACCATAGTCACGGGGTCCAACTATGCTTAGACTTTAGTACGCTCAGCACGCACCAAGCTCCCCGATTCCCAACCCCGCAAGAAATGACGCCTCAGCAGCTCCTCGGTTAAAATTAACCTCCTTGGCAAGCGGTTCTATACCTTCAAGTTCTGAGCATGGTCCCATGGTGGTCATGTCCTCGGTCATTCATCAATAGCCACCTAGTAAAATAGCACATTCCTTGCAATTTTTGACAAGGCGATGAAAACCGTCTTTTGCCAACTGATTAGGATTGCAATATTCCAGTTTAATTATAAAAAATGCTTCAATTCCTTAAGTATTCGTAATGGATCACAGAAAACCTCAATAGATCAAAGGAGGAAATTCTTAGCTTCTTTTAAATCAATTTTGACCCACTCTCGTTCCGGGTTGATCAAACACATTTAAATTAATGATCTCAGGGAGTTAATCATAGGTAGTTTCCATGTGAATTCTTGATATATATGATAAATTTAGACATCCTGAGTATGTTATTGTAGCTTGAAAATGTGACCTATGATGATCTTATGCGTGGGATTTCTTCGAAGGAAATTTGTATGTGAAATCCTTACAAGAGTTTTTTATTCAAAAATGAAAAAACTGTGTATCATTATTGTGCTATGGTCAACATTATGCTTCGCCGACTGTGTTGAAATGACTCAATACAGTTCGTTCGAAACGCCGAAAATGAGTGCAAGATTCTTCACCTTCGTCTCCACCTTTGCCGCTCAACTCCGAATTGTCCTTCTCAAGATCCACAACTTTATTGCTCCTCCAATTTGCACCGTTTTTGCTGCTCGAATCCGCCACGAACACCTTCAACTGGTCGACTGGCCACTCGAAATCCTCTCTATCTTTTTTCGGCTTCGTCTCTAGAACCTTCTTGACGACACCGATCTTGGAAGAGATCGTAGAGATAGGAAACGGATCCAGGTAATCCTCGAGCTTCCTCTTCGTCCTAGTTTTTACCATCTCTTTCGCATCTTGCTTCCTCAAGGATTCCGTGAAACTCACCTTCAATTGTGAGGAGTAGTGGCTTCCAAGACCGTCTCTGTAACACGAAGTTGAATGAAATAACCTTAAAAAATTAAATTCCAAAGAAATTTAGTAGAATTGGTTATGAAACAGAGAAGGATAGACAACGAAGATGAGATGGTTGAGATTTGAGAAGTTGAGTGGTGAGAGGATGGACGGAGGAGGCGTCTCTGAATGTCTTCGATGGTTGCGAGAGGACTCGAACCTTCTGCTCTGCTTCCGTGCATCGTGTTTTGCCGCCTCAAGTTTCACCTACTGTGTGGTGTTTTACGGTGACCCTCGACAAAGAACGGCATGGATACGATGGAGATGAACAATATATATATACACTCCATTCCATTTGAGAAAGAAAAACAATCATTGCAAGCATGGATGGAGAACACACCTTCTTGATACATAAGAAAATTTTATTTGAATCATCTCTTGCAAATCAATTATATCATGCCAGCAATATGAAATACGTGTTTTTCGCACCTACTTATACATAGAAGGTCTCTTTAATAAATGTTTGGTCTATAAGAAAATTTTATAAAAGTAAAGATACAAATTGATATAGAATTGTAGATAGAAGAAATTCATCAAGTTGGCTTTATCACCAATTCCTAAAGGAGGAGATTGTAGATGTAAAAGTTTAGTTAGGATTATGTGACTAAGTCGATAAGTTTGGATATGATTAGATGACTAAAATGATAGAGTTTATCCTATCATTAAGTTTGTAATTTTGGATGAATCTAAATTATTTATTAACTTTATCTATAACAATATTAAGTTTATCTAAGAGATATTAGAAGTTGTTTAGATAAGTCATAAATATGAAAATCGAGTTCATAAGGTTCTGCATTTATCCAGAATAGAAGATTGAATTGAAATAAAAAACTACAGTGAAGAGTTATCGCGGATGTCAACATTCCGTTAGGAGATGTCTTCGCAATAGACTCGCTCTGTCAGCCGAGTCTTATTGAAACTAAAACTGCTTTCAGATTGTTTATTTAAGGAATCATACTGGTTAGGATTTGTAGAAATTTAGATCTAGATATTTTCTAGAGCACTTTTCAATGCATATTTTGGTGAGAAAATTCTTTAGAGAATTTTATATTGTTTCTCTCAAAAAGTCTGATCATGCTCCATGTTGGAGAATTGATTGGTCGAGTTTCAACCACTAAAGTTTCAGGAGAAAAACCAATATTTGAAAATTGTCAGAGGCTCTGGCTGCTACTGCGGTAGAAGACAAATGAGTCATTTGTCTAGTCAAATAAGACTGTCAATTGACAAATATTTTGTAATTGAATTTTACTTGTAAGTGATTTTCAAATAATAAAATTAATTTTTCTGAATTTGACTGCCCTGTAATTTACCTTTAAAGAGTTTTTTTAAAGGGTTTCCATTCGATACCAATTTTGATGTTATATAATTTATTTACTTTACGTTATTATTAAATAATTGCATGATTAACGACTAACCAATTTATTGAGTGAATTGGTAGATATTTTTACTGCGTTACAAGGGTACTTGTGTAATTTTAAGCATGATTTGGTATATACTTTAGAGTATAAAGAAGATTTAATGCATTATATCAAATTATGTTGATTTATAAATCTATTTTTGTAAAATCTCTTTCTACATATAATACTTCTCTTCCATTTTGCAAGTAAGTAGGAACAAGTTTATGGTGATCCTTAATATGCAACTGTAATCAGTTCAATTACATGCTTAGTTTGAATATTAACTTGTCTCAACTAATCCAAATACGTGCAATGATGATGGGTTCAATGTTGTCATTCATCATAGATTTCATTATTTCTAATTATATCTATTGATTTGATAAGTTTTAAGCAACTGTTAATCTAAATGATAGATATATGAAATCATTTAAATATGTCATGTTAGCATATATGATTGTAGATGATAAGTTTAAAGATCATAATGAACATTGCTCAAGTCATCATTATAAAGTCGTGATCATGACTTATATTGTCAATGATTCAATCGATTTGTCACTTATATTTCGGTTTCGTTTGGATGTTGAGTTGAATTGTGATGAGTTAAGTTCTTTATGAATAATAGTGAGTTGAGATGATGGAATAGGTTTTGTGAGGTCCACCAAAGATGAGTTTAGATGTGTTTGGATATTAAAATGAGTTTAGATGTATTTATGGAAAGTTGAAAATAGTTGTGAATCTCGCGTGTAAATAGTTGTTGAGTTAAAAAAGGTTGTGGGTCCCATATATAAAGAAGTTTTGAGTTGAGATGAGTTTAGTGATTTGAAAGTTGGGCGTTTGGATGTTAGATTCAGCTTAAAATTAGATTGTTCAACTCATTTCAGTCCAAGTTCCAAACGGGGCCTAAACTCCATATATTTTTAATGCTAGTATTATATAATATACTCTTTCGAAATAGTAAAACAAGAAATTAGAAGTGCAGTATATCTGTGAATTAAATTGATTAGTTTTTTTTTTGGCATTGATCAGGTGACATTTTTACAAGATGTTAAAGAAATATTAATGGAAAGACTTGATTAATGTTGATACTGTAGAAAGTAAAATGTTCAAAATTAGACTACTTTGGCAGTCACTTGATAATTTTTGTCAATTTGTTATGATTGTGTTTTCTTCTTTATTTCTTTAGGAAAAAAATGGTATTCCAATTTTATTGATAACTCACTTATAGTGGAGGAATACCGTAGTTACAACTGGATACCTGGTAGTTACAATAAATCATAAAATTCAAACTCAGGCATAAAAAACAACTATATAAATAACTAAGCACTATACAAGATAATAAAATAAGCATTCAAACAAAAACAAAAAACAAGATGCATACCTTAAAAAACTAAAGCTAACCAAACCTGTATACGAACCTGCTATTTATGTTGAATTACGTGTAAACCAGCTTGATCCATACGAATAGCTCCCAGGATGTCTTTAGATAGGATGTTATTATAAAGGTTTTAAAAACCGTCCCGTTCCGACCAGAATGGTCGGAATTTTCCTTGCTAAAACAGTTACTAGCAAGGTTGTTTTGTTTCAACTCAAATTTCGGCTATTCCAACCTATTCTGGTCCATTTTGGCCGAATTCCAGTGTTTCAGCCGGAACATGTATTCCAATCGACAATTGGGCTAAATGGCAATTTGGATAATATTTTGAAAAGAAAATGGCAAACTTGTAAAAGCCTCAACCCTTTTCATCACAGATATATGCACCCTTTTCAGTAAGCAAGTTAATAAAGCCCTTAAAACCCAACAGAAAAGAAATAAATACTCGAGAAATGTTAATACATGAGTTGAAGTAAAGTGGAGAGAGGAATTAGACCTGATGATCTTTTCAAGGTAATTAGAAACAATAGATTGTTAGAAGGTGCCCATAGCAGCGTATATGTACTATATATGTTTCTTTTTTTATGAAGATATTTAATATTTATTTAGCAGTTTTTTTTACATCGATTTTTTTAGCAGTGATTGAGAACTAATTACAACCTAGAAATATTATTGCATTTTTCAAATATGTATATTTTAAAGACTTTTATTGATATTATTTTAGAATATAATTTTCTATATATATATATGTATCGACTATCTCGAAACTGTACACTAAAACGTATTGATACCAAAATATTTCGTGCTAGTACTTCAACCGGAATGGAATTCAAAACTTTGATTTTTATTCTCGAAGAACGCTTCCTTGCTACTAGATGAAATATTATGGAACTGACACCATAATATTTGATAAAAGCAAATATTATGTGACCCTTCTCATCGCTAATAATTCCTCCTTTTTCGCTTCTCCAGGATTCTTGATGCTACTCCCATACATATTAAGTTTAACAAAATTCTGTGCAGGGTGTATCCATTTCAAAATTTGAATTTGGTTATTTCTAACAGGCATAGTCAATAACCCATGTTGCTTTAAAATTGCACCATCTAAAGTCTTGATGAAAGGTTTAGTCATGTTGATATGAATAATATGAGCTAAAAAGTTCTTGATCTTATAGCACACTTGCTCCCATATTTCAACAACCCCTTTCATGTAGTCTTTACATTTGTATAGCCACAGGAACAATTGATAATATAAAGGAGAATTCCAAACACAATAGTTATATGAGATATCGTTCAGCTCCATGATTGATTAAAATGACTTCCAAACATAATTAGGCACCTCTCCCATTAGAAGCGAGTGATCTAAGGACTCACAAGCAACCACTTTACAACATTCATATTTTGAGGCTATAGAGATATTCAACTTCATAATGTCCTGGTCAAAAGGCAACCTTTATATATACCTCTCCACATAAAAGCAGAAATTTTACGGGGCAGTAAATTATGCCAGATCCATTTAGCCTACTCCACTTTGTCTCTTCGTTTTCCAACTAGGTATACTTTCGAGTGAGTGTTTCATATTTGAGAAACATATTTTAGATTATAAACTTTTTGTAAATGTCAAATTATCCTGCGGCATCTTGTTATTTATTATGGAATCTTGATTAAATTCAGTAGTCTCTTTAAATTAAAAAGTGGTACAAATACAAATGAATTATACAAAAGTAAACTCAAACTAATTACATTATTTCATGTGATCTGTTAGACTTAAATTACAATAAAAGTAATTTTACAATCTGATGTACCACATCAAGCCATGTCATTGTGTGAGTTTATTTTTGTATAATCAATTTGTGGTTAAAGTATTTCTCTTTTGAGTTTATAGTGCTAAAAATATTTGGTTCCTTCCTCAACTTGAACCCATCAATTTTTCTCTGTGTTCTTGCTTCTGATCTCATAAGCAAGTTTTCCATATGAAGCATCAACCATTCAATTATCTCAAGCATATTTTGGACAGCAATCAACCGAAAGAGGCATATATGATTATATATGTCTATTTACATCATAGTAAAGAAAAATTTATAGATCAATATGAAACTGAAGAAACACATATGAAAATGATCTAACCAAATGTTGATTACTAGAATCTGGTGTGCAAGCTAGCACCCCCAGCATCTGCCAGATTTTCCTCTGCAAGCACCCCTAAAAAGCTCGATCAAGGAGCCCAAACCAGAGTTTCTTTTGCAAGGTATATATGCAATTCTTCTCAATCAAGATGAAATAAAGAGGCATATACACGAGACTTGAACTTTGGATCGATTTACTCCATTCCCTTTGTTCTGTGATCTAAAATTACATGAGATTATGACCCCTATGATATTCATGTGTAGAAATTCAAAACGTTTTTTTTGGTCTTGAGTGAAGGCAGATACGTACAAAAATTACCTTGATTTATATTGACTACAGTTTACAAATATTCGTATGACAAACTTTTGGCATTAATTACAATGTCAATTAGTACCATTCCTGCATTTTGATTTTATGGAAAATAGGCAACTAATTCCACATCAAAGAACTATATTCTTAGGTATATAATTAGTATTGTATGCAGAAGTTTTGTCAAGAAAAGAAGGTTAATTCTATCTTTATCAACAGAAATCAACTCATGTGGGGCTTCCGAAGAGACTGGTTTGGCGGCCAATCCTATGCGGCAACCCAAAGTTCTGGTAAGCCCTGATTTCACCTCCTAGACTGGCAGTGACAATTACCAAGCCCCAAGCTGTTGGTTGGATGGTCTGGGCGACATGGTTATTGCCAACATCAAACCAAGACCGAGAAGAAGACCAAGATGAAGATGATGCTGATGGATTCCTAGCAGTCAAAATAGAGGGTGAATCACCATATCTTCCTGAGCTCGAAACCGAATTGAATGACTCTCCGATCCCAGATTCTGTTTGAGAAACTAGAGCAAGGCCGACATCTTCTTGGGGTGTTGAAGCACTCTGATCTAGAGTGTTGTTATTGGTGCTTTTCTTGGGAAGTGGTGGCAACTGTCTTTTACTGTTGGTTATAAGGTTGTCTTCTCTGGTTGGCGACCCATCAATTGAAGTTGGTTGTGAGGGGTAGCGTTTGGACTGCCTTTTTGATTGTGTTGGCATGGCTTGTGGTGGTTCACCCTTTATAGTGCCAAGCCATGGGATTGCTACAGAAACATCCTTGCACTGGAAATGCTCGTGTGAATGAGTGGTGATTAAGCTCTTGTTTTTCCCTATGCCTGATCCATGATTTCGGGGCTCTTCACGCTTCCAAACATAAACATGGGAATCTTCACTTGCACTGATTATATATTTCCCACGCTGACAAAAAGAGGCTGCAATTTGGCTACTTGTATTTCGGAAACCTGCTATCCAACATTGACAAACCCAATAAGATTTACCGACAAAAAAATGGTAAAAACATGCATGTTTTACTTAATATGATTGTGTAAATACCTCTGAACTTATGAGTGACATCTGATGCAGCCAAAACTCTAATCCGGGAATCAGCTGAAGTAACCAGCACTTCAGATGGATTTCCTGGGGCAAACTTTTCATTCACAAAGTTATAAGATGCCTTTTAGGGAAGGAATGAAAACAAAAGGTTACAGAACTCCTCGAAACTGACGAGTTATAAGATTGATTACCTGAAAGCCAGTGATCTTTTTAGCCTGAGATTTCTTCTTTGTTTGAATATCAATCTGGCTTATTTGATCTAATTTGCAACCTAGGTAAGGTCACAAAATAAAATGCAATCAAGGTTTATGCTTTGCAATTTTATATGGTTGCGTTCGAAAGTATAATAACGTTAACTGAATTTTTAGTGTTGCACTAAAGCAACTCATGATCCATACCTTCTGTGCTATATGTGCGAATAGTTCCTGTGTGTGAACCAATTATGGCACCCTACATATTTCGAAACATAAATTGTCACTGAAGAAACAAAGTCATGCTTCAGATATATATATATATATATATATATATATATATTTATATATGGAGGCAAAAGCTAATTAGATGTTAACTGGACCTGGCCGTCAGGGGTGTAGGATGCAGCAGTGATCATTTCATGGAAGTCAATCCAATCCACAACTTGTCGATCGGGTACGCTCCATATTCGAACTTTTGCATCAAGTGAGCCACTGATGAAATAAGTGTCATCTATCGGATTGAACTGTATGCAAGTTACTGCAGAACCAATCCACATTCAGAAAGCCAAAGTAATATTTTAGGGATACAATGTGGTGTTAGGTCCAAAATACACATGGCTGGACATAAGAGAGAAGAGTAGCAATGCTTTGATCATCCCTGTCAAATTAAGGGGGTTTGAAGATGCAAACTCCAACCACAAAGTCAAGTTATAGTATTGGGAATGTCAAGATTTCTTACCATAATCGTTGTGGGCAAACAACTTTAGACAGCTCTTGGTTTCCAAATCCCATAACCTAACAGTTTTGTCCATTGAAGATGAAAGCAACAGCTGCAAATCCATTCAAATTGGACCTGATTATATTAAAATCTCTGAATGATAATGCATATAAGAACTGCTACACATCATGAAACCACATTGGCTTTGGCAGAATACTGGGTTTTTGGAGGAAAAGTGTTTTTTAGAATGTACAAGATCATGTTGTCACAATTGTTGTACCATACTGACCTGAGATTTAGACCAGGACAAGTCCAAAACATCATCCTGATGACCTTGGAAAGAGCAGACAGGCTTCTCCAAAAGCGAAAACATGCTTTCTGGCACGTGAACATAGTCGGGTATGGAGTTCCCTTTTCTGGAGTTAGACTTTCCCTTTTTCTTCTTCTCTGATGGCAATGACATAGCCTCACCAAGAGTCGGATTAGGTCTTTCTCCAGAAGCAGACAAGGAATGATGAAGCGGGGTCGTATATCCAACTTCTTCGCCTAGCCTCAGAGGCATGACCTCGCATTCCTGCACTTCCCACACATGAATTACACGGTCCTCTCCTGCACTTGCAAGAAACCGCGCATCGTGGCTAAACTTGATAGTCCAAATCGACCCCTCATGAGCCTGAATTTCTTGGCACAAATGCAGAGCGGAGAGCTCCTTGTACGACTTGCCACTTTGCTGGGCTTTTATCCATTTTGAGGAGTTAGAACTCTTTCCCAGTTTCTGCTCCAGCACTGGCGGTGGAAGTTGCGAAATCTCCCTCTCCTTTTCACCAATTAGTACTCCACTCATCGAGTTAGCCAAACCCTTCACGTTCTTTAACAGAGCAGCCCCTCCTTTCTTGCTCATTCTCAAACTCCTCGAGAAATACGAATTCACGCCCACTTTTCTGTCGATTTCATTCCCATCGATACTATTCATATTTCTCGATGACACGTTCTCTCGACGCATTAGCTCCTTCACCACCGGAGAATACCCGACGCATTTCTCGAATTCTTCCATTGTCAGCTTCTTTCCCGTCTGAAGGTCACTGAGCTTGTTCCACATCCCATCTTCCCCATATTCACTCACGATGAACTCTTTCCCCGTATCCAAGTTCTTGATTAGAAAGAAAGCCCCGAAACAGCTCTGCGACAGGGTGCCGCTATGCCGAATTGGTTGTCTGGTGGAGACTTGTCCAGCTTCTTTTGGCGATATTCTGATGGCATCCAGATACGTAGGACATATTCGAGCATGTTGCGCTAATATCATCGAATAGGTTCGTGTGAGCCGTTGCTTCGATGTTTTACCGATTAGGTCCTCTTTCCTCCGTTTCGGTATTGACAACATCTCAATGTCCCCGTCGGATCGTGACCGAACTAGAACTATCGGTAAATGCGAAGGCGAAGGCGAAGGCGTATCTGAGGGTGAAGGAGAACGAGAATGAGAATGCAGAGGCTCGACTTGTTTCAGTTGATCTCTACTTGGAGAAGAAGGAGATGCAGAAGTGGTAGTATTAGTAGGAGGTGGTGGAGGAGGAGGAGGAGAAGGCCTTGAAGACAAAGACTTATCGGAAACAACACGTTTAAAGCTAAGGAAGTCTTTCTTGTTATCCCCGGTCGTGGCCAAGCCCATTCCTTGGAGAAGGCGTTTGCGGCGTTCATTGATGGAACCGGGCGTAGCCATCCAAATATCATAGTTGAGAGGAGCAGCAGAGTCGGAGATGATCGAGTTTCTAAATTTGGCAGAGCGAAGAGAAGAGACAGCAGAGGCGAAGGATGTACGAGTTTCGTCCAAGTCTTCGTCATCGTCATCGGAGGAGGAGGCAAGGTCGAGGGAAACGGCGGAGGAAATGCGATCATTGGACTCAAGGAAACGGTCGGCATCTTCGTCACCGTCGTCGCCGAGGCCATCCCAGTTCATAGTCATGGTTCGTTTGGGTTCCATTTTTGGTGCATTCGTAAAATGGTAAGTCTGCATCAACGTGAGGAAAGGAGAAGGAATTGGGACTTAGCTCTAGGAGGAAGCATGGAAGAGAGAAAAAGGAGGGGGAAGGTAGTTAGTTACCGTTATGTATTTGTAGGAAAAGAAATAGTCAAAAGAGTTTGCTTCATCACATCTCTTCACGTCTGTACGTACGTGCGTCGGGCTGCGAGTATTAATCCTAATTGGTGGGTTTATATATTTATATATATATATGGGGACTAATTTTGGTCATTTCTAAGCCAAATAACAAACGATCGAACATGCACGTTTAAACATGATGCAATAAACTCATAATATAAAAGAGAGAGAGAGGAGATAGAGAGAGATCGTGCAAATCATAAAAGTTCTTAGAGCATTAGCATTGGATTTATCAAATTCATTTTTAAAATTTGATGAAAAGTACATGTTTTTCATTAATGTAATACCTTCACATCTATAATCCCACATTGGATTAGCTATTGGATTCATCAAAATAATAATATAATATTATTTTTTTAATAATTATATTTTTATTTTTTTTCATATTTTATAATCACACTAATCATATGTTAATTAATAATTTAATTTGATTCTTACATTATTATTACAAGATGGTTGGAGATTAAATGTGAATAGAAAAGACCTTTAGAGATTAAAAGTGAATAAAAAATAGATTTGATGAATGAATAGTAGCCCTTCAAATTTGAAGAAACCCATAGATTTATTGTAGCTAAAATTTTCACATTTATGTCTTTAGCTAATCCAATGCAGCTCTTTTTTTATGAGATTTATCATATTTTACATTTGGCTAGGCTTTTGATGAAGCCAATGCCAATGCTCTTAGAGGATGGAAGGGAGATCGATAAATGCATATATGCATAATGAGCATTGCTAACTTGCTACTACTTTGATTAGGAAAAAAAAAAAACTTGCTACTACTTTTTTTTAATACAAAAGGGATTTTTAATCCAGATTTTTTATTTGGAGAATCGGATCATATGTCATCAGACCATCAAACTCTTAACTGTATTGCTACTACTTAAAATATAGATAGAGTAGTTCTACTTGTATATATGTTGGTGTCAGAGAAAATATTTTTCACGCTGTCAATATGACAATACCTGTTTTGTAGGAGAAGTTTAAAAAAAGTCAAATCTCTTACAAATCAAATCTTGTCATATCCATGATGTAAAGGATATATTTTTCACAGCGATTTGTAAATAGATTTTTTTTTTTTTTTAAATTATCACTTTAGCATGTGTATGTATGATAATAACTTGTTTAAGTCCCAAGTATGCAAGCACGGGTTGGGCAAGTCATTTGAGAAAAAAGAGGGTCCAATAAAAAAAAGTTTAGTGGAATTCAATTTTTTTAGAAGGGTTTGCAGGGAGGCTTCCATGCCGAGGGCTTGGATGTAGACTGGATAAATTTAAAGTCAGCTCTACTTAAAACACATATCTAAGTTACGCGCAATCAATTTTGTACAAACAAAATTACAATTTTGGCATATGCTTGCTTGTCTCCTTTATAAAATTGGCATATCTTATGATATTTGCGGTAACAATAAAAAAACAAAACAAAACAAACAATTTGATGATCAGCTTGTTTTTGTGTTGTATAAGATATTAGAATATAAATTAAATCATTAAATTTACATATTCTTATCAATTTATACTTTTGAAATAAGTAAACTGATCACTAACGCGACTGCTCATGCCTAATCTCCACGGTTTCATCTTCTCCAATTTCTTCTAATCCACCCAATATTGCCGCTATTAATCTAGTTTTTGCCTAAGTTCTCTGATGGAAAAAAGTTCCATTAATCCCTAGTCAGACTATATATGTGCTAGCTCCGATAAAATTAGAATGATCAGTTTGCCATGCGTGTTGTATTGGCTATATATATGCTACTTTTGCTGAAATTAGCAACCATCCATCCCGTTATCAGCTCGATCAATGGCCATTCTTCGTCTTAATCGAGAAAAACAAAACAGCTCCCATTTTCTGATTCAACTAGAGTAATTAATTCCTTTAGGTGTCCCTTAAATCTTGTTCTTTGGATGCCACTTGTAACACCCCGATTACAGAAGGGTTAGAGAGTTACTTCTTGTCACTTAAATTCACATCTCATAGTACAAATATAGACTCCAATTTCTTAATTATACATACAAGTACTCATTGTTTCAAACCAACTACTCTAATATAATTAATTTAAAAACAATACAAAATCTTCATATAAATGTCAACCTCTCACATACCACGTCATCAAAACATGACAAATTTACTGAATAACATTCTTCAATAACCATGGCATCTTTTTGTGCTTAATCCGTTATACCTAAATAATCTCGTCCAAGCTCCCTAATCTTTATCCTCATCATATGAAACATTCAGATTTAGTATGTATCTAGTCTTGTGGAAGGCTTTCAAACATGAATGACGTCGGACGTGCAGCCTTAGATGATTAGTGCCCAACAACATGTAGATTTACTTGAACTGCAAAAATTTATGTAAAAAGATCCTTCAAGTCATGACTGGCTCAGCTAGTTAGCTTATTTTCTAAATGAATCAAACTCCTCATGATCTTCTCCCTTCTGATCCAGATCTTCTTCCGATCATTGAAGTAATTAAACCTGTTGGAGGGATTACACTATAAGGTGATTCATCAGTTTCAAGAAGGAAATCAAGCGGCTGACTATCTTGCACGGATAGGTGAAGAGGGAGTTGTATGGAGCTATGGGTTGAGTGGAGACCTTCCAAGGAAACTGAGGGGCATTCTATGTTTGGATGCTATGGGTCTGCCATCGCTTCAGAAGGTTACAGTTTGAGGTTTTGCTAGTTCTTGGTGGTTGTTTGCTGGATTTATGCACTGGTTGGTTTTTGACTTTAAGTGTTTTGTATGTTTGCACATGTATAGGTCATTTTGATTGAGTTTGCTTGGGATTGGATTGGTTCTAAGGTTTTCCTCAGCCATAAGTGAGGGTTTTTCTTAATAAACTCGGGAATGGGTCCCTATGACATGGGGCCCAGTCTCTTCTTAAGGAAAAAAAAAAAAACCTGTTGGCAAGCTGATGATTGGAATCGACTGGAAGTAATAAGTGGAATTGTTTTGGTTTTCGATCGATCTATGTAGTGTTGTATACCAAAAAAGTCCCAGCCATTAATACATGAAGAACTAGTAATGATCAGCAGATGCATAAGAAAATCATATAACAGATCAATCTAGGTAGAGATTTATACGTATGAACTAAAACAATTTTCATGCATTGTAACACATCTGATTGGTAGTATTTAGATGACTAGAAAATATGAGAGAAAATGCAAGAAAATAGGTCAAATTTGAAGTTGACCTAACCTCCAAAAAAAAGCAAAAAAAGAGAATAAGAAAATATTTTCATTAATGGTTCTGAATATCCTTACAAGTCCCTCATTCTACTACATATATGACTTCTCTCTTGGGTCACTAGCCACTTACTCCAATGGTAACATAAAGCCACAATCAAAATATAACTAACAATAAATGGGCCATGGCCCGACTCAACAGGACTCCTGCAAATAAACTCAACTACTAACTCTTATTAAGCAATTATCCAACCCTGCTATGACTTTGGTCCTTCCTATCTTTATTGCAGAAGTGTGACATGCATGCACTAGGTTTTGAATCTTACCTACATTAATATACAATATAGGATCGAAGGAATTAGCTATCAAGTAGTCGTGCTTCAGAAAAGTCATGAAATGTGAATTAGGGACTATATAATATATTTATATATATACATATAAATAAGAGCTAGGTGATGTTAATTATAAGCATGGGAGTCTGTATAAATGAAAGATTCAAGAAGACGAGAAACAATAGAGCACTACAACAAAAAATACATTTTGGGACGATTTTATTTTGGAACGAAATGAAAATCATCCCAAAAAGTGAGATTTAGGGACGAATTTTATTGTTCATTCCAAAAAGACGTTTTCCATTCGAACGCTTTATAATGCGTTCAAACGGTATATTTAGGGACGAAATATGGCGTCTCTAAAAATGAAACCGTTCAAATAGTGACGATTCATCATTCGAACGTTTAATTTTATCGTTCGAACGTAAATTTTGGCGCGATAAGTTAAATTATTATACAGGAAAATTGATATACCGTTCGAACGTAACTTTTGACCATTCGAACGGTGAGCATATGTTTTTTTTTATTTTAAAGAGAATTATATTTATATTAACTAGTAATTATAAGAAATTTATTAATTAAATCAATAATTAGTTTAGGAAATATAAAATAAGACTATTTCATAAATAAATAATGAATTTATAAAATACTAAATATTGTCCATTCTAAAAACAAAAAAAAAATAAATAAAAGGTAGAAAATACTAAGACCCTAACTCTTTGCACAGTTCCTCGACTGCAGCTAAACGTTCCTCTATTTGTGTCAGTCGAGTACTAATAGTAACCTAAGTCGCATACATGGCATCAACCTCCGTACCTAACTCAGAGATGCTACCAATAATCTTAGTACAAAAATCAGACATAGCAGAGCAGACCTCAATACGCACTGCATTAATCAGCGCTGATGTCTGTCCGCTGATCGCTGCACGCACGATTTCAGCCATGTCCTCACATGTAGCGCTATGTACTGATGCCTCGGCCTGTGCTCCATGACCTGGTTGTGCATCTCTCTGCGGATCAACCGGGTCTGGATGCTATCCACGAAGACGCAGTCTCGAGTGTCCTATGCTGCGTGAGAGGGTGGTGCTGTTGATCGGTCCTATCGGCTGCCGTTTACGCTCGGCAACATCAGGCACAACATCGGCAAATAATAGATATCGAGTGATTAGGATCTCTAATGGCAATGTATCCGTGGAAATGTACCGGGACTCTGATCGAATCCTATCGAATATATACCCCACCAGGTCAATAGGAATGCCACGAGCGAGCCGTACCATAAATTTTGTCCGATCAAGACCAACCTCTCTCTTGTGCTGCCGAGGGTCGATGTTGTTGGTGATTATCAAATTTAGGATCTTGAAGAACGAAGATAGATATGTCTGCTTGATACTCTTCACCTCGTCATACAGGGGAGCATCTGGACCAACAACCAAATCCCTCACCTCATGATCAGTAAGGGTATCGACCTCATCTGTATAATAAATTGGTGCCTCCTCCTCAGTTGTCTCTACCTCAACTGAATGATCAGACTCTCTAGACAACATGTTCGGATATGCATCTGGCAACCTAGAAATACCAAGATGCTCAGAGAATCGGTCCTGTGAAAATATAACCGGAACTCTTCGGACAAAGATGCTATATGCCCCTCAATCATTTGGGCTGGCACCACTAAGCTCTCAATAGAACTCAGAAACAATGTCAATATAGGCGACAATCTCCAATGATTCCTCTGGATCATCTAAGATAGGTCCCCAACCACGATCACTGAAGACTAATGACAGGGAATGATCCTCCCAGACAAGACTTTGGAAGTCAGAAAGCTTCACATGTCGCTCTAGTGAAACAGTCATCTCCCTAGCAGGACTGATACTAGTTTCTGCCTGACTGCGTCGCTTACGTCCCGCCCTAGAAGAAGACATTATAATGAACTTGAAATTTACAATTAATTAAGAGCTTATCAATACAACATTATTAATAAAAATATTTAACAAAATGTGATAAAATTCTATATTAATTTAATTATAATATAAGATATATTCTCGTTAAGATTTAATGGAACTTCCTATAAAACGTTTGAACATGTTAAATGTTTGGCTAGTACCGTTTGAACGACCTAACAACGTTCGAACGGGTTAAATGTAATTAACATGTTTGGCTAGTACCGTTCGAACGCCCTACCAAGCATTTGAATAGTACAAGTGATTTCAACTCAGCGGCATCGCTGAGTCGACTCAGCCATTGAAAACCATGGAATCCTTCGATTTCATGGATTTCTCAACAAACAAAACAAAAAGAAACTTAAATAAACCTTCCTACTATAGATTTAAGCAAATCTACGGTGAGTATTGATGGATAAATTGATTTATCTTAATTTAAACAAATAATCCATCAAAAACCTAAATTTAAACGATAAAATAGTTAGAAAATGAGCATACCGGTGATGAGAGTTGGAGGCTTCGACTGTTCACGGCGGCAACGGCGTCGTTAAACGGCGGGGATAGAGGTTTTGTGAGTATTTTTAGAGTTGATAGCCGTTCGATCGGTATCTGTGGAAATGACCGTCAGGGAGAAGTTATATATGTAGTACCGTTCGAACGTCCATGTTAATGCGTTCGAACGGTTTTCGTCATATATAATATACTATATATTTTATATTTTATAATTTATGTTATTATAGATATATTGTAATATATATTATTATATATATATGATACTATAATTAATAAATTTAATTAGTACTATATATTCATATAAGTAACTATAATATATAGTACTAATTAAATTTATATTAATTTAATGTATCATATATATAATAATATATATACTATAATTAATAAATTTAATTAGTACTATATATTCATAAAAGTAACTATAATATCTAGTACTAATTAAATTTATATTAATTTAATGTATCATATATATAATAATATATATTATAATTAATAAATTTAATTACTGACCGAATGGGTATGACTGAAAAATTACTGAACTAAAAAAGCATGATTGTCATGTATTTTTATAACGTATATTGCCTGTTGGTATTTGTGGGTTTTTTACTAGAGATGTGTGGGTTGCGTTAATTGAGTCGGGTGCCTTTTTTAAAGATTTATGTGCTAGAAAGTTGAGTGTAGAAGTTTTGGATCGTACGGAACGAGAAATTGCACTAATATTGTGTAAGTTGGAGAGTATTTACCCACCATCATTTTTCGACATCATGGTTCACTTAGCCGTTCATTTGTCAACTTGCAGGACTAGTCCAATATAGGTGGATGTATCCTATAGAGTGGTTTCTTGGAAAGTTGAAACGCACAGTAAGTAATAAGGCTCGTCCAGAAGGATCAATTGCAGAAACATATATTGATAATGAGTGGCATACATTCTGTTCCAAATACTTCCACGGTATTGACACAAGATTTGATCGGCCAGAAAAAAACTTTGATGTTCACCAAGCAAAACAACAAAATGGATTTTATGTATTTTTCCAACAAGTATGTCCACTTGGTGCTCAGGGCAGTTATGATTTGCGTGAACGGGAATTCAAGAAAACTCAATGGTACGTGCTAAATAATTGCCCAGAGATAAAGAGTCACTTGAAGTAAGTTTAAATTAATTGTTAATTAATCATTGAATTTACTTATTAAACAATTATATAAACATATTTATTGTTGGTTATTTTTAATTTTAGTGATCATATTAACATGCTTAAAGAATTGAGAGTAAATGCTATAGACTTGAGACATGAACAAGAGTTCCCGAAATAGCTCAAACAACGGGTAATGACATTAATACAGATGCAATTTTGCACTAACATATTTAAAATAGAGGGGATTGTTAACGGTTGAATGTTTATACTTTATTTAATATGTAGGTTGTACAAATGCATGTGAGTAATCAGAATGATATATCAGACGAACTATATGCACTGGCACGTGGCCCTTCGAGACGTGCTGCTCGATATTCTGCATGTATTTCTCGAGAAAATAGGTATCACACAATTGATCAAGAACTTTATAGGAAAACACAAAATAGTGGTGTCCTTGTCAAAGGGAGTCATGATGGAGACAATATTGATTTCTATGGAGTTATCGTAAATATATTTGGATTCAGATATATGGGGGAGCTTGTGGTTTATATGTTTAAGTATGATTGGTGAGATTGAAGCAATCCTCGAAAAGGAAAATGCCAGGATGAATATTTTCTGAGTATTAATACATCAAAAAAATGGTATGAAAATGATCCTTTCATTTTGGCTTCCCAAGCATCTCAAGAATTCTATTTAGATGATCCATAGTTAGGAAATCAATAGCAAATAGTACAAAAATTTTCTCCTAGAAATATTTATGACTTTATCCTTGAGGCGGAGGGACAAGATGAAGAAGAAGATGATCCCTCTACTCAAAAAGTATATCAAGAAAGTCAACCTGCTTTTAACTTATTTGTGGATTTAAGCCAATATGAGATAATCCCATAACGTAGGGAAGATATTGAGATTGATATAGTTGAGGCGACAGTTGATCAAAGTGTTGAGTCATCTGAAGTATCTACAAATGATTGACCTGTTTGTGTTCACATTATACAATATCTCGCAATTATGCCACCAAAGAGGAAGGAAGTTCACATCCCATCTCCACTTGTTCCTAGCTCTCTGTCTGACTTGCCATTAGAGACTGACTCTACGGAATAAAGTAAATAGCTACTACTCATTTTTTCAATTAAGATATATGCTAATTGATACAGGGTAAATAACTAATATTATTTTATAGAGATAACACTACAATCTCGTCATGGACGAGGCATTACTAGAGGTGTGATGTTGGAGAAATATCATAAAATAGATCAGATTAAGGTTAACATTCTTGATGAACATACCGGAGGCGAGGGACAACAAGCAGCTTGGCTTGCATCGCATGTGGGTGCTCTTACACGGACTTATGCACCTTTGGCTACGAGTTCATGTCATGAAGTCTCCCAAGATGCGAAAAAACTTATAAAAAAGCGTTGTTTGGTACGTAATATTTAAATAATAAATTTATATTGATATTATTTAATATTCTAAATGATAATATCTTTGTATATATACTCTTTTAAGGATGACTTTGAACTAAATTTTGGTCGGAGAGAGGAGTGTAGAACTGTTGAAGAGTTGATGTGTAATGCATTCCGCAATTATAAGGCGAGGTATCATTAGCATTACAAGAAGTACGAGAACAAGAAATAAGCACGTGAGCATCCTTTTCAGGATGTCCGACCTGAAGAATGAAAAAAACTTTGTGACATGTTTGATGATCCATTATATAAGGTAAAATAAATTAATTATTTATGTGTCATATTTATAATTTTCACTTACTAATTTTTACAATTTCTATGCAGGAGCGAAGTTCTATAAACAAAACGAATAGATCAAAGTTGAAGATTCATCATCACGCAGGTTCAAGATCTTTCCATCGTCTTTCTAAGAAATTGGTAATGTACTTTATTTATTTATTTATTCTATATAGTTTATTTTTAATATTAATTTTATATCTTAACAATGTCTATTGTAGGAAGCGTCAGACACCAATTATGATCTAACAAAATTATATGTTACATCACATACTAATAGTAATGGAGAGTGGACTCATCCCGATACTCGTGAAAATTATGTAAGTATTATAATTTCTTTTAATTAAACATATTAAAATTATTATGTCAATATTAAACATATATGTTGTGTGTAGGATAAAATAGTTGCCCTACGTGCTGAAGTTGCATCAGATCATAATTCATCAACAAGTAATGTTAAAATTTTTACACAAGTTCTATGGTAACGTTTGGGATATTTGAGGGGTTTGGGTCACTGTATAAAACCTTCAAACTCTTCATCAACGTAAAGCACTACTGCCATTGTGTTAGAAAATGCAAATTCTAGGATTCAAGAATTGCTTACAAAACAGCATGAGTTAGAGGCTCAATTGACAAAACAAGTAGAGATGGAGATGCGCATGAAACAACAAGAAAATCAACAAAGAGAGATGCAGCTTCAAATGCAGATACTTATGCAACAATTCAGGCCTCCAAGCAATTAATTTTCATTAGAAGTGGTTTTGCATATTGAGAATTTTATTAGTATTATTAGTATTTTATTTATTTAGTTCTGACTTATTAGATTAGTTTTATTTATATTGAACAATTTGTAATGTATTTTTAAAATATAAATATCTATTTGGTTTTAAATTAGTATTGATTGTCCATGAAAATAATAACCGTTCGAACACTCATCATCCGTTCGAACGTATACAAATCGAACATAACCGTTCGAACAGCATACATTATCGTTTGAACTGAAAAAGTTGCGTGCCGTTCAAACAGGCAATTCACTATTTGCGTTCGATCATCAATTGTTCCGTTCGAACGTTTTTTCATGAATTACCCGTTCAAACATTATTTACTCTGACCCGTTCGAACAGTCCCCTCTGTTCGAACGATATTTTTTTCATTTGAACGGTTTTTCAAGACGAATTTAATTCAACCTAGGAAAAAACATTCGTTCGAACGATTTCAAACGGTCCAGCTTAATTTCATCCCAAAAGATATTTTTTAGGACGAATTTGTGATTTTCATCCCAAAAGATATTTTGGGACGGCCTTGCGACGTTTTTTTTTTTTCAAAAAATATTTTGGAACGAAATACCAATATTTTGGGATGAAATTTTTCGTTTTAAAAAACATAATTTGTTGTAGTGGAGGCGAGGTAATTACACCAAATTATCAACAACTGTAGTACCATTACTGGTACTGCATGGCTCCTTTTCTTTTTCTTTTTTTTTTTCCCAATTTTGAGCAATAATAAATTAATAATATTAATCCCATGCGACTCCTAAAAAATTTCCCTCGAGATACCTACTGATCATGTGCATGAATGCCTATTAATGTAAAAATTGACATTCGACAAAAACTTTTGAGGTTATTAGAACGTAGCAATATTTATTTATTGATGTTTGCATGTCAATATTAATATTCGAACATAATTATGTTTTATTAATTAAGGTACTAGCGGTTCGAATGTAATTATTAACTTTCAAATGTAATTATTATGACATTATCTAATATTGAAGCCTGAATATAAATATTAACATTTGAATATATTAATTGACTTTCGAATGTAAATATTAACAATATTCAAACATAAAATTGACGAAACAAAAATAAGCTTAATTCTCACCAAAAGAAACTTCAAACATTAATGTTAACTTAATGGTCATTGTTGGATTTGTGGAGCCTAGTTTGTTGGTGTGTCAGCCCGAATTGGTGACCCGGCCCGACAATGATGCGTTATAGTCTTTGGCAGATTTTCAAGGAGTCTTGGGCCATAGAGCACAGACAGAGAGTTTGCGATCAAAGGAAGCGCCAAACAGAAAGTTCGTTCGATGGTTGTGCAACAGGTAACTCGAGCAAAGCTCACACAAAGAGTTCACTTGAGACGTGCTCGACACTCCGCTCAAGTGAATAACACAAAACAGTGAAATTTTACTCTAAAGTATATTTTATGATTCTTCAGTATAATAAAATTCTCTACAACTCTCTAGACATAGATACGTTGCAGAATTACATTAATTTTGTGTCGTATAATTTATTTACTTGTATTTACTTTTACTTTATTTGTCATCATTCTCTCCAAAGTCATGAAAACCAATAGTCATTAAAAGGTACTAGAAGTCACAATATGTTACAAAAAAAACATTTTTAATGATGGTTGATTAATGTATTTTAAGGGTTTTTTGTGACAATTTCTTCCGGCACAAAAAATCAGCTGCCATACATGCAACCAGATTAACGGTGCTGATCCATCCGGCCCGCTCAAACCAACTTCAGTAATTTGCTCAGTATATGGCTAAATTAATGGAAACGGTAATTAGAGTTCTTATATCATTGGGCCACAATTTGTTGTTATAAACGTTCATGCATGCCTTCGTGTACATTAATATCAAAATTGAAGTTTACGTATTACATTAAATCATATTAATTTATGTATTTATTTTTATAAATTTTTTTGTGACAAAGTATTTTTATTTATTTATTTTTATTTTGGATATATAGTACTGTACCTTAAGACCAGGATAATATAAAGAAATAAGTCGACCTCGTGAAGAATAATCACTAAACCCATATGGATTGTAATCATTGTACGCATTTATAGCCGATCTGATGAATTCGAGTAGTAACATTAACGTACGCACCTGTCATTAATAACTTGGAATTGGTAAAAAAACTCTTATACAATGGGAATGTTCCCATAAATATTCATTTATAATTGATTAGTTTTATCAGCATGTGTTTGAGTTTCATCATGGAGGATGTTTGCCTCTCTCTATCGAGATTCTAACTATCTATATATATATATATATATATATATATATATATATTATGTATGAATTAATGTGATCACCTTTTATGTTAAACAAATGAATGAAAATTTATGAATCAATTTATGTTCTTTTAGAATTATCTGTTTTATAAAAATAAATTTATAAATTGATATAATTTTATTATAAAAATAATTGTATAAATGTATTTTTATGAAATTTATTTAGTAAAACATTTCTATTAACTCAACAAGCGTGAGAAGAAAGAAAGATAGAATCTTTTGTTTTTATTGGGTCTCTGAGAATAAATTCTGATCTTTAGAACAGCATAACACCTTGAGTACGTACAAAAGAACCCGAGGGTGCAGAGAAAAGTAGAATTCCAGTACATCCAACTCTTTTTTTTTTCTTCTTCTTGGACTGTACTTCAATATCTTTGATGATTTTTTTGCAAAACTTTCACTTTACGCCATCATCTGGGTCTAGAAACAATCCCATCAAATCAAGATCTAGACTCGAAAAAAAAATAAAGAAAGAAAGAAAGAAAGAAAGGAAGGAAGAAGAAGATGAAGAACAAAAAAAGAGTGGGTATAGAACCAAAACTATAAAGAAAGAAATCATTCTCAATTCATGATCAATATCATGTTCATGTACTAGAATCTAGAGCCTTGTTATTCAAAGTTCTCTTACCAAATAATTAAAATTTACAATCTGATCTATTCATTGTCTCGTCGAGCTTTCTTGATCTTGCGGTGCAAATCAGAGACAATCCGGAGAGGAAAGAGTGCTTCGATCTCTTCTAGTAGATTCAGTGGTTGAGGGGTTTCTTTAAGTACGATCGAGGATTTTCTTTTCATTGGCAGCTGCTTATTAGGTCTTGGAGCAGGTGGGCACTGTTTGATCGCTGGGACTTTGTTATCCAAAGATGTTGGAGTTTTGAAACCATCATCGTCTTCCTCGACCTTCACTAATTCTCCTAGAGATAGCCTTTTGCAAACCACAGCAGGAACCGAAACATCGCAATCTTGATCTTCTTCTTCTTCTTCTTTTCCCTTCTGTTCTCTGTCTTCTTGTTCTATACGTTGACGAAGCTCCGGCACGTCCATGGCCATAGCATGATCATGATAATCGTGATCTTCGAATCTTGAAGAGGCCGTTGTCCCCAAGATTTTGAATCTCATAACTTGATCTTCATCGCCTTTGATGAGAAAGAGCTCTGAACTCGACATACTTGTAAACAATTTACGAGGTAATTAGGTAGAACAAAAAAAGGAAGATCAGAAGATCGTGTGTTTGGTGTAGAGAGATATTCCTGCAAACAGAATGGAATGTGCGTAATAATTAATTGAATCACTTTCTTTTCTGCGGCTTCAGTGATTTTTCTCCTGAGCTTCTGTGTCTACGAAAGAGAGAGATCAGAGGCAACAGCTAGGAAACGGTTTTGACTGAGCATATATATAAAGAGAGAGAGGGTTTCTGTGCATCGGATCCTTCGCCATTGGCTGAACTTTATCCTCCTCGTCGAGATCTCTATCTGAAAGACAGAGAATTTAATTAGGACTTTTAATTTTTATCGAATTCTAAAATTATTAGGAGTAGAAAATCTTTTTATTTTTTATTTTTTTTACGGCCTGATCTCTACGAATTTTGATGCATCCATGCACGTGGTCTGCTGCTTGAGCCTTGGGGACCAGGTTGGTTGGATAAGAATTACCCGTTCTATATATCATCTCGTGATATAATACCAATCCACTCATGATACTATGTGTATATCTCATGTATTAATGATAAGATTACACAATTGTATTTTAAACCAAATACAAATACATAAAATTTGAATTGAAGTACAAATAATTTGGTATTTTTAGTGAGTGGCGGAACCTTGAAAAATAACAAGATTTTTTTTTTCTATTTAATTTTTCTTGCTCTATAGAAAAATATGATAGTAAAATCTAAAATAAAAATAAAATACATTTAATATAACCTATGTATCATAAAAAAGTATATCATTACCAAAAACAATATATCATTGAAATAACGTAAGATACACATTCAAACATATTAAACAAAAAAATTTATATGGTGCGTCTAAAATTGTAACATTGGCTTTTTTAACAAAACAAAATCATCCATACTTGAAAATAAATCAAAATTCTTAGAGATTTCTTTTTCAGTATAGATAACTAAATTATTTGCTAGAAACGCATCTCCAATCTTGTTGCGGAGTCTTATTTTAACAATCTTTAAAGTTGAAAACGGTCATTCAATAGTTGTTATAGATACTGGAAGAATCAAAATAAGATGAATCAATCTATCAATAAGATAGTATGTCTTTGAGTTTTCCATGTCTACCAATCTTCGACATAAGTTCATAATGGATGAAAAATTCTGAAACTTCAGATTAGTAAGCACATAAATTTCAAAATGCTTCAATTGAAATCGTAAACTAATTTTCTCATTCTTAGAAAACTCAAAAGGATAATAATTCTCCACAAGACAACATATGTGGCACCTTGTTCCTTGGCAAAGAGTTTGGAAGGATTCATGGTGTCAGGAATGTCAGTCGATTGGTAACACCCCGATATTAGTGCCTAGCCTAAGCGTGAAATCATGGATCAAATACGAGATAGGTAAACTAAGTCATAACAAAAGAAGTAGAGATTTAGTCAAAGACTAAATACTAATTATACTAGAGGTGTAAACCGGTACGAGATTTGTCCATTAACAATAATAATATTCACGTGTCATTTTTATTTCTCAAATAATATTATATAGTACCATTTGTCCATCACTTACGTCCAAGTATGATAATCCAAACATGATTTGTCATCTGACTAAACAGTATATCTTATCAAAATATAAACAACAAATAACAGAGACAGACCTCTGTTTCTATGACTCGGATGAGATCGATCCTTCTTCCTCAGGAAACTCTTCTTGGGTTACATCTGCATTAAGGTCTACGGTTCCAATAAACGAAACCATAGGTATGTTCAACATCTATGGCAACACTATTAATGAGAGACAATGTAAATGATTATGCATGCACCATTTCATGTATATGGCTACATTTGCATCAAGGTCTATGGTTCCAATAAACGAAACCATAAGTAGGTTTAACATCTATGACAACACGATTAATGAGAGACAATGTAAATGATTATGCATGCACCATTTTATGTATATGATCTGTGAACACATATATTTATGCATGGCGTGAAATCACCCTCTGGTATAAATTCATGTATCCATAGTTATGGTCAGGAACCTACCCTTTGAATAAAATATCAGTATATAACCATGGCGAAAAATCACCCTCTGAGCATAGTTATTATCAAGGCAAGGAATCACCCTCTTATCAAAGTACGTAAATATTCATCATATCTTATCATATAAATACCATTCGAGAATCACTCCACAGTTTGACACTAGGACTCACTCCAACCAATCAATATGCAAGCTAACTCACCTATTTCAAATCATGTGACACGAGGAATCACTTAACCCGGTCAATACACCCGAAAACAACACACATAATTAACCTGAAAAATCACTTTACCTAATCAACCGACTCAAAGACACTATACATTATCAACTCAGGGAATCTTTTTGCCTGTTTATCAATTAAGGCCAATACTAAAACGTTCCACCCCAATCATGGAAACTTTCTCTACCTGTATGAAACTTATGGCAACGTGTTGTAGGAATGGCGCATGGACTCCTCAACCCATCCATGATGATAGACACATGATAAGACTCACGTACCCAACAATCTCAATCACCACCATTCAAACTCATCATCTCAAAATCACCATATAAACATAATCCATAAACATAATAGAGAAAATATATATTATTTTCATATAGGAAAAAGAGAGAAGTTATAAAATATGTGAAACCTAATCTTACAATATACTTACACACATTTGTCCCACATTCCTAGTAAAATTTTAGGAGCTAGCCTACCTGAATGGTATTAAAATACTACGGTGGCGCTGCTCTCTCTCCGTCACAACCTTGAAGTCACTTGTTTTCTTTGAACACTTTGACTCCGAAGAAGATCCAACACTTACAATCTCAAAAATGAGATTTTGTCCATTGTCCAAAGCCTTTTATAGGGTGGGAACATCAGGTGTCCTTCTGACTTCTTGAATATGAGACATTCATCTCAATTGTCCATTCGTCCTCTAGACTTGAAGAATTGTTGAGGTTGAATGATCGATGGGATAAGGCAAGCACATTCTTGTAGCTTGCCCTGGGTCCAATCTCGTAGTTATTTCCTTAATAAGGGTTATCCACATAGCGCTAGACCATACCTATGAGATCAAACAATATGACTTACATGTTTGTAATCTTTTTCTTTCGTGGGCTCACTTCAAATGTGATGTCTTAGATGAAATATGGGCCTTTGCGTACGACACCTACTGCCTTTGAGCATCTCCGCATAATCCCAGAGAGCCCTCACATCCGTATCGCTCTTATCCTTGACCGATATTCGTCCTTTGACCTTTACTCGCCTTCGCTGCAGGTCGCCTTTTGCTACGAACCATCATTTTCCTGAATTATCAGCCTCTTTAGCTCTTCATTCTCAGTCAAGTACATTTAGCACAGTCCTTGTTTATCGGTCATAGGGTGAAAAGTCATTTATCACCCGATGTTGAGATGTGTCAACCAGGCTTTCTACATAGTGCTCATTGTCTTATTTTGGACTAGCTGCACTTTGTATGAGCCTCTGTCTCATCTTCCACAGTACGTAGCCCCTAGGAAGAAGTCTCTTCCATTGTTTCTACACTATCCTCACATCCTCTCCTCCTTAACAAGGGATTTTGTCCTTGAAATTCGATAAAGACTATCCCTCGAGATTGGACTTAGAGGAATGTGCACGCGATCAGACATTCTTAGGAGTTATCTATCAATGCCGGTCAAGGTGATGACCCATCCTTTCCTCAGTTCACCCTCTAACCATTATAATCTCCAACTAGGACAAGAGCTCCTTCATCTTGCCTCCTCCATTGGTTGCTCCAGTTGCAATCGTCTCTACTACTCTCACGTGTCCTAACTTCTTCACTAGATTCGGCATCACAGGGCATTGAAAAATTCCCACGCTTGTCATTTTCTTGTTCATCACATTCTGGGACCGTTCGTTTCTCCCCTCATTGCTTTGCGATGTCATTAGTGTGGTCCACCATATATGTTATCAGGGCCGTAGCCCTCTGATGATTCTCCTCATCCTGTCGGTGTTTCTATTTGATTCCTAGGCAATCTGCTTCTAGCCTTGCTGCTTCACGTTGTCTTTCTATGAAATGATAAAATTACTTCTAGCGGTACGGCTTTCATTCGCGTCGTCCTTTTCTCTCACACCATGATGATAGTTTGAGATTTCTAGATGTTTGTAACTAAAGAATAGTTTGAACGCTCATTTATAGGTGCGCTCCTACCTTAGACTTGACTATTCTACCCTTACTTAGTGGGCTCATGGTCAGTTACTGCAATGCGAATAAATAGGAAAACTACTCCTGCATGACCCCATCACCTTCCCATGTAAACTCTTCGTTTTCGATGCTTTTCCATTGCACCTTTACCAATGGTACAGTTTTGGACTGATCTTTCATCATATGTGAGGTTTGATTGCAATAAAACTAGATTTAGATTAATCACTTGGGGTTGTTAGTACTCTAGACTTTTTCTCAACAAGGAAGCATGAAACTCATAATGGACCCCTTTGTATTTCTCTGCTAACGCCACTTAAACGCTATTAGGCCTACCTTATCTAATATATGATAAGGTTAATATATCTTGGACTTAACTTCCCTTTTAGCTTGAACCTTTTTACCCCTGTTATGGGTAATACCTTGAGATACACCCAATAACCTTGTTCAAAAGTCAAGTCTCTTCTCCTGGCATTGGCATAGCTCTTTTGCTTGCTCTGAGTCGTTGCTATTCTATCCCTTATGAGCTTAACTTGCTATCTCATCTCCTGCACAATTTATGGCCCAATTATATGAGCCTCCCTTACTTCGTCCTAACGTAAAGACGATCTACATTTCCTTCCGTACAAAGACTCGTGAGGGGCCATCTAAATAGTCCCTTGATAACTATTGTTATAGGAAAATTCAATGAGTGGGACATGACTTTCCTTCTATCGTGCAATATGCGTGATACGCACTACTAAATCTGAACTTTGTGCCCATTGTTGCTTGTGCCTTCTTCCAAAAAAGTAGACGTGAACCTTGAGTCTTGGTCTGGTAGTATGGTCTTAGGAAATCCATGAAGTCTAACTATTTTCTTAACATACAACCAAGTTAGCTTACCCAAATTGCATTCTTACCTCTAGGGGTTCAGGATAATCTGACCACGAAGTCCATAGCTATGTCTTCCCATTTTGCAACCTTATCATTATACAAAGCCAAGAGTTCTCAAGAAAAGTACCTCGATCTTCTAAATTAGGGGTCTCATCTCTAAAAGCACATCATTGAAATGCAAGTCATCGAACAATATTAATAGATGTTTTTACCCATACCTGATTGTTGAGAACTTGTTAAGAGCTTTGTGCATTCATGACTTTAAGATTATACTATAATATTTTTAACAAATCATCACAAGATTTCACAATATTATTATGATAAGAGCAATGATCATCCCTAATATGATTCAAAAAGGCACAATGTTTTTCATCGTTAATCTTCTTCCAACTTCGAAATCCCATAATAGTAAATACGTCCCATCCAGGACGTCTAGATGCTTTCATTGTATAATATGGTAAACAATATGTAGCATCCTTTGACGGAGAATACTCAAGCCAAGATACAAATTGTCTGAACCAAGAAACTTGAAAGCGACAAAGATGCTTTTTTGAACTAGAAAATGGGTATTTCAAGAGAGATATTTGATATAGACCCTACAAATAAGTCATTCTTATTTCATTACATTGATTAATTAGATAATCCCACATAGGAGGACATGAACTTGGATCTCGTTCTAGACTAGAAAATATAATAACCTCTTTAGAACTAAGTTTTGAAGATGAAAGGCTCCATCATTGGAGAGTTAAGAGGATGTTCATCGAGTTCAACCCTTAGAGTTTTAAAGGAATGTTCTCTAGAGTGTCAATTTTTTTTTTCTTTTGAAGAATGAGTCGATAGTTTTTAATTTAGAAATAACTCATGAACCTAGATTTAAAGTCAAATTAAAACATATAAAATAAAATTAGACATGAATTCAAAGTCAAATTACAACCACAAAATCAATAATCATTCAATAGAGATAATCATAGCCACACCAAGTACTAATCAATCTATTTCAGAAATAGAAAAAAGAATTCTAATTAGTAGCTAAAACTAGATCTAGAGGTGGCAAGACAAGATGTATTAGGACTTGATTTCATATATAAATTTATGAATTTACTGTTTATATAACTATTCCAAAAATACAAGCGATGAATATTTTTTTATATCAAATAATGAGTATTTTCTTTTTAAAAATAAATAACGTAAAAGAATAATTGTAATAGGATTCATTGCAATATATGAATTGTTAGAAAATACAGAATCACAAACCCCATGGTTCCACTTAAAACAAATGTTAAAAAACTAACCAAACATCAATACATGAAAGAAGCCAAACCTTTGTCTGCCTTTGTATGTTGTCCCACCTTTCATGTCTACATAACCTTGTACGTTCTCTCCAAAGAATTGAAAGGATCGAAATGAACAACTTTTGTGACGGTAGAGCAGAAAAAATCGACCGGTGCATGCACCCCTAATAAGTTCCAAACAAAATCTAAAACCACTCGAATTATTGTTTTTATCTTTAGTGGTACTAGGTAAAACGTGTCATCATCCTATTAGATAGTTTTATTTTATTTTTTGTATGAGATGGGTTTTATTTGTTTTATTTTCAGATTGGGCTAGACTTTTTTAAGTTGAGCTTATGAATACTTACTACAAGGAAAAAATAAAAAAAAAATTGTGACAGATTATTTGTAACGATATTAATAATTATTTATTTAAAAAATAAATTTATTTTAATAAAAAAAATTATTTTTATTTAAAATAATTGATCACAAATAAATAATTTTTTTATTGACGCGTGGAGATAGCCATCACAAGAAAAATTAATATCATCCCTGCTAAATTATAAAAAATTAGTATGTATTAGTTTTATTTTAAGTTTTGGGGGCCGGGGGCCTTGGCCCACCCAAGTCTGTAGATAGGTCAACCACTCTTTAGCTAGTGAAGTGATACTATCAATTGGTTAAACCAAATGATCAGAATTGGTTAAACCACATTCGGAAGAAAAGATGTTGTGGTTTTCGTTTCTAGTACGTTTGGCTGGAGACGTCCTCCACTTTGATTGTCTTCATGTTCATGTTCGAATAAAGTAGGAACATAGTTGGATAGCTAGAGACAGAAAATATCGATGGTTGGCAGCAACCAAATAATAATAAACACTGTATCGGCATGTGAGGGCTATGGGCCTATGTGAATGGAGTGGGGTAATGCTCATTTAGAAGATCTAAAGCCATGCAACCCGCCGATGCTGCGCGTGTGGTCATCAAAGTCATGGAATCGCGGTGGCATGTGGGCACTAACACACGGGCCCTGCTTGAACATCACGCACTTATCGAACAATTTCTCTTCTTGTCTCATCTTGTAAAACTTGTAAATCAGGTGCGTGTGATCATGGTATGGTCGTGTACTCTTTTGGTGTCCAGAAGACCATAGATCAAGCATTTTTTGAGAGGTGGAGAAATGGTAGACAGCATCTTAGAGTGGATATTTTCGATGAATAATGGTAGGATTGTTATTTTATTATTATTTATTTATTATTATTTTTGTACTTGATTTTAATTTTTTATTTTACCTAATAATTAAGAAAATAAGTATTAATAAAGTTATATATTTTTTAATTTTTTCTTAATGATTAAAGATGTTAAAAAAATACTTAAAAAATGATAAAAAAAAAACTTGAAATACATTTGAAAAGTAGATGGATAATAATAGGTAGTAACCCTTTCACTACCTATTTTCGATATATGACAAATCTATGTGTTTTGTGCAATCACTTTATGTACCTTTATTTATTTATTTATTTGTGCAACTAATTCAATTGTGTATAATTAGTTGTATTAAGGACAAAATTCTTGAGATCAGCTCTTTCTTTAATGACAATGTCGATGATTTTTTTTTTTCCGATCATTTTATTATTTTTAAAAAATAAAAACGATAAAGATACAGGCATTTGTGCACACTAATAGACACATAATTATAAACTGCGTGTGCATGAATGCCTCTCTCTCTCTCTCTCTCTCTATATATATATATCAGTATGCACGGATGCCCGTGTCTGCATCAATACTCTTCAAAATAATAAAATGCCGGCTTTGACATTCCCTCGTAAGGTTTGGTTGTTATGAGTTTTTTTTTTTAATTTTATATATTATATATATATATATATGGGGAGGGAGATTCGATCCTTGAATCTGAGAAATTAATGTGTTGCCAATTGATCTAAATAATCTTAGCATTAAGTTTTATTCTCACATAAAATATAATAAATAATTCAATTTTTTCAAATTTCAATTTAACTTTTTCAAATATTAAAACAATAATAATATTAAAAAATAATATTTTAAAATTTTATCTAAAACTAAAAATTCACATCTCACTGTCCAAACATATATGTTTGTTGTCTAGAGAATTAACTGAATATTTACTTAATTGAATTATTAAGTACCATGAGAATCTGAATATTTTCTTCTTTAACATGTGCATTTACTGGAATTATTAAGTATAATCCTCCCTCTCTCTCTCTCACTCTCTGTGCAGCCAAATAAAATTGTGGAGCAAATTGGGTTTCGAGTTAGATGGTAAATCAAGCTAAAAGAAATAAAAAATAAAAAATAAAAATATAAGTACTGCCTTTATCACACTAATTATATATATCATGCTTTTCAGCCTTCAATCCATATTATATACTCTATCTTCTCTGATGATCTAGATCTAGATGGCCATGGTACTTAGCCAACATATGCGCTGCCGTGTTAGCATCCCTCTTGACATGTTGGATAATTTCCAGTTTATACTGATTTGGCATTTTCCTGAATTATGTATCAGTTGTGATGTCCGAGCGAGGGATTTCCATAGAGCATGATAGCCGTTTTAGGGTCTGCTATAATTAATTAAGTGGCAATTAAGCAGTTACACTGCATGATTGCTGCAATGAAGTACTTCCGGCCCCTAAATTCTGTGTCTCTAACCATGACGTCTAAACCGATCCCAGGCCATAATCTTCACCCTTGAATCATCAATGGCCGCGTCCCAATTCAGCTAGCTTCATATCATTCCCTTCAGTTTCTAATTCCATTGACTTACATTTCTTACCCTAGCTGGTAGTTTCAGATTAATGCTCCTCTACTTCGTAAGTTTCAGATAGATGGGTTGGAGGAATCAATTTGGAAGAAAATGTTAGGGTATATGTAGAGACTAGTTTTGGAGCTGAAAAGGTGTTTGCTGAAAGTTGGCTTGACTGTTGGCTTGAGCCAAAGTTCGCTCGAGCCAAGTCAAGTCCGCTCGAGCGAATTCAGGCAGAGAGGTACGCTCGACACTCCGCTCGAGCGAGATGCAAACCCTAGTGTTCGCTCGACCCTCGCTCGACACTCCGCTCGAGCCAATGTTCATTTGGTTGTTCGCTCGAGACACACTCGACAAGCCGCTCTAGCGAAGTACGCAATTTTGCCAGCATTAGGGTTTCCACGCCGTATGCTATATATATGACATATTTTGACATGTCTTGTACGGCCTCAAGTATATTTTGAGAGAGAACAATTGTCTTGTGAGTGCCTATTGTGTGAGAGAGCAAAAAGCCCTAAAGAGTGTGAGTTGAAATTGAGTGATTGTAATCTCTTCTGACTAATAAGATTTCTGCAGCTCTGTGAACGTAGGTAATTTGCCGAACCACGTATATTGTGCATCGTGTTTTTGATTGTGTTGCTTTTACTTTATTTGCCATCGTTGGTGTGTGTGTTTTGCATAAACATTTCACAACAACTGGTATCAAGAGCCAAGGTTCGGATCTGAAGGAGAATGATGACTGGAGATAAAGTGAACGCACCCGGAATCGAAAAGTTTGACGGCACTGATTTTGGATATTGGAAGATGCAGATTGAGGATTATCTCTATGGGAAGAGGTTCCACCTTCCACTGTTGGGAAAGAAGCAGGAAAGCATGGCTGATGCTGAGTGGACCCTGTTAGATCGACAGGTTCTAGGGCTTGTTCGGCTGACGTTGTCCAGAACAGTGGCACACAATGTCAGTAAGGAGAGAACCACGGTGGATCTCATGGCGACTTTGTTAGGTATGTATGAAAAGCCGTCTGCGAACAATAAGGTGCACTTGATGAAGAAATTGTTCAATCTAAAGATGTCGGAAGGTATGTCTGTAGCCCAACACTTAAATGAATTCAATACAATCACAAATCAACTGTCTTCTGTAGAGATTGAGTTTGATGATGAGATTAGAGCATTGATTCTGTTGGCATCGTTGCCAAATAGTTGGGAGGCCATGAGGATGGTTGTGAGTAGTTCAGCCGGCAAGGCAAAACTGAACTACGATGACATACGTGATATGGTGCTCGCTGAAGAGGTACGTATGAGAGACTCAGATGAGTCCTCAGGTTCAGGATTTGCCCTGATTGTTGACAATAGGGGCAGAGGACATGGCAGGTCAAGCTCCAAGAGCAGAGGAAAGAGTAAGATGAGATCTGGGCAGCAGATCACATGCTGGAGTTGTGGCAAGTCGGGCCACATCAAGAGAAACTGCAAGAATCAAGAAAGTTCTGATGATGATGCTGTGAATGTAGTGGCAGATGAAATTCATGATGCCTTACTCCTTGCAGTGCACAGTCCGATTGATGATTGGGTTTTGGATTCAGGGTCTTCGTTCCATAGCACCTCACGTCGAGAAATCATGCAGAATTATGTTGCTGGTGATTTTGAGAAGATGTATGCGGCTGATGGAGAGACACAAGATGTAGTGGGAGTGGGTGATGTGCACATCACACTTCCAAACAGGAGTGTGTGGACTTTACAACAAGTCAGACATGTTCCAGATCTGAAGAAAAACCTGATCTATGTGGGACAGCTTGATGACAGCGGTTTTGCAGTAGCGTTCTCTGGAGGAGCTTGGAAGATCACTAAGGGTGCGCTGGTCTTAGCGTATGGTAAGAGATCTAACTCTTTGTATTTAACATCAGGGTCCAGTGATGTGCAGGGAAATACAAGAGTGCAAAAAGGCAGGCTTGATCGCGCGAAACATGTGAGGAAGCCAAAGGGAGTCAGCTTTATCGTTCCTCATGAAAGCCTGGGAAAGTTGGCTAAGGTTGCCAAAATCGGTTCAAGACCGGATACTCCTAGTGTAGTGGGAGTTGTGAGTCGTCCTGTGGATGTGCTGACTAAGGGCGATGTACGTGAAAAACTGAAGTCGGGCTTGACTTCAGTGCGTCTTCTGGCTTGAAGACGGGAGCTGTGAGCTACAGAGATGATAGGGCTTGGTTGGAAACAGTGGCTGGCATGTGGAGACCCAGTCTCCAAGTGGGAGATTGTTGGGGTATATGTGGAGACTGGTTTTGGAGCTGAAAAGGTGTTTGCTAAAAGTTGGCTTGACTGTTGGCTTGAGCCAAAGTTCGCTCGAGCCAAGTCAAGTCCGCTCAAGCGAATTCAGGCAGAGAGGTACGCTCGAGTCCCGCTCGACACTCCGCTCGAGCGAGATGCAAATCCTAGTGTTCGCTCGATCCTCGCTCGACACTCCGCTCGAGCCAATGTTCATTTGGCTGTTCGCTCGAGGCATGCTCGACACGCCGCTCGAGCGAAGTATGCAGTTTTGCTAGCATTAGGGTTTCCACGCCATATGCTATATATATTATTTTGACATGTCTTGTACCGCCTCAAGTATATTTTGAGAGAGAACAATTGTCTTGTGAGTGCCTATTGTGTGAGAGAGCAAAAAGCCCTAAAGAGTGTGAGTTGAGATTGAGTAATTGTAATCTCCTCTGACTAATAAAATTTCTGCAGCTCTGTGAACGTAGGCAATTTGCCAAACCACGTATATTGTGCATCGTGTTCTTGATTGTATTGCTTTTACTTTATTTGCCATCGTTGATGTGTGTGTTTTGCATAAACATTTCACAACAGAAAACTCTTATCTTTTGAGAAATATAAATTTCAATCAATTTGAAGGTCGTATATATATCATTAGAATCGATTTTGGTATATATCTAACATGCATTCTAAGATCATCATCAATTTATTACTTCTTCTAAATAATGAACTTAATTCCAAGTAGTTAAATTGTATGATCTAATTGTGCCATGAGAATTAAAAACACAGTTAGCTCTCCATGAAAAAGCCACAGTCCCCCTCATTTTCTTTGCAACTTCGGAGAGGACTGGGTCCCCTATGCCTCTCTTTATGGTCTATTTTATTTGTATTTTTTCTCCTTTTTTTTTTTTACTAACCGATGCATGTTGGTTCTTGCACCTATGACAATCTCTGTCTGCATATGTTAGCGATCCCTTTGAAACCTTATTTCACAATAATGTTGGATCTCTACAGTACCTATCTTTTATCAGACTAGATTTGGCATTTGCTGTCAATCGAGTTTGCCAATTATGCATCGACCAACTAAGCTGCATTTGCAAGCTGTGAAGAATTTTACACTACCTCATGCACACAATGTTCCATGGTCTTCTCATCACTAAGTCCTCAACGTAACAGGTTGAAACATTCTCTGATGCTGACGAGTAGGGTCATGTCCTGATGGGCATTGCTCAATAGGTGCTTATTATTGTGTGTTCCTCGGCAAAAATTTAATCTACTGGAGTTCTTGTAAACATTCGACGGTGTCCCGCTCGAGTATGAGGGTTGAGTATAAGGCCTTTGTCAACACAGCTGCTGAATTACAACGGATTCAATATTTACTTCCTGACCTATGAGAAAATGATATTATATCTAACATTGATATTACCTTGATCATTTGATTCTCATTATTATCAAATCATTTTTTATTTGATATTATCTCCAACATAGCTCAAGGAGAGGATGTCCATGCACCCCACAAGCTTCCTCCTCCCATGCCGACGTTCTAAGGATAGGACATTTATGTAGTTTTTCCACTTCGAATTTTCTCTTTTTTTTGTGAATATGCTTTGGTCCAAGTGCATGAGCGTCTTCCGCCACCCTCACACACCATCCCATGTGGCGACGCATCTCAAGCAGTTGTTCTCCACAAAAAACAACCAACATCTGAAATACAAAATTGAATTGATTTGCAGTTTTGTACCACTCAGGATGGTCCCTGCTCTAATTATAGATTAACCTGCCTCCTATACTCAACACTCCTTCATGCGAGACCTTTCTCTTTTGAGCCTTTGGGTCATCAAAATCCCTTAGATTTGGAAAATTCGGGGATCTTAAGTTATAACTATTTCATGGTTATGGTTCGTAGTTGACATTTATTCTTTGGACCCTTCTACTGTGCCGCCCAGCTCTTATAGTTGGTCCTGAATTTTTTAAGCATTTTTTAAATATTTTAAAATTTTTTTAAAAATATATACAAATTTACTAATAATAACATTTTTAAACTTCTTTTTAAATTAAAAAAAGCACTATAGTCAAATCGGAACAAACTAGCATTTTTCTTATTTTGTCTTTACTATTTTTCAAATATTAGCCTGATCGATATTTCTCAAATATTATATCTCATTACTAATATTAAATAATTTTAGACTGAATAGGAATACATTAACGGAGGGAAACTCGTGTGTGAGATGATAAAACGACGAGAAGAGAAATAACAGCATGATTTGAGTGCACAGTATTGCATGGGGACCCGCGTGGAATGCATTGTTTTTCATCATCAAATAGTGGTGAGGAGAAAACATTAGCAAGGCTGCCCACGCATCTATTATCTCGTGTAAGTCACTCTCCATTCAGCTAGCGCCAGCTGCTCACACCAGAACGACTGGCGAGTAAGAATAAAACGACTTGCCAGAAACCACAACGACCGGCAGGTATACCAAACTCCGAACTAGCACGTTAATAATGAAAAGGCTACGCTCTACATTTTTTTTAAATTTTTTAATACTTTTTAACCCAACTATCGATGTAACATTTTTAATTTTTTCAAAGATAGAATCAGATAGACGATATGTACGGATACTTCCATACATTTTCTTTATAAAAAATTGTCCCACCGTGAAAAAATTTAAAATAATATCTTTTTTAGTAAATTCTTATTTTTATAAAAGAAATAATATTTACAATTATAAAATACATAAATATTAAAATAATATTAGATACAATTATAAATTATGTAAGCGTCACATATATATATATTTTTTAAAAGATACCATTAAAAAATTAATTTTTTTTATATAATTTCATATTAACTCACATTTTTAAAAAAGAATTCACAATAATTATATAATTTATAACTATAAATATTATTTATCTTTTATTAAAGATTTGCTTGGAATTTGTTTGGGACTTAGTGCTTAAAGGTTACTATTTTTTTAAAGCCCATTTAACTTGTGTTTGTACTTTAAAGTTTAAGGTAGAAATGGGAGATCGAGAATACCTTTTGTATTGTACTGATAGTGTAAATATATATATATATATATATTTTAAATATATTTTTAATATCTTTAAATATTTTTTAAAATTAACAAAAATATCAATTTCTCAATGTTATCATCTCCTAGAGATAGATTTCAAGTTCTTATTTAAACTTAGGATTTTAAGAGAAAGATAGGCGTATAATGGACTTACTGAATTCACACTACAGTAAACAACTGTTGTGAAATCATTTTAATTTGGAGTTTTGTTAGATTGGCAATCTCATTGTCAAGTCTAAATTTTGACTAAAATTAGAGATTTTGACTAAAGTCCAAACCAATAGAGATATAGATCCACATTAACAGAGGTGGAACTAGGATTTGGTACATGAGGAGACGATTAGTAAAGTGTGTTATATGTAGGGATGGACAGTAACCGATATTTAAGGTAGCAAAGTGTGTCACTGACATTTAACATTAATCATATAAGGTAGTTATCTAGGGATAAACTAAACTATTAAAGCCACTCATCTAAACCTCCCACTTGAGGCCTATCAAACTCAAGTGAAAGATAAAAATTAAGATAAAAATAGCCATGTAAGATTTTTTGTAAGCAAATGATAAAAATTAAGTAAACAAAGATAATCGCTAAGAGTTCAGATCTACTGCACTAAATGTTCAATCCTAACAATGACATTCACGATCGTACCATCTTCCTGCCATAACGTAATTCTTAACCTATTTTTCAACTCAAATAGATTAAAATATAATTATGATAAAATAAATTAAAATACAACAAAATGCCATGAAATAAAATAGAATAAAACCAACCAAGTATAACAACATACAATAAATTAAAACAATTAAAGTAACATACCTCAAACAAAATAAAACCGAAACAAAACAAAAATCTCTCAAATAAAATAAAATTTCATAAATAAAATAACATATGACAAAATGAATAAAATAATGAAGAAGTACACAATAAATAATTAAAACAAATAAAATAACCGACCATAAAATAAAACAATTAAAATAAAATCATATACAACAAAATAGATAAAACCAATAAAAATAACATACTTTAAACAAAATAATTTCAAATCACAACTTTAAAAATTTCTGGTACTTCACCCAAGGGACATGTGGTTTTACCCAAAACCAAACTGCTCTGATACCAACTGTGACGCCCCGACTCCCACGTACAAAAAATTTCGAGAATCGTGACGTCAAGATGATAACAATACGGTCACGCATCTCAACAACAAGTGCCAAGTGTGTGCAACAAATAAACAGTGTACAAAAAAATACACAGCGAAAATAAATAAGTCAACTAGTACCAAAATTTTGTTCAAATACAAATATTCAAATACAAAGCGTTTTAAAACAAAACCAAATGTCTCAAAAATAATACAAGGCTGAAAATGCATAAACCCGAGTGATACCAGATCACTCCTCCAGCGGAGCCAAAACCTCAGGCTCAGTATCTGCATCAACATCAACAATATCTGCAGTACCATTAAATGGTACCATATGTAAGTTATAACCCAACCAATCCTAAGATAAAAACACATTTAATGCAACCAACCATGCATGCATATGATGCAATATGCCTGAAATCCAACACACACCAAAATTCCATTTGGCCCAAAATATTTCCATCAAAACATTTCTGCCATTTTTCCAGAAAATGGCCCAAAACAAATATCCATCATTTTCCCAGAAAATGACTCACACAAAATTCATATACAACACATGCTATTTTCCTAGAAAACAATCATTTTCTATTTTTTCATTAATCCATATGCACTATGGTCTCCCTTAGGGACCATCTGCACGTCCTGGCTGCATAACGAGCGATGCCCAGTTTCGCACCCAGTGTGTTCGTGGCTAGGCATCCTCTAACCCCCGCCAGCAGAAGGGCCACAGAGTCGGCACGTAACTCGTCCGATCCCGTTGTCGCCCAGCGACAACCCAGGGGACGTTGCTCAGTATATTCCGCTCCCGAGTGACCGGAGGAGCTCCACCGAGATAATGCTCCATCTCGACTTGGGGTCATGATACACACGCACTCAAAATCCATTTCCACACATAAAAACCCAGTTTTCAAAATACCCACATGAATATGAATGCAATACATGAAAATCCAGTTTTCAATTTACAAACATGATCATGCGTGCACATGCAATGAACCAGACATAACCTCAATATCCAACAACCAACCAAATCACAACAACAATTTCCAACAAACAACCCAAATCATAATATAACCAACACACAATTACTTCGTCCTCAAATCCATCCACCCCCGTACTCCTCAGACTCAGTCCGAAAACCAACCAGAATACAGTGAAATCAGTTAGTGCAAAAATATATTTAAATCTCAAAAGATATTTGGAAAAATACTTACAGCGCTATATAATAATTTTCAAAAGATTGCGGATGCTCCGAAAGTGACAAAACAACAACCCCACAGTGTAAAATACACTGAGGCCGTGGATCTCAAAAACTCACTTTTGAACAGGGTCAAACAAAGACTTGAAATTGATAGAGTAGGCCTAGGGAGGTCAGTGAAGCTAATGGTGGTGGCCTTTGGCCATGGGTGGCGGCGGAAATGGGCGGTTTAAGGCCGAAAAGAGCAAAACGGAGATGAGGTTAATGCGGCTTCACCGGTGATGGATCGAGGTAGGGGTTGGGTCCAATAGGTTGCTAGAGGGCCGAGGAAGAAGTGGTGAAGAGGTGGTGGCCGGACGGCAGCGCAGCGATGCAAGGAATGCCGCGGCCTTATGTGGTGCGTGCGGGTTGACGGTGGCACTAGAGGGGCTCAAATTTATGGAGAGTGATCGCCGGCCGGAGGGGAAGAGTTTGGGCTGGGCGGTGATGGTGACGGTCGGCGCACGGCGGCGCTAAGGGAGGTCGACGGTTCGGACGGGAAGAGAGAAAGGGAAGGCTCGCGCGGGAAGAAACCGAGAGGAGAAAAGAAATGAAGGAGAAAAGAAGAAAAAGAGAAAAAGAAAAGAGGGAAAGAAAATTGAGGGAAAAGAAATGAGGTCCAACCCTCACATCTTGGGTCACAAAAGTGATCCAACGAAAATGATTTTAAAACAATAAACTAAATAAAATAATTCAAACGCAGTGAAATGCTTAATTAAAACAATAATAATTTTAAAATCTAAAAACAAACCAATTTAAATTAAAGATCACTTTAAATGCCAAAACAGTAAATAATAATAATAAGAAAACACATTAAAAAATAATTTTTACAACTTAAAATATTATAAAATAATATTCTAAAACTTTCATAATTTTAAAATAAGAAAACCAATCTTTAAATTAATTAAAATAATTTTTCATTAAAAATATACTAAAATACGAGGTGTTACAAGGGGCATTCCTAATAAGCCTTATATACAGGATGACTCTTGGTTGGTTAAATAGATATTTTTTTTATAAAAAAGAAAAAATCAAATGTGGAGCTAATATCTATTATTCCAATGGATTCTAACAGTAAAATTAGTGCTGAATGAGCCATACTCTTGCAAAATCTTGCTTCATTTCCATTTCCATAGTCCAAATTGGTTAACATATTGCAAATACAAAATCTATCCAATTTTAGTATCTAACCAAAAGAAAGTCCATCAAATCTATCAAGTTGTTCCATGTTAAGGAAAGCTTGCCTACCGAAATACAAAGAAGGTCTAGTGATGGAAATGAGCTACACACAGCAGAGGATACATGGAAAGCAAGTCAGAAGATTCCAGAATATTGAGCCACCGAATACTCTGTAACAGAAAATATTCTCTGTAGATACACGTGTCAATTGTATAGGAATGGAAGTTGTTATGAAGTGCCTATATATGTACGTGTAAATGCCATACAACAGGCAGTGTGAAAAACCATCAATTCTAGTTTATAGTGTGAGCCCTTTGAGGCATTTTTACAAACAACATGTGTCTCTTATTCTTTACTTCAACATGGTATCAGTAGCCCAGTAAACGACTCGGCGCCTTTTTTTTTTACATGGAAACACCCATTCTGCCTCCTCCCACCCCACCCACTCCGCCTCCTCCCATCCCACCCCCTCCACCAACATCTCTCTTTCTTCCTACGACTATTCTTCCTTCTGCAAGTCACTATGTCAATATTAAACTTAATATTGATACTTACTTATTGTGGAAAACACAAATGGTTCATTTTCTCAAAGGCAACCAGGTCTATGATCATGTGGATTGTACTTCTATCATACCACCCCCCATGATCGATAATAAACCAAACCCAGAATTTTCGAAGTGGTGCCTACTGGATCAACTTGTGATATCCTCTCTCAACTCCTCGCTTTCTGATCATGTGCTCGCTCAGGTTATGGATTATACAACCTCTCGTGAGGTTTGGACTACACTAAAGGATCTTTTCTCTACTCAATCATCGGCTCACACCATGCAAACACATTTCCAGCTTGCCACGCTCAAAAAGGGGTCTGAATCTATCACCGAATATTTCCACAAGGTCAAATCTCTCTCTGCAACTTTGAGTGCTGCTGGTCACCCCTTATCCTCATCTGAATTCACTGTTTATCTTCTAGCTGGCTTAGGATCAGACTATGAATCCCTTGTGACTTCTCTCACTACACGAGCTGATCCCTTATCTCCCCAACAAATTTACAGTTTTCTCTTAAATCACGAGTCCCGTATTTCTCATCAGTCTCATGCTCTTTTGTCTGGTAATCCCCTGTCGGCCAATCTCTCAATTATGAAACCTTCCACACAATCTTCAAACTCTTCTACCAACAGCAGAGGCAGGGGAGGCCGTGGGGTGGCCGTGGTCGTGGGGGTAATCGCGGTCGTGGTGGTGGGCGTGGTCCTCCCAATTTTTTCTCTACTCGATCTGACCCTCGTCCTACATGCTAGGTCTGTTATAAACCAGGCCACATTGCTATGTCCTGCTACGACAGGTTTGATCAAGCTTATCAAGTTTCTTCTCCTCCTTCCTTCTCAGCCAATCACACTTCCGCTCAACTACCTTCAACTCCATCCAATTTTAATTGCTGGTTTCTTGATAGTGCTGCTACTAACCATTTTACAGAAGACTACAACAATCTAAATCTGGACTCTATATCCTATCAAGGCTCGGAGCAGGTCAGCATTGGAGATGGCTCTACTATACCTATTCAACACACTGGTTCGGCTCATCTTCATTCACCTCATGGAAAATTTCTCCTCACTCAACTCTTGCATGTCCCTTCTATCTCAAAAAATCTCTTGTCTGTCCGTCAAATTTGCTTGGATAATAATGTGTACTTTGAGTTTTATTCCACTGGTTTTTGTGTGAAGGATTTGCAAACACAGGAGGTTCGACTTCAGGGCACCATTAAGGATGGCATATATGTTTTACCCTCCACTGTTTCGGCTTCACCATCTTTATCATCACCACCTCAGGCCTTGCTTGGCACTCGGACGTCCTCTTCAAACTGGCACATGAGACTGGGTCATCCCTTTCCCAAAGTTACATCTGCAGTTATTAATAAATTTCAGCTGCCTTTAGACTCTAAGTCCTCTTCTCCCACTTGTACAACTTGTTTACAAGCTAAATGCCATGCTCTTCCCCATCCCTCTTCTCCTTCTACCTCTAAGTCACCTTTTCAGTTACTGTTTTTGGATGTATGGGGTCCGGCACTAGTTCTCTCCACCATTGGTTGTCGATTTTATCTTGGTGTAGTGAATGACTTTACAAAATATAGTTGGATCTTTCCTTTACAATCTAAGTCTGATGTTTCATCTATTTTTGTTGCTTTTCTTCGTTATGTCAGTAACCAATTTTCTACAAATGTTCACACTGTTCAAACTGATGGTGGAGGCGAATTTCAGCCTCTTCGGAAAATTTTACAAACTTTTGGCATTGGTCACCGCCTTACATGTCCTTACTCTCATGCTCAAAATGGTAGCATTGAGAGACGTCATCTTCATATTGTCGAGACGGGGCTTTCCTTACTTGCCCACGCTTTCATGCCTCTCAAGTATTTGGTCTTTGCCTTTCAAACGGGTGTTTATTTAATTAACAGAATGCCCACGTCCATTTTACAAAATCAATCTCCCTTTCAAAAATTATTTGGTCGTGCACTGGATTACAAATTTCTTAGAACTTTTGGGTCAGCATGTTGGCCAAATCTTCATCCCTTTAATAGACACAAAATGGATCCAAGGTCAAAACTGTGTGTTTTCATGGGATATAGTCTTGACCACAAAGGATACTGCTGTCTTCATATTCCGTCAGGCCGAACTTACATCTCTCGGTATGTTCAATTTAATGAAGCCCACTTTCCCTTTAAAACACCTAATCTGCCCAATACTGGGCCTGTCTCTCTGCCCACTTCCATTAATTCTCTCCCGTTATCTCTACTTCCACCGAAACCCACAGATCTCAGCCCATCACATATATCGGGCCCGACTATGCCTACCTCACCTCATCTCTTATCCAGCCCACGGCTTCACTTAGATACCCAGCCCCCGGCTTCACCTGATCCATTGTCTTCCTCGTGCCCTAGCCTTCCTGCCGACTCAAGTTCCTCTCTCTCCGTTTCTCCCACCTCTTCTCCCTCTCATTCAACTCAAGCTACTCATCCCATGGTTACTCGGCTGAAGAATAAGATTCGCTGCCCTCGTCTTCGTACCGATGGCACTGTTGTCTGGCCTCCTCCCAAACCCTCTCTTGCTCTTGCTGAATCCACTTCTTCTCAAATTCCAGAGGAACCCAGCTCTTAAACTGAGGCAGCTAAATATTCTGAGTGGAGGGATGCTATGAAGCTTGAGTTTCAAGCGTTATTGCACAACTCCACTTGGGATCTTGTTCCACCATCCCCGTCATTCAATGTACTGGGTCTGAAATGGGTTCTTAAAACCAAAAGGAAAGCCAATGGTACTCTTGAACAGCGTAAGGCCCGGCTGGTTGCCAAGGGGTATCATCAACAATCTGGGGTCGATTACACCGAGACTTACTCGCCAGTGGTAAAACCCGTTACGATACTCATCCTTCTCTCTTTGGTTGTCTCTTCCAATTGGCCTCTTCATCAACTAGATGTCCAAAATGCCTTCCTACATGGTGACCTGGAGGAGTCAGTGTATATGCATCAACCTCTTGGCTTTGTGCATCCTGATTACCCAAACCATGTGTGTAAGCTCAAAAAGGCACTCTACGGACTCAAACAGGCACCCAAGGCCTGGTCTCACAAGCTAAGTACTCAACTATTTTCTCTTGGTTTTCATGAATCTCGGTCTGATAATTCTTTATTCATCTTCCGAAATTTGTCTCATGTTTTATTTGTTCTCGTATATGTCAATGATATAATTGTTACTGGGTCTGATTCTTAGCTTATCTCTGATTTCATTTCTGCTCTTGGACAATTTTTTCCTGTCAAAGACTTAGGTCAGTTACATTTTTTTCTAGGAATAGAAGTCCACCGAAATGAGAAGGGTATGTTTTTTAGTCAATCTCGTTACATTTCAGAACTCTTAAAACGCACAAACATGCATACTGCTAACTCTGTTTCGACACCTATGGCCACTTCCACCAAACTTACTGCTTTTGATGGATCTTCCTTTGAGGATCCACATCACTATAGGAGTGTTGTAGAGAGTCTACAGTATCTTTCTTTTACCCGTCTAGACATTTCATTTTCTGTTAATAAAGTGTGCCAATTCATGCACTGCCCAAAAAATTCTCATTGGCAAGCTGTCAAGCATATATTACGCTATTTACCTCTTACATGTCACTTTGGTCTTCATCTTTCCACACACTCCACACATAGTATTTCAGCCTACTTCGATGCTGACTGGGCAGGTTGCCTTGACGATAGAAAGTCCACTAGTGGATTTTGTGTCTTCTTTGGCTCACACTTGGTTTCATGGGGCTCCAAGAAGTAGCCCACAGTGGCTCGGTCAACCACTGAGGCTGAGTACAAAGTAGTGGCTAATACAGCGTGTGAAATTCTTTGGATTCAGTCCCTTCTTAAGGAACTTGGAATTTTTCTGAAAAATCCCCCAAATTTCTGGTGTGACAACTTGGGGGCTACCTACCTCTCGGTTAATCCTGTTTTACACTCTCGTACAAAACACATTGATTTAGATTATCACTTTGTTCGTGACCTTGTTGCCTCTAAGTCTCTAACGGTTTCTTTTGTCTCTAGCAAAAATCAAGTTGTTGACATATTGACTAAGCCACTTACCTCTACACGTTTTGCTTTACTTCGATCAAGTCTCACTGTAACACAAGTACCGCTTGACTTGAGGGGGGCTGTTAAGGAAAGCTTGCCTACCGAAATACAAAGAAGGTCTAGTGATGGAAATGAGCTACACACAGCAGAGGATACACGGAAAGCAAGTCAAAAGGCTCCAGAATATTGAGCCACCGAATTCTCAGTAACAGAAAATATTCTCTGTAGATACACGTGTCAATTGTATAGGAATGGAAGTTGTTATGAAGTACCTATATATGTACGTGTAAATGCCATACGGCAGGTAGTGTGAAAAACCATTAATTCTGGTTTATAGTGTGAGCCCTTTGAGGCATTTTTACAAATAGTATGTGTCTCTTATTCTTTACTTCAACATTCCATCTAATGCAAAATTGTCTAGTTGTAGTATCAAATAAAAAAACTGTCTAATTCCATCTGCCATACATACCATATACACATACGAGTAATGTTTACCCAAAAATAAACAAGCATACTTGCTACCCAACCACTATTCATACATTCTGCAAAAAGAAAAGACCATAGATAATGTAAAATGAATGACAGTCATTGCAGTTTTCTAGTATAAATGAAGGATAGTGACTGCAATATATGGATGTTGGACTTTGTAAATGAGATTGGCTGCAATAAATCACGATGACAACCACTGCTATTTTATGGTAGAAAATCAGAAAAGGGCCAAAAATTAGAACTAAGCATGTTGAGCATATAAACTAGTTTGGATTAGTGACAAGGTCGTAATCATGCTCCACAGGTAATCTTTTAAGTCTTACTAAAAAAAAAAAAAGTGATTGGATGTGGCTGCATTTATCAAAACAAATGGGCAGTTGGTTTCTACCATTGTTTCCTATAATCTTTAACTCTTACTATGATCTTTACCTTCAAGTATTAGCTTCAACTCCGAAGTTTGAAACCGTTGGTAATGGTTGGTTTGGCAAACAATTATCAAGGGGAGTTGTAGTATTTAAATACAAGAAGAGCTAAAAAAAGGTAACATCAATAATCAACATGTTACATATGTATAAACATTATCTTTTACATATATATAAATACCATAATCAAATGCTATTGATCTCAAAGAATTTGTGAGACTAGCTAAAACAATTCAAGGCTAAAATGATTTCTCAAACAGAACAATCAATATCTGCAAGAAGGTAGATGATGCCTACATCCAAGTTTTAGATTTTTTTTTTCAATCATAAATTTTAATGAATTCCTCAAAATCAATCACTCAGCAGCATATGAACTTGCAAAAATAATACATACACATACATAAACTTGCATCTGTAGAAATGAAACCGTGCATATATATATCAAACCCACTTTACGCGAGAAGAAATCAATGCTATAGAGACAACCCAAGCTTAGAATCAAGAATTTATTACATAGAAAAATAATTTTGTAAACCCATGTCACAAAAAGCTTTAAAAAGGCAAGATTACGTAGATGATAACAAATCCACAAAAAGCTTTAAAAATGCAAGATTTCATAAATTCATACCCATTTCACAAAATAAGAGTATCCAAAATTAAAAAAATAGAACAAGAAGAAAAGTGCAAATTCATACCCATTTCATACTCAATACAAAGCAACGTATTTACCTAAATAGAGCTTCGATAGTGGCAAAATCCAAATCGAGAGAGAGTGTTGCTGAATGTTCTTGAGCTAAGCTAAGAAAGAGGAAATCGCACAACCGTGGAATGACGGGGACAACAAGAAAAGGGACTCAAAAATTTTTAGACCCAGGAATGGAGAGACAATCAATTGAGGAAGATCGAGGAAGAGAGAAAATGAAGAGAAGAGGGAGAGAAGAGCGAGGGTAGCCTAAAATAGAAATAAGAGAAATACAAGGGAAAGAGATAGGGGTAGTTGGACGGAAAGAGTAAAGTATTACTTTGGTCCTTCTACAGTGTATCGCTAAAGATGATTTGAGAGTGTAATTTACCGTCGCTCGAGTTAAGAAGATATCCCTTTGGCTAGTTCAATAAATGAGTTTTAACTCAAAAAAAGGTAAAATTTAGATTTCACTGGCATTTGGCTAGGCCAATATCAGTGCTCTTACTTATCATTCTACACACCACATATCACACTTATTTTTATTTTTTTTTTAAGTTTTATTCATGCTAAATTAATTGAGTTATTGTCAAAAATACTTGATTAGAATATGTAGCGGACGCGATATTACCTCGTTGGTAAATCGTAGATCTAGTCGGTTTTTCCACGGATTCTCCAACGCCGTTGTTCATCCATGATCTTCACATCGATGATGGAGTGTGCTACGTGGTAATATTAGAGCAACACTCACACGTTCCATATCCTGGATGTCGGGACTAGAGGTAATCATTTGAGAGAGAGATCGTTTTGTGATGCAAGTGATAAAACATACTATACAAAAGGGGGAGAGACTATGTAAATAGTCCCTCTAAGTGTAACCCCCGACTAGTTATTAAGGGCCAGCCATCAAATCTCTGAAGTGGCTTAATTGACACTTTTCTAAAATTGTCAACAGCGTTCAAAGAATCTCATTTTATTCAATAGGTTGTTAATAAAAAAAACTACTATGTACATTGAGTATCTTTAAATAGATGATTTATTTAGGCTGCATGTAAACAGCACCAGTAGCATTTATTCACTTTTTGTACCAAAATAATACTAGTAACAATCATGCACTTAAAGTACTTTTTGCCTAAACATCACAAAATCTAACTATCTAATTCTCTTATGAGAATCAGCTATTTAATTCCTTTAAAAAAATTTTCAATAAATATACGATCAATAGCTATCTAAAAGCAACTCAATTAGTGCCAATAGATGGATCTATACCACTATCAACTTTACTTTTTATGTGTAAATCAGATCAACAATCAGGTTGGATCATATAAGTAAAGTGAATCTAATATTCTATGTTGAGATTCCTATTATGTGAATTTAATACATTTAGCGGAGTCATATTACAAATATTTTTTCTAATCTCTAGACGGCGAGAGAATACTGATATATAGCTACCATGTTATTTATCAGGATCTTTATATTCTATAACTTTTGGGAATCACTATCACTAGTGGTACACTATCACTTAAATGTATACTCACACTAGTTGTTGAATTACTTCCACTATTTTTGGCGATCTTTTATAAAAAAAAAATTGAAAATATTAATATTAAGGTAATGTGGAATGAAACTAAGATAATGTGAAATGAAACGTTCTTTCCAAAAAACAAGTATTACTCAAATCCACAATTCCCCACCCTGACCGAAAATACGAGTATTTTTCTTGACTCAATTAAAAAATTGATCAAGTTTAGATTCTCTAGATTTTTAATAAAATTCACATTTGTACAAAATAGTCACTTAGCCTTTCTCAATAGCTAATGAACTCTATCTAAGGACGAAAAATCAAAATTAAGGCCGCAACTCCATATTATATCAACCAAGTGTGATGTAATAACTGTTTTACGCTATAATTTATTTATAAATCTATTCTCAGCAAGTCATTAAATTGCGAGCTAATAGCTCTTATCATATAACTCATACGATTGCGATTTTTTTAAAAAATATTTTAACTTAAAAAAAATATTTTCCTTAAAAAAATTTGAATGGCATTTATATGACGAGACAATATTTTTATTATCCAAGTCCTTAGTATGCATGTATAGGAACTTTCACATAGAAAATGCTCATATTTGGCTTTTCTCTTTGACTCTACTAAATAAAAGAGAGATATCTTATTGGCAAGAAAAATTTCAATTTCTCAAGCTTCACACCCATCATCCTATACCTCCACGACACATTTTAGTATATCATCTCTCCACCGGAGAAATAATATCACTAAGTTAAAGAGTGACTATCCAACTTCTAAACCTCTAGGAATTCTCACTAATACCATTGTTTTCAATGATTCTTAAATCAAATTAGGTCTAGACTTCTCTAATATCGCATTAAAAACGCTAATAAAAACATCGTTTTGTGCAACAAATGCAGTATGTAACGTTTTAGCTCCTAACTCGCGATATATCGCAATTTATTGCTTAGTTGATATTTTTCATATTCTCCAATCCAGTATAGGAGAGAAAATAAAGAATTTTGCAAGAAATTATCTTAGCCTAAAACCTATCTTGCATCAGTGCAATCATGAACAAGATTTTTAGGTTTAATTAAGTCGTACCTATTTATGCAGACTTTTGCCATAATTACCATGCTATCCTCCAAGATGCTTGGTATTACATTACTCTCAAGGGGTGCTTCTAAGTTTATATATATGCAAGAACCTATTTTTTTTCGTTAGAGAGAAATAAAACTTGAACAAGATTACCAGTGCAAATACCACATAAACGTGCATTGATAAAACCTTTAAAATGATTAACGTCTATGGCGTCGCTCTACCCACGGAAGAGTTTGTTCACTGTACCGGCATGGTGCCTACTACTCTGCGACAGAGCACAGTGCACTTTCGGGTAGACGTTGCTCTGGGCGGAGCATATTAGCTCGCTGCGCCCTGTAGTGAGGTGGGCAACGTTGTGTGTTGCACTATGCCGATGGGCGTCGCTACCTCGTGGTAGAGTTTCACCAGCGCTGCACCATGGCTGCGTTGCATCAACGCTGGCTGCGTAGCACCCAGCTGGAGCGCGGTGTGCCATGGGCAGTGCTTTACCAAGCTGGTGCGTGCTGATTCTATCTACCTAAGTGCATGCTGGTGCTAAACGTGCTTCACACAGTGAGTGACGCTCCCCCTATAGCAGTTCCATGGTGCTGCACTATCCTCTATGGGTAATGCAGCACCAATGCTGCAATTCACCAGTCGTGCCCTTTAACCAGTACACCGCAGTACCAAAGCGTGGTGCGAAGAGGCTTGGTGAATGCCCTTCGACGGAGCAACACCGTCGACAACGCTGCAACCGGATGGTGCTCACGGTGTCGTGGCAAACAAGGCTTACTTTCATTTTTTCTGTCAAGCACCTCTAATGGTAGTTAGAAAACCCCAAGTGTCGCGGGTGGCGCTCCATTAGTAAAAAAAAAAAAAATCAGAAATGCTACTTACAACCGCCAGGGTAACCTCCGCGTAATTGGGCCCACCTTTTCTTAAAAAATTATTTTTTCCACCTCTATCTGAGGCTCGTCTTTCCCCCCGACAACAATAAAACAAAAAAAAGAAAAAACATGGTCGTTCCTTTTCTTCAGTCGTCGTCGTCGTTGCGGGATCAAAGTATCACCAAACACCGCGTTTCCCATGACTTCCAATTCTTGAAGTTTTTATAGCTTCTACACCACCAAAGTCTCATAAACAGACAAAAGTTCTCCAATCTCTTTGTCCTCTGCCCTCCTCCTCCTCCTCCTTTGGTTGTATTAGACAGCAGAAATGGTGATAATTACCCTACTGTTATTAGCAGTTTTATTTGTCGCTGGCCTTGTTAATATATTCTTCCATTTTCCCACCAAGAAGTTGCAATATATTTCAGCCAACAAATCTTCTTCACCCATGAATATCTCTACCACCTCCCCACCTCCAGCCGCCTCCCACAAAGAGAGGACTACTACTCACAAAGGCATGGTTAATTTTGAAGAGTTTAAGAAGATGATGAAAGGTGGAGGCCGGAGGCTTCTCTTGGCCTAGCTCCTAATTCTCACTAGGCTTTTTCCAAACTAGATCTATATATTAAGTTTTCTCTCTCTATCCTTCTCTCCTTTTCTCTCATGGATATTGACACAGGCACCCACACACATCAGAAAATGCAGAAAATGTGTATAAAACAACAATAAAACATTACTATTCCTCACCATGATCATATTCTATGCTTCCATATATATATATACAGCCCTCGATCCTCTCATTAACTTTGGTGGTGCATGCAAACAAGGTGTTTCATCCTCCAACCATTTTTCCTAGAAGATGTTCATTTCGACCTCAAGTAGATGGAGAAGAACGTCATCTATATGTATATATGTAGATCTTCAAGCTCCTTTTTTTTTTCTTTTTCATGATCTGATCAAATATGTGACAATCTATATATGAAAAGAGGTTAGCCCTCCCAATACGTACAAACTTCCCTTGACTAGATGAAGCTAAGGTGAGAGACAGTAATATTGCGAGTTCCTGGCGTATACGCAGAATACAAAAATGGTTAAAATTGCAACTGTATTCAAGGGAGGGCTATTGTTTCCCACATCTGTGGAGAGAGAGAGCGAAAATAGTTCTGAGGAGAGAGCGAAATGGTTCTCGATGCCTGGGTTGTCATTAATTTTTTTATTAAAAGGCGTGCTAGTTCCGCAACGTTTACCCAAGGCGGTTGCAACAAGCATTTTTGAAAAAAAATATGCTTTCTCATGAACACAGGAAAAACACAAAATTCCAGCATACACAAACAAAGCAGATGGAACAACCGATAGATACCGATATTAGAAATACTAAATCTAGTCGAAGAGATATTATTTTGTTGGTAAATTGTAGATGTAGTATGGTTGTTCTATGAATTTTCTAGCATCGTTGTTTGTTTACGATCTTTACATCAATAGTGGAGTATGTTATATGGTAATACTAAAACAACATACATGTTCTACGGTCTAAATGTCGAAATTAGAGAGAATCATTTGAAATAGATTGTTTTGTGATGCAAGTGACGAAACATACCATACAAGGGGGAGAGAGGTTATATAAATAGCCTCTCTAAGATTAATACCTGACTGGTTATTAAGACCAGCCATCAAGTCACATGAAATAGCTTAAGTGTCACTTTAAAATCTTCAAGAGAAAGAGAATAGGTGCCCACTATGGGTGTCTACTTTTTATAATTTTTTTACTCATTATTTTTATACCATACATATTTATTAAAGAAAACTAATAATTATGTATAGTAGGTGACATAGGAATGATGAATAAATTATTTAAATAATTTGTCTCTTTCTCTCATTTAAGACTCACGAATTTGAATGAATATTTTCCTTTTCTTTTCACTCGCTCGAGGCTTATAAATGTGAGAAAGTCTTTTCACCTTTAATTTTTTCTACTTCTTTTATCATAATCATTCTTTCAAAATTTTAATTAAATTTTATTTGAACTTAAAAATTTCAAATGAAAAAGATAAATGCATCAAGTAAGCTCCGTAACGTACTGCCCATCGAAATACTATAAGGCTAGTCACGTGTTTGTTTCTCTCGCTTGACGCTACAACTTTTGAGGAAATCTCGCTTAGATAGTGAGTTGGATTGAAGGGGAGTTGAAAATTAAATTAAATATTATTATTATTATTATTTTAAAATTAAAAAAAATTAAATTATTTATTATATTTTATTTAAAAATTTAAAAAAATTATAATAATTATATACGATAAAATGAGATGAGTTGAGATAGTTTTTAAATTTAAATAAAACTTAATCAACGTTTGTGTAGGATCCTTGCTTCCAAAAATCTTTTCTAATATCAATTGCCCATCATTAAAAAGAGATCTAATAAAATGATATTTATCTCAATATGTTTGATTCTGAAATAAAATATTAGATTATTGACAGAGTATCCTTCTCATTCTTACAGAAACACCTCCAAAGAGTATCTTCTCATTTTTCTTCCCCACCCCTCAAGGAAATTCCCTAAAAGAGAGAGGGCGTTTTGCAACCATTTTTTATTGCGGCGACGCAAAAAGTCATTTTTTATAATTTCGTCGTCTCATTACTTGAGACTTTGATCTTATTTTTTGCGGCGAAATATGAGATGAGGATTTAAAACCTAATCTCGTTTCGTCTCCCCCCAGCCCGATTCTCTCGAACTTCTCATGAGTTTTCTACCGCCCTTCCCACCCAGTCCGCCCGCTGCCACGCCGTCGTCGCCTCGCCTAGTCGGTGAGTCTCTCTCTCTCTCTCTCCCCGTTATTAGGCTGCCCCACCGTGGTGCCGCGGCAGCCCATGGTATTCTGCCACCTCCTCCGCCCGGTCTCCATTTCAGTAAGCTCTCTCCTTTCTTTGGCCATCGATTTGGAGGTGTTTCTATAATATCTTAATAAATTTCATTCCAAGCTTTGCTCGTTGAGAATTTTGACTACTAGGGCTTTACGTTTCTTTTCACCTTTTGTTTTGGTTTTTCTATGAATTTGTACCTTTCTCAGTGCGTTTGGTTGTGTTTGGTTGGTCTTTAGTTTTTTTTCCCGAGTATTTCAGAATTTTAGGTTTGATTAGAATGATCTTTAGGCTTAGGGTTTTGAGGTTTTGTGTTGTGAGGATTTAGTGAAATATTCAGTTAGTAGTTTTCTGGGCGCGTTTAGATGGGTTCAGTTTTCGTGGGTTCCTCAAAATACTGAAAGATTCTGCAGTTCAGGAAGTAAATGTATAGGTTTCTGAGGAGAGCTTGCAAGCTAGATTTTGTACACCGGGCTTGTGATTTTGGGGTTTTATGTCGTGTATGCTTGTTGAAAATTTAAGGGGAGTGGTAACTTTGGTTTAAAACAATTTAAAACTTTCTATAAAGATGCTGATTAGTATGATTTGGTCAGTTCAACTTTATTTTATTTTATTTCTTGTTTTTTTCCTTCTCCGACTGATGTCAATGGTGTAGCAATACGTTGCTTGGGTTTTTGTTTCTAGAAATTGAATTCCTTTGGGTGCTGTGAGAACAAAGGAAAAAGGATATTGAGTCTCAGCTTCGTATCTGATGCTTATCTGTTTGGTTTTGACAATGAAAAACTTATCTTTGCACAAATATTTCTTAGAGATATTTATTTAATTGAAAAATGTTTGGGGTTAATTAATCCTAGAGCCCCCAACTTCACTTTTGAAAGAAGCATAGCAGTTGCCAATATCATTTTAGAAACTTTTGAAGATGGATTGTCTTATTTGACTTTTGATATTGTCTTTTTGATTGTGCTGAGCAGACTATACAGAAGTGCCAGAATACCTCAATTCTAGGGATTTTGTATCTTCAAAATCTTGTGAAGGAACAAAAGTGACTTCTTTTTGTCGTTAGGGTAGATCTTATATGCATTTTATTTGCTTTTGTAATTCGTTCAAAAGTAAGGTGGTTTCTTTTGGGCATGATACTTTTCCGTCAAGTGTCACTCATCAAAGCACAACCAAAAAATCCAGCTTTTAGATGCTTCATTTAGCTTTAGATAAAACTTTTAAGTTATATATGTCCAAATTTGCCATGTCATGTTTATTATTGACCAAATGCCTACAATAAATATTCACAGGCTTGGTATTCATCAACATGCAGAAAATCTGAGAGCTGCACTTTTATACTAAGGGCAAGGTTGCAGTAGAGGATTTGGTGCATCTCTCTCTCCCTCTTATTTTTCTATGGATTTAGAACCCTTATAGAATATTTTACAGTCACCATTTCACTCTCTACCTTTTTCTATTTCTAAAGAACTATGGATGGAGGTCATCTTCACAATCTGTTTAAAACTGTTCAATCTGTTCAAATGGACCTAAATCTATCGATAACATACGTAAATCTGTTCAAAACTGGATCCTTGCTGATGTTATTCCAATTCCCCCCCCCCCCTCTCTCTCTCTCTTCAGGCCATTGCTGCAGCATTTGCTTGTGACCAGAAACAATACAGTGTTGTCCTGATAACTCATTCTGCACATGCAATGGGAAGAATAGCTGTGGCAGTGATCGTGAGCTTGTGGGTCATTCCTGTCTCCATAATTGTTAATCACATTGTTCCCGAGCCTTATATGGTAAAACCCGAAACAAAATGATAAAAAATATAAAATATTGAAAGTTTTCTGGTTTTATTTTTTTATTGAGTTGATATTGGGCGCACTGACATACTTACAATACTGACATACTTACAATGGATGCGTTAGGATGAGATATTCCACATACCACAGGCTCAGCAGTACTGTAAAGGCAATTTTAGAAGTTGGGATCCCATGATTACCACTCCTCCTGGCCTGTATGTCCTCTTCACAATTTGCACTTTCTTTCCCTTTTACCCTTTTGTTCCCTTTCCAGTAGTTGATATTTAATTGGGGATACTCTGAATTAAAATTTTGAAATGAAACATGTAATAATACCGAGAGCTTTAATTGGTCGTAGTTTAACTTTCTCCAATTTCTTGGAGTTGCAATATAAAGTCTACCTTTGCTGTTGAAAAGAGTTTCATCATATCTTGGTTTTCTTGCTTTAACAATGAATATTCATTTGAATGTTGCTTCTTCAATGCTTGAGCTTGTACTCTGAGTTGTGGGCGGAAAACCAAACTAAACATCATATGGAAGCAAGGTTATAGGTTTTGTAACATTTGTGTCACTTTATTTAGCATTAATGAATCTGTAAACTTTTTGATAAATAGAAGTACACTTTTTGATGAATCATTTGTGTTGAAATATAAATGTGGAGGAGTTTTGGCTGAGGGACTTCATATGCAGGATTCACCATACTTTTAATTTCTTTTGAAATACCCTATCAAAATAACATGAAGAAGACTGCTAGGTCTTGGAAAGTTTATTGGGTTGACTTTGCCCTAGTCCGAAAAAAATTGGCGATAAGGAAGTTGATCCTTGCGATTTATAACTTTTGCAGGTACTATATTTCACTTGCCCATGTTGCTTCTTTGTTTCCAGGCATGTTCCTTGTACAAGCAGCTCCATCATTTTCTGAAGTCTGCACCACTGCAATTCTTCGGTCTATAAATGGTGTTTTGGCGGCATTATGCAGTATCATTATATATGAGATAAATACCCACTTGAGACCAACTCTAAGTGAAAGAAAAGCAACAATTTATGCAGTGGTTCTAGCCTTATACCCGCTCCACTGGTTCTTCTCTTTTCTCTATTATACAGATGTTGCATCGGTAACTGCAGTGCTTGCTATGTATCTTGCATGTTTGAAGAAGAGATACTGGCTCAGTGCATTGGTAAAGGACTCAGCTCAAGCCTTTGTCATTAACCATGTAGTTTGTTTGAACATCAAGTCATGCATAAAAGCACATATATCATTCCAGTGACAAATTAAGAACTTAAATCTTATTTTGTTGTCTGAAGCTTGGTGTGGTGGCTGTTGTCATTCGACAGACAAATATAATCTGGATGCTTTTTGTGGCATGTGCTGGGGTTGTGGATACTACTCTGATCTGTCAGAAAAATAATGTAGAAGTAAATGACATTGACACGGAAATAAGGAAAACTGGAGGAATAACTTCCAAAAATAATGTCACACGGGCCTTGAACTTGAGAAAAAGAAAGTCGAGCACTGCCTTGGATACTGATGAGCATTCTATACCAAGAACAAGGTTATTTTCAGCAAACCAGATATCAGGTTTGATTTCACATTTTTAAATGAGTTTTTATTTGTAGTTAATTAACATACTGAGTTATTAAGGTTTGTTATACTAGACTCGGATCATATTCTCTATATGATGTGGAAAATTAACATGGAATTTGGATTTTCTTTCCCCACCATGCACGTTTTTGAGAATATTCTCAACCTTTATGTTACATTTAGCAGCATTGTGTTGCAGGTTTGCCTGATGAGATTTGGGTCATCCTTTTAACATCATGGCATAAGAAGCAACATCTTTTGGTTTCCTTTATCCCTTTTCTCATGGTATTGATGGCCTTTTTGGCTTTTGTTCGTTGGAATGGGAGTGTAGTTCTAGGTACTGTTCATCTTGCTTGCTCCTGCTCCTTTTAACTTCACAGTATATGGAGGGCCTTTATTGCTTTTGTCTCTCACTGTGTATTCTAATATTGCAGGTGCAAAAGAAGCTCATGCAGTTTCCCCACATTTTGCACAGATCATGTATTTTGGCCTGGTTTCTGCTCTTTCTGCGGCTCCTATGCACTACAATTCAGGTCATGTTGTAGACTTGTTCCAGTCATTTTGGAAGAGAAGACCCATTAGTTTCTTCCAATTGTTTATGGCTGTCATCTTTGGCTTATTGTCTGTGCATTATTTCAGGTCAGGTCAGAGAAACAGTTAATATACTGAGCAAATTGCTATAGGGACTTTGTTGTTTGTCTACTATAACTACTTGAATAAATGCTTTTAGAGAAACGCTAACATTTGTTTTACTGAAGAGGATGCTCTTCAATTTACATGCGAATTGGACTTATTATTACTTTCCTTGTGGTGAGACTACCAGTGTATTATTTTACAAAAATCAACTTTCAAATGATCTTCGCAATCCCACAAGGATCATTTTTCTCCTGAGATTCTCTAAAGCTTTTCTTTGGTCTGATATATTTGATATATATATATATATGATGTTCCTAAACCTATTATTCATTATCATCTCATCATTCTTTGATGTAACATTAGATGACTGGCAGATAAATAGGATGGTTGGCAAATAAGTGAAACATGATGAATATTTCTCCAATTGTTTGTTATCACATTAGAGGATGATGAAATGTTGATGATTAAAGAAGGCTTACAAATAACACCTTTTTAAAAATATATCATATACAGATGCTTAACATGAACAATCAAACCTTGATATATAGCCTGCTGCTTTTGCAATCCAAAGGATTGCAGATGCTTGGTACACACACACCATGCAAATTTTTTCAATCAGCAGTATTTGAAGTTAGTTATCACCCTAGTGTCTGTTGCAGTTTCATCACTTTGTTAATTTGACTGTTTCAGCATAGCTCATCCCTATCTTCTTGCTGACAATCGGCATTATCCTTTCTATCTCTGGCGGAAGGTAATCAATGCCCATTGGTCAATGAAGTATCTTCTGGTCCCGCTTTATGTTTATTCATGGTTTTCAATCCTCAGTAAATTGGGTTAGTATGCAGCAGCACAGCTCCTGTATTTATATATATATATATATATATATATATATATATATATATATATTCTATCTTTTCTCCCCCCATTGGTATGAAAAACAAAGCAAATGGAAGTCCTGATTGGAAACATATTTTTATTTGGTTTCTTCCTGTTTCACTGAGAGCTTGCTTATATCTTTTGTTGGTAGGGAAAGTTCAGAGGAAGATATGGGTGTTGGCCTTTTTTTCGGCTACTGCTGCGGTTCTGGTCCCTGCTCCACTGATTGAGTTCAGATACTATACCATACCATTCTATTTCTTGGTACTTCATTCCCATAGTAATGACTATCAAAGCTGGATTTTCATGGGGATTCTATATCTAGCCATCAATGTTTTCACGATGATGATGTTTTTGTTTCGGCCTTTCCATTGGAGCCATGAGCCCGGGATCCAGAGGTTTATCTGGTAGAAAGTTTTGGCCTTTCCCGAGATCCTTGCACAAGCCGTTTATGGGCGTCGGTGTTTTTCGTCGAGGATTTAGAATGTAGCTTTATTTCTTTTGTTGGCAGAGGCGAGGGATGGAATTTTGAGGCTTGTACTTGCTAGTTTACAAATCGCTACAAGGCATTCCCTTTACAAAGTCATTTTATGACCCTTCTTTGACAGCCCTTGAGTACTACAAGATTAACGAAAGTCTGAGAAGCATTGTTTTATCAAGGACTTGTGCTAAGCTTTTATATAAAGATAATTTAATATATATATATATATATATATATATATATATATATATATTACAAATTGCCATGATTTAAAGTTACATCAAAGCCACTATATATTGTTTGTATCATTTTAAAAATTAGTAGAATTAACTTATAATATCAAAACTATATACTTAAATTTTTTGTAATTTTCTTTTCATACAAAGTCTCCTTGGTATCACAACCATCGCGATTTATGGGATAAAGGGGAGAAGAAGGCAGGAAGCATATTTGCCTTTTGTTTTAGTCAATAAAGCAATGCTACTCCTCTCTTAGGATTTGTCATGATTCCATGTCACAAGCTACTAATGTGAGATGTTTTGACTAGCTTCATGTGTCTACTATTAAATTGATAACCATTTAAATATATCACATCAATATGTGTGACTGAGGATGCCACAATCTAAATATGGAAAGCATAAGTTGTCATCTTTAAATATATGAACGCCATATCCGTCCTTCCAAACAAATAACAATGACAGAAGCATCATCATGATACCGGCGGCGCTCCCCTTGTGGAATATCAAGTAACTCATCCAACTCCATACCTGCAATGCAATTAGCTCGAGCTCAGCTCATTATTAGATTTTAAATAATTTTTTCCTTTCCTGTCGTTTTGTTTCTCGAACATAAAAAATTATTATTTTTCATTCTAAATCTTGTCATTTTTAGTCATACTTATTGATCTGACATATTCTAAATGGTTTCTACTAATAACTATTTAACATTGACACGTCAATAAGCATAATTAAAGTTTAGGATGAACATTAAAGACTGAATTACCATGTTTTTGAGCAACTTGAAACAGCACTTGTTCGATGAGGTGGTGTGCGGGATCCCCGTTACGATATTTATTCATGAAGTATTCAACTTGAGAGATAGCTTCTTCGTTGCTTAAGTACTGATAAAGCCCATCAGAGGACAATATCAAGAATCTGTCCCTTGGGCCAAGCCTGTAGTGGTAGAGTGAAGGTAAGCATGTGATGTAAGGGGATGTCCCAACATACTGGATTCTAAACTTCTCCAAAAGTGCATCATTCCACTTAGGCTGCAAAGGAAATCATTTTCAGTTCTTATCAAAATAGTACCCTTGGCCTTGGGTAACTAGCCATTCAAAGAACCAAGCCAATAAATAAATCCTATTAAAAAACGAATAATTCTATTTATCAGTCCTACACATCGCACACTACATCTATTTTATTTTTATTTCTTCATTTTTTCTATAACAAATATGTGGTATATGGATGATAAGTAGAACAACTTAATTAGTTTAACAAGAATAAAATAAAATAAATAATAAAAATAATAAAAAATAATTTTAAAATATTTAAAATATGTGCTGTGAGATGATGAGTAGCATTACTCTTAAAAAACCGACATGTAAACCTATCACATCAACTAATACAAACGTATGTGTTTTAGTTTTTCTTTATGACTGTAATGGGTATTTGTTTCCACATTAGGAAACATTAGTTTATAGTAGCAGAACTCTTTAAAGAACATATTTAAAATCTAACTGCCAAAAAGATGTTAAGTTTTTATTTAGCAATCATTGTTTACAATATGCATATTTTTTTCAAATAATATTAGATATAATCATAAAGTGTATAAGCTCAACACAATTCCTTTGAAAAAAGTAAGCTCGTTATAAAAAATTGGGCCTTTTCAGGTGGCTTCCAAGTGTGCTCCACATCTATGATCAAAAGAACATAATTTCTGAATAACAAAATTACCTCTTCCACATATGTGCTGTGATTAGTAGTGAGTTGGAGGGGAATTAAATTGGGTAATTCCCCCCATCCAAAACCATGATCAACCAAGTTGTGATTTCTTGAAGTGTCCTCTCTAATCTGTTTGAAGTCTAGGTGCATTTTCCTTGGCCCAAGATCATCAAGTTCGGCCTCCTGAGCTAACACTGCACGACTATCCCCCACATTCATCAAGTAAACACCTTCATTCTTCATCAACATCACCAGACCGCATGATCCCATTAGAGCTAACTCAGGATTCTTCTCCACATTATCATCTGCAATCTCCAAATAAGCATCTTCTGTCTTCCTTAATATCAGCAATACCAACACTGCAACAGATCAAGACTCAAAGACCAGCTTAGCAAAATGGTCTCAAACCAGAATAGTCTAGAATTCTTTCTATTTCTATACGTGTCAATTTTCTATTGCATTTATGAATTCTGTTATAACAAGAATATTCCTTCCTTTGGTGTATATATATCTCCCCTGTACAAAATACAAAATCAATGAAAAATGATGAGATTGTTTATTGCCTTTGCTCCTCTGAGTTTATTCCATCATGGTATCGAGAGCTAGCTAGGACTCACATCCAAGTTCTCTCGGTCAGGACTCACATTCATTTATTTATTTCTGTCGTGGCTGAAACTCCTCAGCCTTCGTCGCCCAGTTTTTCTCTTCCATCCTCCACCCATTTGTTAACTGTTAAATTGAATCACGACAACTATCTTTTGTGGAAGGCTCAAATCATGCCTTACCTCAGAGGACAAAATTTATATGGATATGTTGATGGTACTATTAATGCTCCCCTCCCGTTTGATGAAAATCCTTCAAAACCCAGCTCAGCATACCTAGCCTGGAAACAACAAAATCAAGCCATAATGAGCATCCTTATTTCCTCTCTATCAGAAAATCTCATTGCTCATGTTCTTGAAGCAGCCACGTCCCGTGAAATCTAGCTTATCCTGGACAATCTCTTTGCTGCCAAATCACAAGCTAGTGTTATGCAGATACAATATCAACTGGCCACACTAAAAAAGGGCTCCGATTCCATTGCAACTTATTATCAACGAGCTAAACTCCTACGTGATACTCTAGCTACTACTGGTAAAACCTATCCTCTACTAAGTTTATCACATTTTTTTTGGCTGGTCTAGGCACATATTATGACTCGGTGGTTGCGTCGATTACTACACGAGTGGATCCTCTCAGCCCATCACAAGTTTACAGTCATCTCCTCACATATGAGTCTCGGTTATCTCATTAGCACACTAGACTCACTGCCTCAACAGAAATGTCTGCAAATTCTACTTCCAAGCAGCCTCACAATATCTCTAACCGAGGACGTGGTTCTTTTCGTGGCAAAGGAGGTTACAGAGGGTGTGGTAGAGGTCGTAATGGTGGTCGTTTTCCTCAATCTTATTTTTCTTCCAACCGTCCCACATGCCAAGTATGTCTTAAACCAGACCATACTGCCCTTACCTATTAAACCCGTTTTGATCAAAGTTATCAATCTCTCCCCCCCCCCCCCACCATCTCTATCTACTCATTTTACCTCTGCCCCTACCCATGCTCCAAACTCAAACTCATCGGTTGATCATCATTGGTATCCTGACTCTGCCGCTACACATCACTTCACTCATGACTTTTCTAACATTTCTCTCAATCCCTCAGAATATATAGGTGATGAACGGGTTCGTGTAGGAGATGACAATTCACTTATCATCCATCACGTTGGCAGTTCCACTCTACCCTCTACCTCTGGCAATCTTCTTCTCTCTAAACTTTATCATATTCCATCTATTTCTAAAAATTTAGTTTCGGTCAGACAATTTTGTGATGATAATATGTATTTTTTGAGTTTCATTCTGCTTTTTTCCGTGTGAAGGATTCTTGCACCAAGAAAACTCTCCTCCAAGGACCTACTAAGAATGGGATGTACGTTTTTCCACCAGCCCCTTCCTTTCCTCAAGCTTATGCTGGTGGACGTGTATCTCCATTTCAATGGCATATTCGGTTAGGTCATCCCTCCATGCAGCTTGTTCACAAAGTTATTTCCCAAGTTTTGCTTCCTGTTAAGTCTTCTTCAACAGCTAGCTTATGTTCCTCCTGTTGCAAAGCCAAGCTTCATCAACTGCCTTATGGCCGGTCCACGTCTAAATCCACTACTCCTCTTCAAATTTTGTTTTCAGACGTTTGGGGCCCTGCACCCATTCTATCTCGCGGTGGATTTAGATACTATCTATCATTTGTAGATGATTATAGCAGGTTTACTTGGATTTTTCCTTTGAAATGTAAATCTGATGTAGTCACTATTTTTCTATCCTTAAAACGTTATGTAGAAACTCTTTTGAATACAAGAATTCGTGCATTACAATCTGATTGGGGTGGAGAATTTAGATCTCTCAATTCTATTTTACATTCTTTTGGTATTTTCCATCGTCTCTCTTGTCCATATGCCCATTCTCAAAATGGCTTGGTAGAAAGAAAACACCTACTCATTGTAGAGACTGGACTTTCTTTCCTTGCACATTCGTCTACTCCTCAACATTACTAGTCCGATGCATTTACCATAGTTGTTTTTCTATTTAATCGCCTCCCTACCACTGTTTTGCACAAGAAGTCACCTTTTGAAATACTATTTCATTAACGTCCTGATTATACTTTTTTAAAAACATTCGGCTGCACATGTTGGCCAAACCTTCGACCCTATAATCAATACAAAATGAATTTTCAGTCACTTCTCTATGTTTTTCTTGGGTATAGTTCAGATCAACATGGTTATTTGTGTTTTCATCTTCCTACTTCTAGAATGTACATTTCTAGTGATTTATTATTTGATGAAACAAATTTTCCCTTTTCATCCCCCTCACCTAGCCCATCACCTTCTTCCCAGGCCAACACCACTACCCTTGTCTTAAAACATTTTAATTCCCCATTAGTGCCACTTGCAAGCCCTTCAACGTCCACGAGGCCATCTAGCCCTTCCTCTCAGTCCAAATCCAATTCCTACTCTCAACCCACTTCCCCACTTCCCTTACAATCCACTGCCCAGCCCATTCCACACTCTAGCCCAGTTCCAAATACACCGGACTCCAACTCTTCCATACCCAAACCCACTCTTGAATATGATCCACGCAACATTTTGTCTAGGGCAGTGTCGTCTACAAACTCAGTTGAAGCTTCTCTCCCAATTCAGTTGCCTCACTATGTTCATCCCATGCAAACGAGATCCAAATCTCACCTTCACTTTCCCAAAATACGCATAGACGACACCATCTCTTGGCCTTTACCTCACGCCCATATCACTTCTGTTGCTATTCCTAAAGAACCCACTTCCGTCTCTGAGGCTTCAAGGTTTCTCGAATGAAGACGTGCCATGCAGTTGGAGTTTGATGCTCTTCTTTTAAATAATACTTGGACCTTGGTCCCTCTTGCATCTAATCAGAATCTTGTCAGTTGTAGATGGATTTTCAAGACCAAGCATCTATCGGATGGGTCCATTGAACGTCGAAAAGCACGACTGGTAGCCAAAGGCTACAGTCAAATTGAAGGGCTTGATTATTCAGAAACATTCAGTCCTGTGGTAAAGCCAACATCTATCAGGTCAGCCCTTTCTATTGCAATTTCTTTTGGTTGGCCGATTCATCAATTAGATGTGCAAAATGTGTTTTTGCACGGCCCCTTGGATGAACACGTGTTTATGACGTAGCCACCGGGGTTTGTTCACCCACAATTTTCTAGTTATGTTTGCAAGCTCAACCGAGCTCTGTACGACCTCAAACAGGCCCCTTGTGCATGGTATGCGCATCTCAATAATCGACTCTTAGAATTGAGATTTGTTGTGTCCAAATCGGATACCTCATTGTTTATCTACAGCCACCAGTCTGTCACTATCTATTTCTTAGTATACATTGATGATGTGGTGCTCACTGGATCGCACCCGGATGCACTAACTCAACTTATTAATACTTTACGTGTGGACTTTCCTCTCAAAGATTTGGGAGCTTTATATTATTTTTTGGATATTGAATGTCATCGGGATCCCACTAGTCTTGTGTTATCTCAACGCAAGTATTTTTGGATTTACTAAAGAAGACCAATATGACTAATTGTAAACCCGTAAGCAGTCTGATGTCTCCATCCACAAAATTGTCTGCCTTTGACTCAACTTCTGTGGACGATCCCTCACTTTGTAGAAGTGTGGTAGGTAGCTTGCAGTATTTGCTGCTTACTAGGCCCGATCTTGCTTTCTCTGTCAATCGGGTATGTCAGTTTATGCATGCACCTTGTTTATCCCATTGGCAAGCTGTGAAGCGTATACTACGCTATCTCAAACATATTCAGGATTATGGCTTGTTTATCACACCTTCCCCTTCTCCTCTACTGGCTGCTTTCACTGATGCTGACTGGGCAGGATGCCCATATGACAGAAAATCAACTGGTGGCTACTGTGTTTTTTATGGCAAAAATTTCATTAGTTGGAGCTCAAAGAAACAATCTACAATAGCAAGATCCAGTACAAAGGCCGAATACAAGGCCTTAGCCCATGCTACATGTGAACTGTTGTGGCTTCAAAATCTTCTATCTGAGTTGGGGGGTTTTTCTTTCAAAACCCCCTGTTCTTTATTGTGATAACTTGGAGGCTACTTATTTATTAGTTAATCATGTGATGCATTCCCGCACCAAACACGTTGATATTGATTATCATTTTGTAAGGGATCGTATTTTTACCAAACTGGTCCTCTCTAGCAAGGACCAGTTTGCAGATATTTTTACAAAACCTTTGTCCATTTCAAGATTCTTCACTCTTCGTTTGAGCCTCACAGTTCTTCCAGGCTTGCTTGGCTCGCAGGGGCATATCAGCAATACCAGCATTGCAGCAGATCAAGACTCAAAGACCAGCTCAGCAAAGTTGTCTTAGACCAGAATAGTCTAGAATTCTTTTTGTTTCTATACGTGTCAATTTTCTATTGCATTTATGAATTCTATTATAAAAAGAATATTCCTTCCTTTGGTGTATATATATCTCCCCTGTACAGAATACGAAATCAATGAAAAATGATGAGATTGTTTATTGCATTTGCTCCTCTGAGTTTATTCCATCACTCAATGCCTCGGACAATGCCCTCAACACCTCTGAATGAATATCAGATCCCATTGACCTCATGTTAGCCTTCAAATGACTCAATTGTCTTGTTAACTTCCTCTCAGGCTCTACTGATCTCTCAACATCACATTCACAACTACTCCAGCTACTTTGACTTTTTCCTTTCCATTTCATCCCCAACCCTTCACCCATATCCTTGGAATTCTTAACCTAATCATTTCTCTTTGAATAGGGATCCAAATCCATATATGCATTTCTTAGCTTGTCATTTTCCTCATCTATATTCCTCGTTTGTGTTTGATCTTCCTCCTCAATTGAATTCGATAAGATAGATGTAGGCTTAAACTTGGCATTCCAAACTAAATCCTTGAGCTCGTTATGCACGTTCGAATAGAGAATAGAAAGCAAATACTCAGTTGCATCAAGGCCATTAAACCCATCATAAATCCCCATAAAAACCCAACCATGTTCCTCAGAAATCACCACTTGAACTTGATCCTCCCCTGCCTTCCCCTCCGCCCACTGAAGTTTCTCTTTCTCCATAGAATACCGACTCTCCTGATCATAAGCATCACCACATTTTGAATACAAATTATCACCATGCCTCACTGTCACTATCACTATCACATTCCCATTCTTTTTCTTCGATTTGGGTTTCTTGACATTATTATCAACTTTAAACAGTACTGCGGCAATGGATTTCATGTGAAATATTAGTTTTCTGAAGATATTAATGAAATGAGGTTTCTCCGACTCGGATCTAGCCTTGTATCTGGGGCCTCCATTTTGTAGCTTGCCGCATTCTTCCTCTATCGGGCCTGACACAAACTTTTTCATTGTCGAGGGAGTGGAACCAGTGATGGAGAATCAAGGGAGTGGTTGGAGAGGACTGGAAGCGAAGGAAGTGGAGCTCGTGAACGAGGAGGCCCTATTAATGACGGAAGAGCTGCAAAGGTCTGAGAGAGAGGTGGAAAGGGGCATGGAGGTGTTGGTGTTGACGGTGGCACCGGATATTGATCTAAACGTAGTCGTTGCCAAGGAGCCGTCCACCTCGGAGGTGGAGGAAGAAGAGGATAGCTGGGGTAAGCCAGGTGGGAAGTAGGTAAAGGAATGACCCAAGCTTTCATCGAGTTGGTCGGAGAGGATCATTGGGAAGTCATGCTGGCGCCGGGAGATCTCTCCGGCGGCATCGAGGCAATGGCACGCCTTACCGATATTGTTTCCCATAGAACAGGCAATTAAAGACGTAAATGATTATGTAGTTTTCTTTATTTATTTGCTTTTCTTTTCTATAGTGTTGTAACAAAGCTCTAGCTCGGTCATGGTGTGCTTCGGAGGAAGAGAAAGAGACTGAGAGAGATCGAGGAGAAGCTAATGAAGAAGAAGAGTGGGCTTTTGACTTTGGAGCCTACGTCGATCTCTTGTTAGTTTTGTACTCTGTTTTCTAATTCTTATTAGAGTAAAGTTAAATGAGGAGTTGACTTCCACAAATTGAGAGCATGCGGTTACACAAAAATTTTCGAAAACACAATATTGCAATCATATCTCAAGAACTTCAAAGTCAACGGTTGGAAATATTAATAATTAAGAAAAACTTTCCATGACTTTACACACCAAAATAAAAAAAGTCTCCAGTTTCCAAGTAAATATCATACTTAGGAGTCGAGCTCCCACATAATTCGACCAAGTTGATCGCTGTTAGATACTTTTTGAGAATGGATACGCTCCATATGCTTCGAAGTCAAGCTCTCAAATGATCCGACCAATTGGAACGGGGGTAGGTACTTTTGGAGATTGGGGTACGCTTTATATGATAGCACTACTACGGAAACTAGTTCGACCAGAGTGCCCTTTTGGACCGAGCTATTTTGGTTGGATCCTCTTGGAGATCGGGGTATGGTTTACATGTTCGGAGTAAGCACTTACTAGATGCTTGGAGAATGAGATAAGAAATATATAAATAGTAGGGAAATATTTGTAAACAACAGTGATGGTTTGAATTAAGAAGTTTTATTAGGTTTTAGAAAATGAGAGAAAAACATTGAATACAATATTATAAAGTTAAAATATAATTTTTTAAAATTATTTTTGTTTTGAGATTTGAAAAAGTTGAATTATTTTTTGTGTTTTGATTGAAAGTTTGAAAAAATTGTAATGACTATATAATAATTAAATGAAAAAGTTGAAAATTTGAAATTAAAAAATGTTTGTACTTAAGTGATATTTGGGAAGGAAATGACATGAGAAATTTGGAGATGAAATAAACTCTATTCCCAAACAACCCCTTAGTCTGACCAATTTGATTTGGGTAGGATAATTTTGGAGAACGAGGATGCTATACAAGCTAGGGAACTGAGTTTCCACATAATTTGACAAATTTGACCAGGACTCGAATACTTTTGGAGATCAGGGTATGCTTTACATGCTTGACAATCGAGCTTCCTCATGATCCAACTGATTCGATCGAGGATCGACTCCTAAGCATGTAAATCTTACCTCTAATCTCCAAATATATTTGACCCCCGTGGCATGAAAAGGGTGTTCAAAGCCTGACGGTTGAGAAAATTGATTGGACCAAAACAAATAAAGACTATTTGCACCCCGAGTGAGCAACAAGTGCTTGAACACCAGGGCGAGCAGTAACAACTCTCACACAAGGTAAGTGAAAGTGAACAACCCCTTAGTACGATCAATTTGAGTTGGATAGGATAATTTTGGAGAACGAGGATGCTATACATGCTAGGGAATTGAGTTTCCACATAATCTGACAAATTTGATCGGGGGTTGAATACTCTTGGAGATCAAGGTATGCTTTACATGCTCGACAATCGAGCTCCCTCATGATCCGACCAATTCGATCGGGGATCGACTCCTAAGCATGTAAATCTTACCTCCAATCTCCAAATAGATTTGAACCCTGTGGCAAGCAAAGGGCGTTCAAAGCCCAACGGTTGAGAAAATTGATCGGACCAAAACAAACAAAGACTATTTGCACCCCGAGCGAGCAACAAGTGCTTGAACGCTGGGGCGAGTAGTAACAACTCTCACACAAGGTAAGTGAAAGTGGTTGCAGCCAAGGTGAGCACCAAAGCTCACCTTTTGAAGAGCAATGGTGCTTGCCCCTTGTCAAGCACCGTGAAGGAGCGTGAAAAGGAAGCAAAGAATACTCAAACCCCAAGTGAGCAAAATGCTCCTCTTAGAGGGTGAGCAAAAGAGCTTGCTTTGGAAAGTGTTCCTCTTAAGGGTTAGCATTCAAAAATAACTAAATAAAGTAATATTTTCAAAAGTGCTTGTTCTAGGTGAGCAATAACATCTTGCATCCAATGGCGAGCACTTTGCTCAAAGTGAGCAAAAGTCCTTGTATTCAATATGAGATTTGTGTAGGGGCATCAAATCACGTAGGAGAGAGGCTACTGAGCATGTATCTTAATTACCTACAATCAAGTTGCTCAGATCACATGAGAGCTCCTTTCCCGCAGGGAGAGCAAAGAGATCTTGAACCCTAGGGTGAGCTCCCTTGAGTAAAGTGCTCCTCATGAAGGCCGAGCAACAACAACGAGCACTTTGTGTCCTAGAAATGCAAGTGGTTGCAACTCGGGGCAAGCAAAGGTTACTAGATTCCAGGTGCGATCAAAGAGTGATCTAACCTAATTGAGCAAACGTGTTTGAACTTACCATGGTGAGAAACAACACCTCGCACCTTGAGAAAAGTAAAGGGTGTCCCACCGGGGCAAGCACACAATGCTCCTCTTGAATGGTGACCAAAAGATCTTGCCTCGAGAGGTGCTCCTCCCAGGGGCGAACATTAAAAAAAATGATATGGTGATGTTTGCAAAAGTGCTCGTCTCGAGTTGCAAAAAAGTTAGAAATGCTTGCTGTCAGGGGTGAGCAACAACATCTATCATCCATTGTGCGAGCACTTTGCTTGCATTACAAGTTTGAGTATTGTGCTCGATCTCCATAGGTATTCGACTCTCAATCAAATTGGTCGGATTACATGGGAGCTTGTCTCTCGAGCATGTAAAGCGTACCAATTGCCAATAGTATCTGATCAACTCCACAACAAAAATTTTCACCAAAAATCTGCTTCTCAGAACCATCAAGTTGATGACACAAATACACACCAAAAACCTCAATCTCAGAACCATCAAGCCGAAGACAAAATACCCACCAAGAAATCTCCATCTCAAACCCACGACAATGACAACACCGTGGATATCTAGTTCAAAAGTGAAGATATTTCTAGTTGTTCTATTTCCATCTCTGTCGTGGTCGCGGCTTGCGTCATGGTTAGATCCAGTCTCGTCAATGAGACTGTCCATCTCTGTCGTGGGTCATGCTATGGTCGAAAAACAAGCATTGTTCTACAATTTTTCTAGAAAAGAAGAAGTCTAAAGTAGAAGGTGAAGAGAAAGAACAAAAGAATGTTTGTAGATGAAGAGTGGGGAGTGCGAAAGAAGATGAAGATGAAGCTTGTCATAGAGAATTTTGTTCGACATTGGCTAGTTTGATTTGGATAAGGCCGGTTGTTTCTATCTAATTCGATTTATTGTATAGATGTTTTAGTAAGTTTGTATATGTGGTAGGGGCATTTTAGCCTAACACGGTCTCTTGTAGGGGCATATTGGTTGGATCAAACTATTTACGACAAAAATTTAACTTTTAGCCACAAACTTTTTTCTCGATAAAAGCTTTATTTCTTGTAGTGAGAAGAGGGTGATTTTAATAATTTATGTGGGTCAGAGTCCTCTTTAATAACTGGGCTAAATACGTAGAATATTGTTTGATTAAATAGAGTGGAGTGCATGTAAAGTTAGGGTTTGAATGAACTCATGACCTCTGCTTTGATACTATATGAAATCAATATTTATCCCTAAAGTTTATACTTGTAAGAATAAGTAGAGTTTAATTATTATATATATTATAGTGTCTGATCATTTTTCAATGTGGACTTTTAGTCGTAAGACTGTAAAACCATTGTGTTTGGCATAAAAAACTGACATTTAATTTGGAGGTATTTTCTAAATCTTCTAGAGGAAACATGAAGGCTAGCTAGTTTTTTTTTTTTTTTTTTTTATGGAAATAGACTCATTTCATTAATGAACCGAAATTACAAATGTGACTTATTAATACATGGAAAAACTAGACAATAAGTCAACTACGCATCAGCTCTAGGGCTTCCCCACACACAAATGACTTTGTGGCGGATATTGTCTTAACTTCTAAACAAACTCTCTCATAAACAGAGAAAGCGCTCTGTAGAAACAGAACTAAAAAGCCCCTCAATCCTCCCTAGGAGGGTGAGTACGGGACACTGCTATGGACATCAAATCCAATAGCCTATTTCTATATTATTACTAAATAAAGACAAAATTATACCTAAATACAAAAAACAACTAAAAACAAAAACAACTATAGAATCCCAAGCACTGTTGCGACCCCAGACATCATGCCCACCGAAGGCATCGGCATCTCGAATCCGGACTGGACGAGCACCCAGCTCGCGCACGGACCACAACTCTCGGCCGTACGACCACCAGCGTAGCATCGCCCAACACTCTTGAATCGCTTGCGCTCCGGATTACGTCCGATCCAAAAACTCAACACCACACTCGGGTCAACAAAATTAACAGCAAAATTACAAAATAAAATTAACTACAAAAACTAAAAATTACAAAAAAGAACAATAAAAAATAAAAGACCTGAAGAAACACATGGGCGATCCGAAACAAAAACCCAAACTGTTTGCAAACAGTGGGATGGTAGCTAGGGTTTCATCACTAAACATTTCAGCCGCCGCCTAGCTTTTCTTTTTCTTTTTTCCCTGTTTTCCCTCCTCCTTCACCCGTGCACCCGCCCACCTCTGAAGGAAAACAATGGCCTCTACTATCCCGCCTCACGAGGATCGGCCCTCCATCGCACCTAGCTTCTCCCACCACCTACTACCATCAACCTCGCTTGAGTATCGCCTAGATGAGCAGCGCCCAGCGTCCCTCTCGCCGTCCCTCTAGCTCATTCCCCACCTTCGACCACCTCCACCTGGGTTTCGGATTTACCCTCCGCCCTCGCACAAGCACTGGCCACCTCCATCTTCTATCGGTCACCGCGATCCAGAGGCTCCCGTGGCTCATCCCCACTCTCCTACGCCCGTGCACCTATCGTGTGACTTGAGTTCCTTAGCACATTGCAAGGGAGAAGCCTGTTTGGATCGTGGGAAATGGATCCAGGATGCTCATCATTGGAAGGAAAACAGAGAGGAAAATTGTTTGGATGAGAGCCCCAAAGGATATTTCTTCTTAATCAGAACTGAAAAAAAAAAAAAACCACATAAAACAAAAACAGAACAACAAATAGGAGTGGAGGGAGGGAGGAGGAATAAAGCCCCCCTCGCTGGGGCAATGGATTTGGGTTCGGAAGCTTTTTTCTAGAGAGATGCGGGAGCTTTTTTCTAGAGAGAGATCAGCTGAGTTAGCTTTTCTTTTTCTTTTTTCTAGAAGGCTAGCTAGCTTGAACCAATGTTTCTAGAAGGCTAGCTAGCTTGAACCAAGCTTCTATATCTCATTTTAGTGTAAAGAAATGACAAATGTCACAGCTTCCCGTACACTGTACAAGTAACCGAGAAAGAGAAGTTAGACGGTTGAGTTAGCTGAGAGTACTGCAACCGTGAACATCCCGACACGTTCCATGTTAGAGCCCAAAGCATGCATGCATGCAAGCCAACAACGTGGGGGGAGGGAAGCCATGCAGAGAGCTTTCGAAAGCTTGGGTGCCGATGAAATGCTCTGATCGATCGTCTCTCTTTCTCTCTTCCTCTTTCCGGCAATGGATATGGATATTTACAGAAATCCCAAAAAAATAAAGAAAAAGAAAAGGTCTAAGGCCTGTGATTAAATCCAGCAATATATGCGGCTATATTTCCAGAAAATTCTGTGGTGCATAATTTCCCTACCTTTTTCTCTGCAACCAAATATAGAACCTTACATAAAATGCCTAGCCTAGCTAGTGGCTGGTCTTCCTAATAATTCCTAATCGATCTTATCGATCCCCATTTGTTTCGTACGTACGTAATTCCTAATTTCTTACCAATTTCTTTCGATATTAGGTAATATTACTCAATCCATTTTGTTTCTGTCATAATCCCATTTTACAGAATCTAATAATTTTTATCTGTCGCTCGATCGATCCAGCAGGTTTGAAAGCTGGTGCATTTTGATATTTTAGAAATGAGAAAGAAGCAGCAGTTTGCAGACAAAGACCGCTCCCTTTCTATAGAAAGTAATTATCATCCGGGATGTACTGGGAATATACTTCAAATTATTAAGTACCATCACTGGCGTCATGCCAAGAAAACTTTTACACACATGAGGCGTGCCGGCGGTAGGCATTTACTGGCGGCCGGTAAGCATATATGCATGCAGCATGCAACTCTTATCTTTTTCTGTTTTTTTTTTTTGTCATGTCTGTGTGGGGAAATTATCTGCAACATCGTGAAGGTTGTATCAGTTATATATTGCTTCAAATTCGATTGGTTGCTTTAGAAAGATATGTTAATTTGGCGTTTCTTAAAAATAAATCTTTCAGATAATCAAATCTCCATGTTATAATATATCACTTGTATTTTATTTGTATTTTATGTAATTGAACAGGCCACATAAATGGTTTGGAAATTCTGAAACCGAACTTTTCATAAATTAACACATTCTCTTAAATGCTATCAAACTCGGATTGAGTTTGAATCCTGAATACAAACTTCATTTCCAGTTAATTAAACATTTTACGTGTTAGTAAATAAAATATTATATAAATGATCGTGTGAGATGGTACTAAATATGAAAGATCACATGATCTGTTTATCTCTTTTTTAAATTGGACACAGAATTAGAGAAAATTCTTTATTCAATTTTTTCAAGCATAATAATGCATGTCATGGGTGGAAACAACACCAATAGTACGTATCACTATCTGCAGGAACTCTTGTGACATAAACTGATATCGAGCATGCATATATATATATATATATATATGTTTCATTTCCAAGTTATATATATATATATATCATTAATATCCTGATTAAAAAAATGTTGATTTATAATAAGTTTTCTTCCATGTAGGAGTTGGAAATCCAGGTAACGATACCAATGACTGGAGTAAAGATAAAATGCATAGACAGAATCGTGCTGAGATGGACCATCGTATCGTAAGTTGACGCAAAAAGGTTGCTGGTAGCATCACATTTTGTAGTTTTTTCGAAACTAGTTTTACATAAAAATAGATTAGAATAGAAAGAACGTCAGGTTTTCTTTCTTGTTGGCCCTCCTGATAGGCTAATGATAAGTAAATTGAACCAAAAAAATATAAAAAAAAATAATCCAAAATTTAGAATTGCGATGTATAGATTTCCAATTAAGATATTTCCAAGAAAATAATTGCTGTCTGATCTGAAAATGCATCAGCTTGGAGAAAAGATGACACGATCCACTCCAGCACCTAAGAGTTCAGTTAAAGCCCGAATAAAAGCAATGATTTCTGAGGAGATGTACAGAAAGAAGTGCCGGCATCACCGGAGTTCAACCTTTCCGGCTCGATCACATTTACGACGGATTGATTCCATTCATCATTTGGAACCTTTAGATATTATGGATCCACTTACTGCTTTAGTATCAGATATTGGAAGCCCTGCAACTTTTCAACAAAAACATGATCCTTCTTCGGCTACCAGCAGCACATTGGAATCACCCCCTTTGGTGTGTTTTGAAGATCCAATTACAAGCGACGATGGGTATGACCAAGAGTGTGGCAATATGTTTATGGGAGAATACAGGGAGAATAACCAGATTGATGAGTATGATCAGGAGTTAGTAACAGAGAACAGCACACATTTTGTGGAAAAGATGTACAGCATAGAGCAAGATATGTTGGAGAAGAAGTTGGTGCATGCAGAGGAACTCAATGCAGAGGGTTTGCTCCATAGAAAGGAATTCCTGGATGCTCTTGACATTATCAATGTAAACAAGAATTTGTTATTGAAAGTTTTGAATGATCCAGGCTCTCCTTTGGCCCAACATTTCCACAATCAACAGGCATTGAGTGCAAAATTAGGATTGACTAAATGGGGGTCATTCCCTTTGCCTGCCTCATCAGGCAGATCAAAAGAAAAAGGCAAGTTGCAAATTGGGAGTCAATCACAGAAGTCGCTGCCATCAAAAGTTGAGAATGATGTAGATGGAAATCTAAAACCAAACACAAAAACAGGTGAGATACGTGAGAATCAAATGGCTATCAAGCGTTACAAGGATGTTAAACAGAAGATACAGCATGTTATTAAGGAAAGCAGAAAAGAGAGGCATCGGATAGCTATGGATTCTGTACTTCACAAAATTCCTCATGGCAAAGGATTTCCCAATGAATGGGAGAAGGAGATTCTCAGTCAACTGAAGGATCCTGCAGTGAATAGAGAGGGTAAAGGTAGTCCTGAAAGCAGTTATGAGGATGATTATGATGTTGCTTCCCTCAGAAAGGGTAAAATACGTCACATAAGAAGAACATCATCCCTCAAAGAATCAATGGACAGATATTGTCAGTTGTACGAGACAAGTTTTAACAGAGAATCCAAACAGCAAATCTCTGAGAGTGAGAGTTCCAACTTAACTACAGGAGAGAGACCTTCACCTTCAGGAAGCGCCACAAAATCCCTGTCAAGGGTTCATTCTTTACCTGATCTCAAATCATATATCTATCAGAGTGGCGACTCTTCTGGTGCTTTTTCTTCAGGAATGATGTCTAGGGCTTTTGATAAACGGAGCAGGCTAGACCTTCCTATTGATTTGGGAAATGAGTTGCATTCAGACACACTTGTAGGAAGTAAAATTGAAGAAAAAGTTGGGGAAAATAATTCATGTATTTCTGTTGAGGTTGGATCAACACCAATTGCAAACAATGAGTCAAATGCTAAGGTGGGTTTTGATGTGGATGATTTTGGCAACTTGACAGCGAGGGATATTGCTTCTTGCAATGAGGACATTAAAGAGGATTTTGGACGGATAAAGGAACCCATTGCTAGATTGGAAGAACTAATTCCGGATTCTCTTCCGGTCTCCAGTTTTGTAGAGGACACAACCTGCCCTGAACAGTCTTCCATAGCAGAAGATATTGGATCCATGAAGGAAGCCATTGCTAAACTAGAAGAACTAATTCCAGCTCCTCTGCCTGCAGACTCTAATTTCATAAATGATACCACGAGCCCTGAACAGTTTTCCATGGGAGAAGGTATTCCCTTTTGTCAATTTGTTTTCTTTACGTCATATTTTATCATCCCAATTCAAGAGTTGTCTATCTCTGCACCAAGAACATCCATTCTCTCTGTGTCTCTCTCTTGGTAGTTAGAGAGGTTAGGCATATTTCGTACGTAGCATCATTTCAATTTTTGAAGCGGATTATTTGTTTTATCATTTTAAATTATATCGAAATAAGATTAGATTTTCAAACTTATATTTCCGCATATGTTTTGTTCCTTATTTTTCCTCATTTTGTACTTAATTCTTTGATTGTGTCATCATGTTATATGGCAAGGTCTGCTACAATTACGAAGAGCTCCTACAAAAGTAAATATATAAACTGGCATGCTTTTATATAATACGTTATGATATGAACCTGTAATGCCTATCACGTTACATTTATTTTATAATAAAAATAGCTATACAAGTTAACGTATCACATCAAGCCACATCAATTTGTGAATTTACATTTGTGAGATCTTTTTGTCGTTAAAGCAACGTAGGTAAGTGATTTAGGGGTTAGACTCACATTTTTGCTTCCAAACATCAGCTTTCGATTTTCATATATTAAAAACATTAAAGTACAGTTTGGATCGAATCATCTCTCTACTCTAATTTGTTCCCTGAAAACTGAGTTATGCAAAATCACCTACTCCTTTCTTCCAATTTTTATGCTTTCCAGCTGAAATGGATCTTTTATGAATGTTGTTATACAAAAGCAGATTCAGAGGTAAAGGACAGAAATTCCTACAGACCGGATAATCTGGCCAATCAGCGACATGGGTCTGGCATGGATACTCCTAAAGTGGCTGCAGGTGGAGTAGAACTTCAGGAAGTGGAATCTTTTAACACTTCTTCAGATCACAAAACTCTGCATGTTGAAGTAGATGCAAAAGACAAAGCTGAATTCAATTACGTTAGAGATGTACTAGAGCTATCTGGGTTCAGTGGGAATGAACCCCTGGCAACATGGCATTCCGATGACCAGCCGGTTAACCCATCAGTGTACGACGAAGTGGAAGGCTGTTTGCTCCCTGAAGCTGAATTTTCTGAAAAAGAAGTTGGAAATTGCAGTCACCCACTTTTGTTTGATCTAATCAATGAGGTACTTATGGAGATGTTTGGAAGATCATACAGCTATTGCCCCAAGCTCTTGTCTCCCCTTTCCCGCATCAGGCCAATGCCATCAGGACACCATGTTCTCGAGGAAGTCTGGACACTTATGAGCTGGTACTTGAGCTCAAGACCAGGTTCTGACCAGTCACTGGATTACTCTGTGAGCAGGGACCTTTCAAAGAGTGATGGGTGGATGAATCTCCAATTTGATACTGAGTGTGTGGGGCTTGAGCTGGAGGACTTGATTTTTGACGACCTGTTAGAGGAAGTTTTCTAGACATGAGCTCGTGGCTAGAGAACAAGTTCCTTGTGGAGTTGCCTTATGAGTGAAACATCATGAAAAGAATAAGAAAATTAGATAAAAGGAGAAAGAAGTTGCTCGTTGCATTGGTACATACTGTACAGTTTGTGAAAGAAGATAATCTGTATTATTTTTGCTAAGGACTGAGAAGAGACTTCATGTATGTTGACACACTTTGTTAATTGTTAGGTTCCTTTCAAAGTGTTCATTGGACTTCCATAAATTGCTGTCACTTCGAAAATTGCTGAGTTGAAGAACCCTAGACTCCAATGAAAAATGGCTGCAAGGAGTATGTCAGAACATATGATTCATCATTTACACATCATGCTTGGATTTTTCAAATCATTATACCCTTTTATATTAAGTCTTCCATGAATCTTTGCCACCTAAAATGAACTCCTTTTAGTTGAGTGATTCCCTATTGATTTCTGAATCTGTCACTCTAACCCAGTGTCTGAGATTCAGGCCATTGGCTAATGCAATGTGTAAAGTGTAAAACCAAATACATATATTGAGCATGAAGTTGTTGAACAACTTTCCTATCCTTTCCTTGACTCTTTCAGAGAAAAAGAAGAAAAGAAAAACACAGAAAATTTTCATCAATGCACAAAATAAGACCCCGGGTGTTGCCTGAAAACCAGATTCTCAAATAAAGTGATCAACTTTCTTCTCTTCAAGTACACCACCTAAAGCCCGTCTAGCTCAGTTGGTAGAGCGCAAGGCTCTTAACCTTGTGGTCGTGGGTTCGAGCCCCACGGTGGGCGATTTTAATCTTTTTCCACACCCCTAACTGTTACTCTTACTGGACACCTCTTTCTTTCTATTTTACTCTTCTTCTATTTTTTTTTCCTTTTCATTTACGATTTTGGTTTCACATGGAAAACAATAAAAAGAAAGAGCACTCCACAATCTGATCCCAGTGCAATCTGCATTTTGTTCCTCCATGAACATGATGCGGCAACCTCGAATTCATGGATATTTTAATTATGAGTAATGCTGCTTACAGTCTTAAAGTGAGGAAGTATCGTGCAGTCATTTTGAAAAAGAGTGAAATCTACTATTAAAAAAGAATTTTTTTTTTCATGTAAATCTCGTATTTATTTACTTTTTTTAAAATGATTGCACAACATATTCACGATTGTAACTATAATTTCTCTTTAATTATACCATACAACGGGGAACAACCAAGCAAGCAAGGGTCCCCTAATTGTTCCCATGATAACACTATTATTTGAGTCAGTGATGCTTCCTTTTGTTCTTCGTAGAAATATGGGAGTACTAGGTAGTCTTTGACGATAAATCATAACGCTAGCTAGGACGAATTAATATGATGGTTATCTTTTTTACAGGTGCCCAACACAGTGAACACACCATATTTTATAACTCACATGTCTAACTTTAACTTATCTTCCTTCAGTTTTCTTTTTTAGAGACAGAATAGAAGCATGCATGCAACCTAAGCATCTCCACATCCATTTTGGTTTGGATATAACCAGATAAGATATGGTGGGACTATGATAGACATATTGGTTTAAAATAAAACCAAAATTAGTGTTAAAAGATGAGTTCACTTTGAGATTGACATGACATTGACTATGATATTATTTGTAACGAGATTCTAAAAAACTAGTCAATGTTATAATTGATATATGGACTAATTAATTTTATGAATGAAAGAGAGAGAATAAATCAAAACTCATTTTCAAAGTGTTGTGGTTGTCTAATATTGGTTGTGGAAGGGGTTGGTGGTCAGTTTATAAGTATGAGGGAAAGTCTCACCTCTTGAACTAGCTTTTGAAATTGAGAGAGGTTCAAAACCACCCAACATTAGTATTAGAGTCCAGATTTATCAATAGTCTCAAGCCAAACAATCTGCGAAAGAAACAAGTTGTCGCTGCCTCTGACCTAGGGCCTAATGTGTGAGGGAAAGATTATTAAGATTATCCTACATTAGTTATGGAATGAGCTGATGGTCTGATTATAAGTGTGAAGAAAAGTCTTATTTTGAAGTTGAGAGAAGCTTAAACCACCCAACACAAAGTTCAAACCCATTTGAAAAGTGCAGGCCGTAGTCAATCCGAACATGATTGGATGGTATTGGTAACAAATGGGTATGTGACAAATACCCTAGTAAAACCATAATATCACAAAGCACAGATGAAGGACTTATATACATGAATTGGGTACCACTTTTTATGATGATGGAGGAGGATAAATTAGTCCTTTTCCTTGGTGTTACATAAAAACTTCATATTGGAAAAAAGCTGCAGCATAAATCATGTGTAGGATGAGAGAGATGCATGTGCTTCCCCATTGACCCCCAAAAAGAAAAAGAATAAGAAAAATGATGGCTGAACAAAAGCCGAAGAAAATGGACATTTTGGACCATATCACAAGGGAATCTACCATCCACGCCCAACGGATGAACTTCGTTTAGGGCCCACCATTATATGAATACCTTCTGTTCCTAAGTGGGCTCTTTGATCTTTCATTATTTAGCCTTTGTCAGGTCTTCTCATGGAGTAAAGAGAAAAAAACATAATATTATATTATAGTACTTGTTTAGCTCTCTTGCGAAAATTCTAAATTCGAATAAAAATTTTAAAAGACAAAGAAAAATATGAAACTACGAGAATTATTATAATATTTAGGATTCATTTGGACACTAAGATGAAATGAGATGATTTTAAATAAATTGAATAAAATAATATTTTTAATATTATTATTATTTTAAAATTTAAAAAAATTAAATTGTTTATTATATTTTATGTAAAAATTTAAAAAAATTGTAATGATGATATGAAATAAGATGAGATAAATCGTTTTTCTATCCAAACAATAAAAAATACCCCTAAAGTGAAAGGAGAATAGGAGAATTATTGCTGTACTTTTTAAGAAAAAATACAGCAATAATAGTAGAATTTTGAAACAATTTTAAAGTGAAAGAAAATAGCAACAATAATTCATAAAGATCCCTAAATACATAGTACAACAAAAAATAAAAAATAAACAAAAAAAAAAAAAGAAAGGAAAAGGCCGACTTAGATTTAAAAAGCTTGGATACCCCACCCCGTACACAATGAATAAAGCAATGATATGAGGTTGGAAGAGAAGCAAACATGACAGCCATTCTTTACTGCCAAAAGCTCCACAGAAATTGATATCCTCTCTTTCTTCTACTACTTCTAGTAGTACAACTTTGCATATGTACTACCATATTTTACATATCTTGCTTAATATTCATGAGTTCCCTTCAAATTGTACTACAATTTGCATTATATATATTCGTTCCCACAGTTCTCCCCATATGATTATAATGATCTCCGTTTTACTCAAATCAAACATAAAGTATGGTGGATATATGGGAGGGTCCAGTATTAAAGTTGTATCATTTGTCAAGTCTATGATGGGTATTACCTTTAGGATCGTGCAACAATTTAGGAAAGAGAATTAAGTTGCGGATTTTTTGGCAAGAAGCTAGGGGCGAGGAGGGTTCTACTGTTAGATATATGTAGGTGATGCTGCCCCGCCTCATCTTTTGAGGGGTATACTTTGGTTAGACAGATTGGATTTGCCGTGTTTAATGTCTTAACTTGGGTAGTTCTGTTTATTCTTTGTTGGGGGGTATGGCTTGTATTTTGTTTTGTTTCAGTGTTTTGAATTTTTTTGTAATAAGCTTTCCCTTTAGTGAGGACGAATAAAAGCTGGAGGTTTTTAACAAAAATAAAAGTCTATGATGGGTAATTTATTTTTTATTTTTTATTGAGTTATGCAATCTTCTACTACATTCGGTATTATATGCGGATTAAAATTAATATTAAGTGCTGTTCTTATCGATACAGCAATTTGACATTGTCACGTCAATTTGTATACTCGTTAAATAAGAAATTAATGTAATATAGTCTAAGCGATTTTCCTTCTCATTAGAACCTCAAAACGACGACTTCTAATCGACATGTTTAGGCAAATATATGCAACTCAAATCTAATTATTTTTCAAAATATGTAAGAAAAAATAAGAACATGATCTTTTGATAATATAATATGCAGTACGTGCAAAAAAGAACAAAAATCTTTCACTAAATTATATGAGAGGCCACATTTCCAAGGGCTCATTGCTTTATGTGTGAGATAGCGTGTGATTGTGATTAGTCATGTGACGGGCGCGCTTGTACTTGTCTTCCCCCAAACTTACTCTAGCTTTCCATGCTAAATAATGTTGAAAATGAAAGGCTTTTTCGTCCTAACTCAATCAAGTTACATCACCTTTTAGACATTTGCCTCACCAAAATTATTTGAGGTAATTGATTTAGACTTTTAGTATCCATATAACATAACCCAAAATAAAAAATAAAAAAATAAAAATGATAAAAATAATAAATTATATATTAGTGTATAGTGCAGGCGATGATAAATAAAATCTTTTTTGCAAGTATTATAGATGTAGCAAATTGAGGAAGTGTCGTGTGTAATGACTTGTAACTTTCGGTTTTTCCTTTTCTAAAAGATGAGGGTGGGTTTGTATAGGTGGAGCTTTTGCCAACTTAATGATACATATGCGTGAGGAGTTTGATACGAAAGTACTCAATATGGGTGATCAAAACTAACACGACTATATATGTAACAAAAAACTATATACTACATCTTAATGTCTTTTTTTTTTTGAAAAAAAAAATTATTATTTTAAGAAATAAAAGCTCCTCTAATGGTTGGCAAAAAGTGAAATTAAGGTATAATATAAAAGCATAATCCATAAAAAAAGAGAAAAAATTTGCCTAAAAATTCAACCATACACGGATGGATACGGTGGAGTGAGTTTGGTAAAAAGTCGTATCCATAACATGGGGCAATAAATCTTTCCAACTTTTTAATATTCTACATTTCATTTTTTTTTTAAATTTTTTTTATTAAATAATTTTTATATGAATAGTAAATAAAAAATTTGAAATATTTAAAAAAAAATAAATTAAAAAAAAATAAATTAAAAAAAAATATTAAAAAATATTAAAAAATATAGAGTGTAAAGTGTGGATGAATAGTAAGAGGTTGTGTAGCAAAATCCCTTTATATCTTATAAAAAAATATTTCTATATTTTATAAAAAAATTATAAATATAAAATACAAGAATAAATAGTGATCATGAATAATAAATCTTTTTTATAAATTGAGTGTGCAAGAATCTTTTAGACAGCTAGGTTTGGAGGATGAGATGTGAATTTTATGTTTTGTTTTAATTTTAAAATTTATATGTTTGGTAGATGAGATAAGATGAGAATTTTTTGGAATTTGAAAATGTTATATAAAATTTAAAAAATTAATTTTTTAATATTATTTTGTTTTGGAATTTGAAAAAATTAAATTGGAATTTGAAAATGTTGAATTGTTTATTATATTTTGTAAAGAATTTAAAAAGATGAATGATCAGATGAGATAGAAAAGTGACGCTTTTTCATCTTGCCCCCAAACATAATTTAGTGAAATTTTATTGAAATTTCAAACAACGATGACACGCTCATTTCAAGTGAAATACTTGAAATAATAATATTTTAGCGTAAAATATAAAATATTTTAATTATTTTATCCGTTAATATAATGTGAAGTGACCACAATATCCGCTGTGCGTATACGACAGGAAAGACGAGGGATGAGAAGTTGGACGACGGATACTTTAATGGAAGAGGGTAAGGTTTGGAGTCTGGACTTAGGAAATTGGAGCTATATGCATGGATAACCACGAAGTACGATCTCAACACGTGGACGGTGGATATTACGCTCTCTCTTTCCTCCATCACGCTATAAATGAAGGTCCTGGGTCTCCCATAAAACCCGTTCTACAGAGGTTGATTATTTGATACTCATCCTCGATTTCATCCATCTTCATCGGTTCTAATTTCCATCTTTCTTGAAAACGGAAAATGTCTTGCTGCGGAGGAAACTGTGGCTGCGGTTCTAGCTGCAGCTGCGGCAGCGGCTGTGGAGGGTAACCTTCTGTTCGCTCTCTCTCTCTCTCTCTCTCTCATTCTCTCGTCTGACATTTATCGTTTTTAAGGCTTGTTAAGGGTAATCTGATTTTGTCTCAAAAAGTTGGTGCTTATTTTGTTGTGTTTGAAAATCAATCACTTTGCATGCTCAAGAGTGTCTATTTCTTGAGATTTTTTCAGATAAATCTTAGTTGAAAGATGTCTTTTAAGAATTTCTTGGTTTGGTCTTTTGGATCGGAGCTTAGACGGTTTTGTTTTTTACTTTTATCCTGGACCAAAAGTTGTCCTAAAGTAATCTGAGGTATTTGCATGGAATATTCACGAGGAACTAAACCATGATTTTGGTTTTTTTTTTGTTCTTTTCCTGTTTTCTTCATTTTGCCAAAGTTCTTACCATTTGCTTAAGCTGTTACGATAACAAATCTAGATTTTTTGTAATCATTTCGTTCCTGAAAATCTTCGAATTTATGGATTTATGGGTTTTCTTTTTTTCCCTGTGATGATTGTGCAGATGCAAGATGTACCCTGACTTGAGCTACACAGAGACCACGACCACCGAGACTCTTATCGTTGGTGTTGCTCCCCAGAAGACGTATGTTCTATTTCATCTTCTTCCTCTTGTTTTTGTTTTTCATAGCAGGATTATCTCGTTTTAACAGATAATTCCATCATTTGTATAACAAACTGATGTTCGTTATCTCATCATTTTGGATTACGCAGACACTTTGAGGGATCTGAGATGGGCGTTGGAGCTGAGAATGGCTGCAAGTGCGGATCCAACTGCACCTGTGATCCTTGCAATTGTAAATGAGGATCTTAGCCTTTGAAGCAGAGAAGGCCTTGCCTTTTATGAAACTAATAACTAGCATTTAGTCGTCATATCTATGTATCCGTGTTTGTTTTCTCTGTGTTTCGTTTCCTTTTAAGACTGATAATGATCAAAATAAAGTAGCATGGCTGTGTCTTTCTGCAAAGCTTTACTAGTCTAAGGTTTGCCGTCGGTTACCCTGAAGCCTTGGCTGCTTGCTTGGTGTCTGTTAACGTACTTTGTACAATAATAGTAAGTCGTGTATGATTGTTGGGGCCCTCTGCTTTGGTTGGCGAATATTTATGTGGGAAGAGTGAGTTTCTTAATAATCCAATGAAAATTTAATACTCCTTTCTTCTAAATCGGAAAATAGCAGTTCATTTTTTTTCCCCTGGAATTATAGGCACTGTCCGGTGCATCTGAAAAAATATGGGAAAAACTTGAGCACCCGAGTAAACAATTTGTCGTTGATTCACATATTATATCTCTCTCCCCAATATCCAACTAGAAAAATTGGGCTCGTCGACGTATAATTGGAGAATCTCTGTCCATCTATTTCTCCTACTTTATGTCCTTGTAGTCGTTTTGAGAAAGTAAATGCAAGAAAAAGAAAGAAAAGGGCAGGTAGGTATGATGATCGGTGGATTGATGGGTTTCAGTATGGCGTGCCTCTGTGACATAAATATTTATGATTATGAGGCGGTGGGTGGCATTATGAAAGGAAAAGGTCATTATTTGGCTTTATTATATCGACCCAAAAGTCTAAGCACACAAATAATTATATGATAAACTGTAGAGTTTTTGACGTTTGTTTATAAGAGTACTCAATCTTCACGCATTATATATTTTTAAATTTTAATATTTTTTAATATTTTAATTTTTTTTTTTAAGTTTATTTTTTAAATTTTTTTAAATTTTTTATTTTTTATTTATATATTAAATATTTAATAAAAAAATAAAATAAAAATAAGATGTGTGGAGGTCATCTGAATAATAACAGAATAGATTTTTTTTTTTTATAATTGATTCGTACAAGACTGGTTCAAACTTCGAAGAAAATGATGACCAGAACAAAGTGAACACCCTCACATGCTTTGTTTACAAGCAACATTAATTGACTAAATGAAATTTATAGTTTTCGATACAATTATCATTGTTTACAAGAAGTAAAAAAAAGAAGAAAACTGAACAATTACTGCATAAACAACAGCAACGGAATCGAAAAATCCCTGACCAATCGGGTGTTGAATCTGTTAATGTAAAAGTGTCTCTGGCAGGAACTGGAGTTGATAATATGGGAACTGCATTGAATACAGATCCAGATCACAGAAAATATTTTATCAGATATAGCTTTTGTCAAACGAGGAAGTCAGCTCTCAGCAATTGCATTGATTTTATGATGTTCTTTGTAACTCCTGAATGTTCCCTGATTGTAAAAAAGGAGAATCATAAGATTGTATTTGCATTGATGTGATACTGTTCAGCCATTTATAAGGATAGAGAAATGATACAATTTATTGATCACTTCTTTAATTAATGGCTTCTGTTACCTTAAACTTTACCGCTCAAGTTGTCTTTACTCAGTCTACTGTGTTAAATTTGGATGGCAATAGTTGTCTTCAATGGCTCCCACAAATGGTTCGGGTGTTGAAAAGTCATGAGATGATGGGTATTTTGGATGACTATTACTGGTTCTATTGATAAAGTTATCACGATCCTGACCAATGCTAATTGGGCGAAAAAGGATCAGTATCTCCTCGTATGGTTGAACATGCTCATGCCCTTCATTACATCTTTTTCTTTAGCCACACGAGATATTACTCTGTCCTTCATTAAATTTCTAGATGATCGAGTTACTCATCATGAACAACATTAATAGCGATCTGCTGCACGGAACTCCTTGTTCTTTGCACTCTTTGTGCAAAAATAAGGTGCTTCTCAGTCAAACAAGTAGGGGTGTTTATTTGGATTCCGACCCGGAAATCTGTATATACCCGGACCGGAAGCTAGATTTTAAATTTGGGCCGGATTGGTCCGGGTCATACCCGGGCCTGAATCGGATCCGGATTTTTGAAATCCGAAATTCTAGAGAACATGGATTTTTTTATTTTTATTTTTTATAAAGTCTTGGTTTACAAGAATAATTTTTTTCTATAGTTTGTAAACATTTTTTTTTTTAATTTTAAGTCCCGGTTTAAAAGCATAATTTTTTTTTTTTATAAAAGCATATAATTAAAATGTTTAAAAGTATAACTCTTCTATATTTATTAAAAAAAACATTTAAAAAGTGTTGAAAATCATAATTTTTTATAAAAGCATATATTTTATGAAAAAATTTCCTAAGTCATCATTAAAAAGCATAATACTAACATTTTCCAAAACAATAAAAATATATAAAAATGAAAAACTAAAATGCATGCAATTCACTACATATTACACTATTTTGTTATTTAAACATTACATTACATAGCAAAATACAAAACTACAAGATATGAATTACAAAATAACTCCAGCAAGTAGCAACTTCAAGTGATCTGACTGAGAGAGATCCTACACATTCTATAAGCAAAAAAGATCGGTACAAAATTACTAGACAAGGGGCTAATACATAAAAAAGAAAAATACTAAAATGTGCAATGCAATCACAAAATTAGTACAAAATTAAACAACTATGTATAACTTTAATTATCACCATTTTCTTTTGAAGATCCACATTAAAGTTCAATTCATCTAGCTAGCTAGCTACTTTGAACTAAAACAAAAGGTTCTAATCTAGCTAGCATATATATATATATATGCTATCTGCAATGATCTGAATCTTGATCACCCTTATATTACAATCATAATCATGAAGATGGAAACAACAACTACTACTACTACTAGGAGTACTCCTGCTGCAATATATAAGAAAAGAAATTAATACACATTGATTTAATAAAAATGATGTATTATTCAAAACTAATGTGGAATCCATGACTCAATTAATGCAATAGCTAGCGAGACAACTTAGAACTTTTTGCTCTCTCTGTTCAGAATTGACCAAGAAAACGCATTTAATTCACAGAGTATAAAACCTCCTGTTATCTCAGCCAATATATATCTAAACCATGAGCAACAATACGTCAGTACTTGTGTTGTCTATCAAGTTCCAGAAGTATCATTTTTTTATAGGTAAGTTGATACTATATTTAGTTGAAACAATCGTTGAATAGATAATTGAAACCAATAAAAGGAACTGTTATGGTGGGCATTTTAAAATCTTCAACTTCTAATAACTCCCATATTTTTAAAATAGATGCCCACGATCTAGATCAGATCTAACCTATAAAAACACTACACAAAGATTACTCCATTAAAACATTCACATCAACATAAATCCAAAATCAACAGAGAGAACAAAAACCCAGTCGCAGAAAGTAAGCCAAGACCAAAATAATAATAGATCTAGCAAAATTGCAGCATATAACAGACCCAATTATATAAATAAACCCCACTTTTAAAACATACCCAAAACAGACCCTAATCCTTTCCTACATGCTAATGAAAGATACAACATCCTAAAAACCAATTCTTCCAAATACTAACAAATCTCTCTGCATCAAAACAAAACTATTTGTTTGTGGGTTTAGAGCTTAACGAAACTAGAGTGTCGATTCTTATCAATAAAGCACAGATCGGTTTTGAAAACATCTAAGTACCCTAAAAAAGATTTAGAAAAAAAGAGAGCAGCAGCTTACCCACGATATAGTGTCAGAAACTCCAGCGAGAGAAAATGCCTTAGAAGCTCGAAGGCTAAGGCTTTGGAGAGAGAGAGTGAGAGAGAAAGAAAGGATGGTGGACACTATGAAGGCTAGGGTTTCGGTTTAGGAGCGAGAGAGAGGAGTATATACGTTTTGGGCAAAGGTGAGACCAGAAGATACGGTTTGGGTGAGAGAGAGAAAGTAGAAGTTACGACTAGAGAGAGAGCTAAGGTTTTGGTTTGGACTTTGGGAGAGAGAGAGAGATCGAGATCAAGAGCTAGGGTTTCAGAGAGAGACATCAAGAGGTTCCGATTTGGACTTTGGGTTTTGACTGGAGAACGAGAAGATGGAGAGAAGGAGGAGGGTTTCGGTTGGAGCAGGGGCAGTGTTTAGACGAGAGAGAGAGAGAGAGAGAGAGGTAAAAAGAATAGAAAGCGACGGCAGTAGGGTTTAGAGGAATAAAATGGAAACCGGTACCCAGATTTCAAACCTTACTCGGACAGAGCAGGTCGGGGTTTTGGCAATCCGGGTTCCGGCCAGGTAAAAAACTTGGCCCAGATGAACAGTCTTACAAACAAGTACTTTTCTCTTCTCTTCGCAATGGTCCTCAACAATTCAAAGAAGAATGGCAAAAATCCTCATCCATATAGATTTTCTCCTCGAAATGGACCTCCCAAGCCTTCTGTTTGTACTCGTTGCATGTCATATATAGCAATAAACATATCTATATTCAAACCTTCAAGAAAACTAACAAGGCTTCGTGCCAAATCTATGGCAAGACCAATCATCGAACCCTTAATTTTTTTTCCACCGAATGGACTACTCATACCAAGGTTTTAACCCACCTTCTCAACTAGATGCATTGGTGGCACATTCCAATTATAAGCTTGAATATCAACTTTGGTATGCTGATAACTAGGCCAACATGTATTCCACTCATCATCTTGAAAATCTAACCGCTAATATATATCTTTATTAAGGTCACGAGACAATTGTTGTTGGTGATGGAGAAGGGTTCAATATTCAGAACACTGGTTCCTCCATTATACATCCCTCTCAAACTCAATTTCATCTTAACACATTTTACACTGTCCTAAGGTCTCGACCAATCTTCTTTCTATTCAAATATTATTTCACGATAATGTCAATACAATGTTTTCTTCTTTCAATTACCAATTCTTCATAATACTGTCAATTGCAATTTTTTCTGTGATGTTAATTGCCAACTTGGGACATGTAAAAAGCTTCATTTATTACGTCTACAAGAGTGTCAATTTCTCCCTTCAAATCAATTCACTCATATTTGGACTGCCTCCCTTCCTTCCTTTGGCAAGTTAAGTACTACATCATTGTGAACAATTTTTCAAGATACATGTGACTTTACACTCTTCCATCCAAATCTGACACATAGGAATGCTTTGTCAATTTAAAGCATTTGTTGCAAATAAGTTCTCATACAGAATACAGAAACATCAATATGATGATGGTGGGGGAGTACACTATGTGCTTCCAATCCTTTTTGGTCCACCATGGGATTCACCATCAAAAGTCACGTTCATACTCTTCAAAATAGAATGGATTGACCGAGAGAAAATCGAGACACACCCTTAAGACAAGTTTCACTCTCCTTGCTCACTTAGGTCTCTCAAACTTTTACCGGCCAATAGATGCTTTTCTCAACTCTGTTTATGGCATAAAACACTTGCTATTCTATATGAAAGAAATTTGCAGAAAATAGTTTTGATCAAGATAATCAAAATACATTTCAAATATATAGATAAGTTGTATAGGTAAACTAGAAAGGAAAGACCAAACTTGACATATGTACAATTTGACAGACATGTAGTTTCCTATACATAGAATGTACAACAATTGAGGATCCCGAATTAATGGGATTTGAATGTTGGTGTCAAGATTGATCTCTGTTAGGCATGTGGATCATATCTTCGGAGTTGCTGCCATGATTTGTGCCAGACAATGGTGTTGTGACACAAGGTGATGAGTGCTAAAGTTGTTGCACAATGTCCTTTGCTGATGTGGCTGAAGTGGTGGTGGGAGAGTTTATGCGACTTGCTAAATTGTGTGGTTTAACATGCCCCAGCAAGTTGATGGGGAAGGGATCAACCAGAAGCTTGGATTTAAGAAGGCAAAACCAAGAGGTGGAGAGACCCTAGTGAAGATGTCAAGCAACTAATCTGAGGAGGATGTCTCTATTGAGAACCTTCTCGCGGGTAATGTGATAATCGACCTCAATGTGCTTAGTTCATGCATGGAACACGTGATTGGAAGCTAAGGCCAAGGCATTGATGTTGTCGCACCATAGAGAAGGAGGCTACAAAAGAGGGATACACAACTCTTTGAAGAGCATGCTTAATAAAAAAAAAGAGCATATGTGCAAAGTGTCATAGCATGATAATCAACCTTAGTTCTGGATCGAGAGACTACAACTTGCTTCTTGGTACTCCAAGATACAAAAGACAGTTACCAAGAAAGACACCAAGCTAGAGGTTGAGTTTCAATCATCGAGGTCACTAGCCCAGTTAGAGTTAGTGAAGGCTTGAAGCTGCAATGAAGATTTAGAGTAAATTAAGTCATGATGAATGGTGTATTTCAGATACCTCAACACTCTCTTCGCTACTGTTTAGTGCAAAGTGGTGGGAGAGTGCATATGTTGACAAATTTGGTTCACCAAGAAAGCAATATCAGGTCACATCAATGTGCAGTATTGTAGTGACCCCACCACCTGACAATATGTTGTAGGATTAGAGAGAGGCTCACCATCATGGCTAGAAAGTTTAGAACTCGAACTGCAAGGAGATGACATTGCTTAGCTTCAAGCATGCGAGAATGATGGAAAAGGTCAATGATATATTTCTTCTGACAAAGATGAAATCCAATAGAGGTCTTAAATGGCTTGAATGCCTAAGAAGTAGCTAAGAGGGCCTAAGTCATTGAGAAGAAAGTTGTGATGCAAGACAGTGGTTAGAAAGGAAATAACATAGGCATGTGACCCAGTGATAATAATATTAGGCAGTGATTAGAGACAAAATAATAGAGGCATGTGAACTAGTGATGATAATATCATCGATATAAATAAGCATAAAAATCTTGACATAATTATGAATGAATAACAACATAGAGGAATAAACAAGAGTAGCCATGAACCCAAGATCTAGTGGAATAGTAGAGAGACATTAAAACCAAGCTTGATGAGCTTGTTTTAAAACTATAAATATATTTTTGCAATCGGCACACATAAGTAGGATGAAGAGCATCACCGAAACCCTTTGTTTGTTCCATGTAGATTTTTTCCAAGAGATGACCATGAAGGAAGGAATTGGACATGTCCAACTACCTTATGGGCCAATTAAAGTGAATAGCAAGGGTCAAGATAATACGAATGGTATAGGCTTGATAATTGGACTAAAAATATCAATATAGTCCATACCATGCTACTGATCAAAGCCCTTTGCTACAAGGCGTGCTTTGAACCTTTCAACAAATCCATCCAATCGTTGCTTGATCTTATAAATCAACTTGTTGTGGATCACATTATGATATAATGGGCAAGGACAAAGAGTCTAGGTCTAGATGTTGGAGGGAGTAGTAAATTCTATAGTCATAGCCTCTTGCCATCAAGATTTAGTGATGGATTTGGAAAAACAAGATGGTTCCACATCTAAAAGTTGAGCGTCCAAGATAGTAAAGAGTTACCTAGTGTTATAAACCTAATAATATGCAAAAGCTTTAGGTTGGAGAGATCTAGTATGAGATCTTGAAAGCATGGCGTGAAGGGTAGGAGTAGGAGATGGAAAGGAAGGTGCTGAGAGATCAGAAGTTGAGGGAGAAGTAGTGAGGTTAGGAGAGAATATGGATAAGGAATGAGAAGTGGGAGAATGAGAGGATGAATGTGGGGTAGGTAGTTCACTATCAAGCTCTGGAGAGGAAGAGTTTGCAGTTTGAAAAGAAGAGTGAATACTTACATTGATGTAAAAAGGAGGATCAGACAAGGCACTGATCTTGGAAGGTAGGCCTTAGTAGGAAAAATATTTCTCAATAAAGATCACACGTCGATAGAGGTAGACTCAGTTGATATTGCTATCAAAACATTGATACTCTGCATGACTGTACCCAAGGAAAATACAAACTTTGGACTTGAATTCAAGTTTATGAGGAGTAAGGGCGAAAGAGAGGGAAGCATTTACATCCAAACACACAGAGAATAGTGTAGTTGGGAACTTGATTGAACAATTTCTCATGAAGAGATATGTGATCTACGACTGCAGTGGAAACTTTGTTAATGTTGTATACTGCAGTGAGGAAAGCATCTACCCAATACTTGTTGGAAAGGGTAGAATGAGCAAGATAAACCAATTTCAAGGATGTGTCAAAGTTTCCTTTTAGTAAGGTCATTCTATTGTGAAGTGTGTGGGTAAGATTTACGATGAAAAATATCGTATTGGTTAAATAAGGATTGAAACCTAAGGGAGCTGCATTCACCACCTCCATCATATTAAAGTCCTTTAAATTTCAAAGGGAATTGATTTTCTACAAGATGTTTGAATTTAACAAAAGACTCAAAGACATTAGCTTTAGACTTGAGAGGGTAAAACCAGTCATACTAGGAGAAATCATCAACAAAGATGATGCAATATTTATAGTCACCAATTGAGATGATGGGTGAACTCCAGTTGTTAGTGTGAATTAATTCAAGTGTAGCATGAGAAATACGAGTAGATGATGTGAATGGAAATTTTTTACTTTTTCTAAGTAGAAAAGAGTCACAAAAGATGTCCTTATAGTGAAGAAGTTGAGACAAGAAAATTGTGATATTTTATTTATTAAGAAGTGAGTACAAAGGAAGGATTGCCTAAAAAAAAGGGCCATCCAGGAAATGTATCTTATGTCCTAAAAGAGAACTTTAGAGAAACCATTGCAGTCGTAGAGGATAGAGCCCATTTTCAACCTTGCTTGCCAAGAGAGTTGTCCTTGTCCAATTTTCCTACACAGGAAAATAAGTAGAGGTGAGTATAAAATAACAATCATTGTCAACATAAAATCTTTGGAAAAAGAGAAGTTAGTTGAAGCCTTTAGATAATGGAAAATATTTTGAAGTAAAAACTGAGTGTGGAGATGAGAAGACCTACACCATCACCAACTTGGACTGTCTTGGTGCTTTGGAAAGGCTGCCGTAGAGTCAAGTTGTAAAGTTGATTGGTGATATGGGCATTAGCCCCACTATCAACATACCACTATTGATGGAGGAGGAGGTCGACCCTAGTGGTTTGTTTTCCCATAGATCTGACAAGGGATCTTGCTAGAGGTTAAAGAGTTCTGTCTAGCATATGGTTGTTGTGTCTAGGGGTAAATTTGGTTCTATTTGATTGGTCTATAAAGGGTTTTGGGATCGGACCGAAAGTTTCGGTCCACCATTTTCCCACCTTAGATTGGACAGAATGTCCCTATGGACTGGACCAGACCATTAACTATTGGTCTGTTCGGTTCGGCCCGATACCAAATGGGCCAATTTCATATTTGTCGGCCCAACTGATATTTCTAGAAAGATTTTAGCCCAAGTGGTTTTTATCCCATTTTCAGTTGAAAATTTAAATACAAAAACTAGAAAAGAAGAACTTGAAAAAGATGCAATATGCTAATAACATCCAAACTCTAAATAAAATAATAATAATAATAAATAGAAGGAAAAATATACATAAAAATTATCCATATGGACCATATCCATCGAAAAAATGTTATCAATCATACTAATAAAATTAAAACAAAATATAGAGTAAAAGAAATTAGAAAAAGTCCATATTCATTCAAACTCCAAATAAAAGAAAAAAACTAAAAAAAAGAGCAACTGACACATAAAAATTATTACAATCCATGCATCTAGCCATAATCTACCTACTTATAAAACAATATTAAAAATTATAAATATTACAAATTAATGAATGGTAATAAAAAAAGAAAAAGAAATGACTGAATGACAATGAGGCCATAACTCACACTCCAAGTCTCCACAAGTTAGAAAAACGATTTTACTGCAAAAACATAGCAAATAAATATCTTACTTTAAAAGTTTCTTCTTGCTAACCAAAATAACTAGTATAGTAATATATTTGACGTCTCTATAGAATTTTCAATCTCCCCAATAAGTTTTATACATAACAGATAAAACAAAACAAATTATATAAATTTACAAAACATATAAATCAATGAATCATGAAAAGGTATAAAAGGAAATTAATTTGTCACATACTCATATCCAGCTGCTTTTCCAAACCCTCTATCTCATCCATTAAAGTCCTAATGCTAATTAGAGCAGAAGAAGAATGAAGCCAATTTTGTGCACAAATGTGGCCCTCTACCACCATCGGAGACAAACTACTTTGAAAATGATGAAGTACATAACTCGCCGTGTTAAATGCAGATTCAGAGGCTATTGCAAATACCTGTATTGCAAGAACATCGTGTGCAATTTTTGAAATCATGTGATATTTAATAGAATTAACATTCCATCAATTTAGAACGTCAAAATTCGTACTAAGTTCCTTACAACTTTCAGGTAAGTATCTATCAACCTCTAACTTTTTTTCTAAAGAGTTTTTCGACTGTAATCATTACTTAAATAGGGCCAACCTCAGTGCTTTCCTATCCTTAAGTCTAATACTTGTACTATTTACATCTTCGCATAGGGGACTTGTGCGTTGCTATTGTTGACTAGAATTATTCCCTTATTCAATTTCAACGTATGGATCATACATATGGGTTAAAACACTTTTCACCTTCAAATTCAAATCAACCGTTTTTGTTAGATCATGGACATATATTAATTCCAATGAAAACTCAATATATTGTATTTTGTACCAAGGATCAAGAATAAATCCAATATACAATATATTCATATTATCAAAGTCTTCCCAATATTTATCAAATTTTTGCCCCATTTTTTTGCCATTAATCCCACCACGAGACTTTATTCTCCGCACTCCATGTCAATTGTATATTGAATTGTAACTAACTTCAAAAAAATAGAGTTGCAAGTTACATATTGATCTTCCGAAAAGCATAAAATTGCATCATTAAATAGTTAAAAAAACCTCACAAACACCCTTATATTCTCTCAATCATCATTGTTGGGGGGTCTTAACTTCTTTGATGTTTCCTCATCATTGTATCATCGTTGTCATTATCGTTGTCATCATCATTTCCAATACTAGGAAGGAGCCCGAATCTTGTTCCTTTAACCGTTCAAATGCCTGTCAAAAATTTTCAACCCTCTCTAACATAAGATAGGTGGAATTCCATCTAGTTGGTACATCTAGGCAAACATGACTTTTGCTCGTAATCTCTTCTAATTGTATCAACGACTTAAATACACTCCACATTTAAGGGGAGGATTTAGCGTATTTCACAACACCTTTTACCTTAGCAATAGACTCATCATATTCTTTCAACCCCTCAAGGAAAATAAAGTTTAAGATGTGAGCACAACATCGAACATGTAAGAATTTATGTTCCAAAATAATGTCCCTTCTATGCTTGGATTTCTTTGTGAAAAAAGAAATTGCTTCGTTATTAGCAATAGACTCCCAATCAAGCAAGTACATCTCTCTGACCCTACCAAGTGTATCACCTTTGTGATTTTCAACTAAAGAAAATGATAGAATCCTCTTGTATAGATTCCAATCATTATCAATAAAGTGTGCATTGAGATATATATAATTGATATTTTACACGGATGTCGATGTATTTGTAGTAAGGAACATCCATTGCCTTTGAAGAACACTTCTCAACTTATTTTTCTCTTTCAAATATACACTATAACAATCCTTGGCAATCGTAACACAAGATGGGATCCCTATACACATAGGTTAAGAAACAAGTATAAACTTTTTAAAACCCTCCCCTTCAATGAACCTAAAGGGCAACTCATAAAAAATAATAATATTTACTAAAACTTGTTTGCAAGCCTCAACACTAAATGTTATAGGTACAAGTCCCCCACTATCACTTCCTTCAACCTTGGTCTTTCGACCTAAAGTAGTTTGAGATTATCAGTGAAATTTCTTACATTGATTTTTAATGTGATACTTCATGGATTTTATACCGTTGGCCTTTGTATCACATACATACTAAGTACCACACTAATTACATGCAACCTAGGTTTAGTTGGGTTACCTTTTGGTATTCTTGTGAAGTGATTCTAAACCATTAATCCAATTCTACTATTACTAGGTCCACTAGCACTCAATTTAGTACTTATATTGGGTGAGAGTTTAGGAATGCCTTACCCTTGTGCTGAATCGTTAGCATAATCCCTGGTAGAGTCTCTTGGAATCGTTTCTTTTGAAGTGTTTATCTGAAAAGGGATCAAACAAAAAGTAATTAACTTAACAAGTAAGTGTACTTAACTGTTAATTAAGAAAAATTAATTAACTTAACAAGTACACACTAGTTAAAAATAGATTCACGTATTTCAGAACATCTCTTACTTTAACAAGTAAGTGTACTTGACTTTTAATTAACACAAATTAATTAACTTAACAAGTACACACTAGTTATAAACAAATTCACAATTACAAATTCACATATACTGAGCATCATAGATTCAAAACCACATTAACATATATTGAGCATCACAGATTCATAATGGACACTAGCTAGTGATTTAATGTTTATGCTTCAATATTTTTTCAAAAAAAGTAATAAACTATAGAATCTTATGCTTGAATATCTAATTAAGGCAATTAATAAAAACCAAATGGTACTGAACCAACAAACAAAAAACCAAAAAACACAATCACAAACACAATATGCTGAGCATCATAGATTATGGGATTCACAATAAAAAATAATCTAATAATTACAGATTCACAATCAAACAATGGCATACTACTGATTACTATAGTATTAACATAATTCAGTTAAAAAAATACATTATACATGCTTAATATGGAATCTATTTTGTTAAAAAAAATAAAATAAAAGAAACAACCTAATTTGGTGGATTTGGTACCATAGAAGCAGTGGCATGTTAATCGAATGACTATTTTGGTCAATCAATTGGTTTCCTAAATCACTTGAGTCTTTTGGATTCTTTTTTGTTTCAAGGAACAACATAAGATGAGATTCAGTACCTTAGATATAGTGGTAGCATGCGGTGGAGGCGCTGGGAGCTGTGGTAGGAACATGAGCTTCTCTAGAGTTTCTCGGGATATAATGAGAGAGTGAGTGCAGGGTAGAAGGGGTAGATGGCCCGATAAATTCGTTCAATTGTGTTGAAATGTGCCGTTTGGCTTGAAAATAAAGCTAAATGACGTTGTTTCAATATGAGTCATTTTAAAAAAAGATTGAAATTAAGTACTCATTAATTGAATCTAAACTGCGTCGTTTAGATCCTGTATCACTCTAAACAACGTCGTTTTTAAATTACTTAGGAACATTTGTTTCATCTTTTCTTTTTTGGCAAATAGTTAATAAAAAAATATTTAAATTGCTAAAATTAAAATGAAGTGAATTCTTAATGTGGATTATGTAACTAACTCATTACAAAAATAATTAATTATAATTATATTTATGATGTTGATAGTTACTAGCTAGACTCTAGTATTCATTATTATTAAAAATTAAAATTCTAACATTTTATATATGGTTAATAAATATTAAATAATCTCATTGTCCATAAATTATTCAGACTTGCTTGGAACTTAGGTATCTTAAGAAAGTTACCTAATTACTTTAATTAAGTGTAAATAGTAGAGTATATATGAATGTATCTACATATAATATTATCATATGATATATTATTAATTGATAGCATATATTATTTAACATTTTATATGGTCAATGACAATACATTAGATGACTATTATATAATTAACTTATAGAACTACTATATATAATCATATATTATATATATAAAAAATTTATATGTAAGTAATTCGGTCGGTTTCGGTCCGGTCCAGTCCAAAAAGCCCACACCCTGTGATTGGACTGAAAACTAAATTTTTCATAAATAAAGGTCCGAAAAGTTTTCAACCCTAACTGTGTCCAAGGTTGAGTTACGGATGGTCCTAAATGTGATTTGGAGAAGGAAGTGCGAGATGAGATTTTATTTTTATTTTTATATTGCTTTCCTCTTTTGTAGAATTGTTGGGAATGAGGATGAGAATTGGACTGAGAATCCTCTTGCTTTTGCATAAAGAGAGCAAATGTAATGTTGTAGGGTATAAGGTAGAACTTTACTGGTGCTATAGTAGCATCTCTCATAGTTGAGAAGTTAGGATTGAAAATCAGAGAAAGAGAGTGAGGTGTCTGGGGTCAGTAAAGAGAAAGACAAACAACAAAATATTTTGAAGGAGGGAGAGAGGCCCTCATGATAAAGGAGATTAAATCTTCATCCTTTGTGGGTTTGCCTAAGGCTGCAAGTTGATATGTTATGAGTTTGGTAGATTGAACATACTTAGTACAAGTCTTGCAACCTTGGTGAAGATATTGGAGTTGCATCATCAAATGAGAGACTATTGACCTAGATTGGGATGCAAACTGAGTGGCAAAAGCGTGCCAAACTTGGCGAGAACTATTCAAGCCAAATACTCAGATAGAGTCATATTGATCCACCGAAGCAAATATTGATATTTCTTGACCCAGAGTATGTAGGATATGGAGTATCCTTCCCATTAGCGTCAGTGAGAATAGGAGATCAGCAAGGGTTAAAACCATCCACAATGTCCAGCATGTCATGACTCCATAAGACTGGAACAAGTTGAGAAAGCCATTATAAGTAGTTGATGTTGTTAAGTTTAACACCAGTGACCTAAGTAACGGTTGGAAAAATAAGTGTATTTGCAATGGTGGGTGAGGAAGAATCCATGATGAAAAGATACGGGTAAGAGAGAAAATTGGACTGGTTAATGGTTTGAACCTATAAGGGCTTTGGTACCGTGAAAGAAATTTGCAGAAAATAGTTTTGATTAAAATAATCAAAACCATTTAATACATCTCAAATATATAGATCAGTTGTACAATGTAAACTAGAAAGGAAAGACCAAACTTGACAAATATACAATATTTGACAGATATGTAGTTTCCTATACAGAGAATGTACAACAATTGAGAATTCTGAATTAGTGGGATTTGAATGTTGGCATCGAGATTGATCTCTATTAGGCATGTAGATCATATCTTTTGAGTCGCTGTCATGATCTATGCCAGACAATGGTGGCATGACACAAGGTGATGAGTGCCAAAGTTGTTGGACAATCTCCTTTGTTGATGTGGTTGAAGTGGTGGTGAGAGAGTTTATGTCGTCTCCTAAATTGTGTGGTTTAACACTATATTTTCTTGGTCATCAATCACCTTATGAAGATAATTTTTTATCAAACAATTAACTATTTTCTCTTGCATATGTTTGGCCAAAACTTCATTTTTTGGCAATATAAATGGGGAACTGGTTATTAGGGTTGGAGGAAAATCTTGAAACTCAAGGTAGACATTTTGAAATTACCCAAGTACTTCTGTATTGTAACGCAGAGAAAATATCTACCAATTCACTCAACAAATTGGTTAGTCGTCAAGCATACAATTAAATTTCAATAATTAAGCAATAACATAGAATAAATAAAGTGTGTAATGCCAATTTTGGTTATGAAGAGAAACCCTTAGAATAACTCCTCAAAGGTAAAACCCTACGGAGCAACCAAATTCAAAAAAATCAATTTTATTATTTGAAAATCAATTATAAGTAAAGTTCAAATACAAAACCTTTTTCAATTGACACTCTTACTTGACTAGACAAATGACCTATTTGTCTTTTATTGCAGTAGCAGCCAGCACTTCTGACGATCTTCAAACATTGACTTTTCTCCTGAAACTCCAGTGGCTAAACTTGATCACTTCAACTCCGATACGGAGTAAGCACACACTCAAAAAGAGAAATAGAAAAACACTCAAGCTCTTGGATCTCTCTTAGATCTCCAAGCTCTCTCAAAATTAAATGATCAAAAGATACAACCCTCAACCAAAATCCTTAATTAAATAATATGCCTAGTATTTGATATGTAGCATGACTCTATTGACAGACTGAGTCTATTAGGAATCTCAGGTGTAGTAGGAATCTGCTGACTAGAGGACTTTGCTGGGAATGACTCTACTGATGTGTCTGTTGACACTTGGCACAGTCTTCTTATCTAACGACTACTTAAATCAAATATCTTTTAGATAAAGATAAAATATTTGCATTCATCCAATCTCAACAAACTACTAGATCTCTATCGTTCTAGTCATCTAATCCTAACCAACAATTTTTTGCATTTACACATTTGATTTCTCTTCATACTGTTGGAATTGTAGGTTTTGTGCTTTAAAAATATTTTTAACATGGAATGATCACGCTATCCTTGCCTTCTAAGAGGGTGAGGTAAGAGAGCTGAAACTTTAGTTGCATGCTAGAGCTCATGTAGATGGGCTTCATTCGTCCTAGCATGCTTGCCTACAAAGTGCTAGTGTTTTGGTAAAGGAGAAGGATTGTAGTACCTTCTAAGGATTGTTTTGATAACATAAGAGTAGACATGGTTCTTCACATGTGGGGATTTCTTACAAAAACACAAAAAACAAAGCATGCATGAATGAAAATCAATAGTATGAAGTGTGTTTTGTATTCTGACATTGGTGGCAGTTTTTGGTATATGCATGGATTACATTACTACTTTACTAGATTGAATAACAAGAACAAAGAACACTAGTTGTCTTGGAATTCCCATCACTTGGTTCATGGTTTGGAAAAAAGACTTCAAATATTTGGAAAACCTGTTGAAATGCTTTTATTTCCAAACAAAATTATCACCAATCACTTAGGTCGTGTCGTTTTGCAAGGTAGTTAGTTTCATCATTAAAGGGGCATGTAGTACTCAACTACAGAAAACTAAAAGACTTTGTTGGTCATCAAATTTGGTGCAGATATTCAAAATCCTGGAGTTGGAGAATAATTCTCCAAGGACATCTATCTTGGATCGACTCGAAACCAACTTATTGGTGTCAAAACAGATGACGGATTGGTGGTGTTGAAACTGGATTAATTTGGCCTTTATTAGTCGTCTTTGACAATACTTTTCATTTATTTTTTTTGGACTTTTCTAGATTTTTCAATCAAAGCAAATAAAGTAACAAGGAAACTTTACAACCAAACCAAGTGCAAGTCACTCCTGGATTATCATTATTTTGATAAACTTTATGCTAGAGATCATTTAAATTTTAGAGGCATAAAGTATGCACAAGAACTCACTCATCGATCAAGCAGCGAAATAGCCTCAAAGATCTAGAGAGCAATTCAGCAACGAATGACAAGGTCGTGAAGAATGAAATCTTGAAGCTTCAATTTCTATCATCAATGGTACCAAGAAAACTCAGAAAGAGAGAGGAATGGTGTAATACCTGATATATGTATACATAATAAATAAATATAAAAAAGAAAGAGTCAACCTCTTAATGAGGTATATTGTTGAAATGGCAGTACTCCATGATATCGTGGTAAAGAAAAAAGGAGCTAACATTCGTTATGTAAACAAAAAAGGTATAAGGGGATTTTAAAGTAGAGTTTGGAGAAGGGAAGAGGGAAATCAAAGGAGATAGGATACCATTAGAAGGCAAGGTGAGCACTGAGTAGCGATATGTATATAATTTCTAAAATATGTTATAAGGTGAATTTAAACACTAAATTTAGTGGGTTTTACAATATTTATTGATGTCTGTGTGAATCTTTTAAGTGGTATTAAAGGCTAAATAAATATGGTAGAGCTCACTTCAAGTATCTATCTTTCTCCATTTTGAGATTTTGATCCTATGATGTCATTGTTCCCTTTCTTATCACCACAAGGAATTGTTTTAATAATTGGTCATTTTGATCATTTGGTACAAAGTGACGAATTTAGTAAATCCTTTTAGGAGGCTCCTATTAGGAAGCTTCGATCGAGATTTTTATAATGTGAATTTGGCTATTAATGGACTAGCTATACCTACCTTTTTAGGGTCAATTTCAGCAATGATAAACCTAATCTATTAAGTTGGAATGAACAAAATGTTGAATTGAATGTACCTATCTCTACTGGGGTTATTACTAATTTTTTTTCTTGCTATTTTATTTCCAATTTTTTCTTTAATTAAGAGAATAAAAGAGAGTATTAAAACAAAATAATAGGAATTCTCTTATCCCATTTCAAAGGATATCATATCATAGTTATTTATGGCTATTTATACCTTTAGATGCACCACATTATATCCACATGACATGATTTGATTTGTAAGACTTAAATTTTAAATTTTATCTTTTAAATCAAATTATATCACGTAAATGGTGTGTGGTGTAAATGCATTTACATGAGAATGAAACAGAATGTGTTAAGCAAGTCGTATTAGGGAGAGGGTTTACGTAAGAACACCAATACCCTATTATAATGAGTTCCCTCTAATACCCTCAATCAACAGCTAATATAAGACCTTAAAACAACTGTTTAAGGATATAAGATGGACACCTTTAGAGGTTACCTAACTCCTAGTCTTACTCATATTACTAAAAATGATCATTACCCCCTGAGTCCCCCTCCAGGAATACCAGAAGAGCATGTGTCTAACTCTTTGTAGTGGTTCAAGGGGTTCAAGAAGCTAAGTGAGGGAGACGTAAGCCTTTACATGTGGAATGAAGCTCGCTCGAGGGTTGTAGGAGTAGCACTTTGTGTTATTTCTTAAGAGTTTGGTAACTTGCATGATAGTACTCTTTTTGCTCCAAAGGTTCGGAGTTATTAAAAATGTCAGTTTTGGATATACTTTTTTATTTGTTGAGGAAATTTGTTCTCCATTTGTCAATAGAGGAAGTAGTAGTAGTAGCCTACTTACTAGTAAAGGGCAAGGTAGCTAGGAAAGGAAAGAAGTATTAACCAGTCGGTCAGTCCTAATCTTTTTTACTTAATCTAATGGAGAAACAAGGATGGCTACAAAAGGAAATGGAAACTAAAAGCATAAGATATGGAATTAAGACAACCACTAAGGAATGCAGATGCGTGGGTCAGATCAGCCTGCCACTTATTTATCTTTTCCACTTTCAGATCGTGGAGCAACACCAAAAGGAATGAGCTTTTAGGGTTAGGAAGCGAGAGGAAGAGTGAAAGTTGCTCGTATTAAGTAAGTTTAAAGAATGGCTTGAGAGTGGCACAAGACAGATTGAAAGAAAGGAAAGGGAGGTTTGAAACCTTATTCTTTCTAACCTTTTGAGAGCCTTCAAATAGAATTATTGGTTATTATTATTTTTTGTTATATTCCAAATTTGGTTCATCCTTGTAGTAATGGGAAGAACTGGGCAACAATAGGAGCCTATAAGACAAACCAGTGGTGAGGATGGAGAAGTTAAAAAGTAAAAAACCTTAACAATATGGTCCCGAAAATGGCCCCAAGAAAAGTTAATAACATGTGTGTTACGGGAGTTTAGCTCCAAGACATCTACTTTCCATTTTATTGCTTTTTGAATAAGGGAATTGAGGCGTTGACTTGCCTTATTTTTATGTAATCAATTAGCTATGATTTTTATTAAGTTGGCGTCAATTACGTACGTTCGAATAAGTCATTGTAAATTCTTCATTGTAAGTTTACTGCTTATAAGTTCGGGAAGTTTATTATGAATGATATCAAGAAAATATTCCAGCAACGTGTTGCCGAGGTGGGGCCCCTCACAAAACAACCCAACTTTTCTCTTTGATTATTCACAATAGGTAAAGCAGGCCGGGTTGATCCTGCATCTTTTCCTGTTGATCCCCCAGTTATTCCATCGATCGCTCGTGCTCTTAACATTTTGACATCAGAGCAGATCATGGCGGACTCTTAAATTGAGCGTTTGGAACATAGAATGGCTAATTTTGGGAGCCATATGAAACGCTTAATGAAAAAATTTGAGACAAGTGCGAAGGTGGATTCTTTGACCAACAAGAGTTCGGGTGATGGAGAAGGTTCGGGGTCAAGGAATAGGAACAGACGGAACTATGGTGGTGGGAACAACTCAGTAGTTCCCAAACTGGCCAAGTTGGACTTTCTGAGGTACAATGGCCTAGATGATCTGACCAATTAGATCTATCGAGTGGAGCAGTTTTTTGACTACCAACAAATGAAAGAGATGGAAAAATTACCATATTTGCTTATCACTTAGAGGGAGAGGTGCAGATGTGGTACCAATTATTTAAAGATACCAAAGAAATCACATCTTGGGAGGCGTTAAAAAGAGGACTTCGTATTCGGTATAAACCAACAATGTTCGAGGATCATTTTGGTTCGTTGAGCAAGCTGCGGCAAATTACCAACTGCAATTTGAGCAATTATTGAGTCGTGTTGGAGAATTTGCCCCAACTCATCAACTGGGTTGTTTCATAAGTGGACTCAAAGAACCTGTGTGAACTGATGTACAGGCTACTCAACCAATGTCCATCATGGATGCCATTGGTCTTGTCCATTTGTTTGAAACCAGACATGCAAAAAGACCTATAGTCTTGGAAGTAAGGCGGTCAACGAACATGGAATCGATGCCACCACCGCTGCCTTCGACAAACTTGGCAAGGAACAAAACACCACCAATAAGGTGATTGAGTGCAGGCGAAATACAATAAAGAAGAAAAAAGGGGACTATGCTTTAATTGTGGCGAGAGTTTTACACCAGGCCATCGGTGTAAAAAATTATTTTTCATTGAAGGAATAAGTGTAAACAAAGAGGAAGGAGAGGAAGATGGAGAAGATGAACGGTTGATAGACAACGAGCATGACCTAGAGATTTCACTCCACGCCATTGTGGGATCAACCCCACCGCAAACCATGAGAATCAGAGGTGTAGTGAAGGGGTATGGCATCACAGTTTTGCTTGACACCAGGAGCTCCCACAATTTTTTGAATACCTCATTCGCTAATGCAATGGGTTTACCACAACAACAAATGCGGGGGATGAAGGTAATGGTAGCCAATGGTGAGAAGTTAGATTGTAAGGGAAGGTGTGATGGAGTTCAAATATCTTTCCATGGTAGTTTGTTCACCATTGATTTTTTCCTATTAGCCATTGAAGGATGTGATGCAGTTCTAGGCACTCAATGGATTCGGACTTTGGGATCCATCTGTTTGGATTTTAACAAGATGATGATGAACTTCGATTATTTGGGAAGACGGATAGAGTTGAAGGGGATCAAAGGTCCAAGACATAAAGTGGTGGAAGGAGGAGTCGCAGCCAAAGAATTAAGGTGGAAAAAAATTGGTTTGCTGTGCCAGTTGTTTCCATCCGAGCCCCTGAGTGGAAATGCAAAGAAACCGAATTCTTCCATTAAATTGGGTGCTAGTTTTGTAGGTCCATCAACACTTACCGTTGGCTTGAAGGCAATATTACAGGAGTTCAAAAACTTATTTGCAGAGCTAACAAGACTTCCTCCAGACCGAACACATAATCACAAGATAGCATTGAAGTAGGGTGCAAGACTAGTCAACGTGAGGCCATATCGCTACCCACACTACATAAAGGGAGAAATCAAGAAAGTCATCACCAGTCTACTGCAATCCGGTGTGGTGCAACCAAGTAGCAGCCTATATTCTTCACTTGTATTGATGGTGAAAAAGAAAGATGGCTCATAGCGACTATGCGTGGATTATAGAGCTCTCAATCTGATCACAATAAAGGAAAAATCTCCTATACCTTTCATCGATGAGCTACTAGACGAATTAAATGGGGTGAAGGTATTTTCAAAACTTGATCTCCGCTCGGGTTACCATCAGATAAGGATGCATGGCTCGGATATTGAAAAAACAACGTTTCGCACTCACCATGGGCATTATGAGTTCCTCGTTATGCCATTTGGACTTACAAACGCACCGGCAACATTTTAGTCGCTGATGAACGAGATTTTTAAGCTCGTGTTGCGAAGATATGTCTTAGTCTTCTTCGATGATATTTTAATTTATAGTTGAAATTGTGAGGAACATCTTACACATCTCAAGAATGTTTTAAAAGTGTTGCAAGCTAACCAACTTTTTGTGAGAATGGAAAAGTGTCAGTTCGGGCAGGGACAAGTAAGTTATTTGAGATATTTGATATCCGACAAAGGGGTCTCCATGGACCCTGAACAAATCGCAGCTATGAATAGATGGCCTCGACCTCAGTCCATCAAGGAGTTACGCGGATTGACAGGATACTACCAAAAATTCATCTGCCACTATGGGATGACCATAAGTCCCTTAACTCAGCTTTTAAAAAAAGATAGTTTCAGTTGGAATAAGCAAGCTGAAGAAGGCTTTCAAAACCTCAAGCGAGCTATGACCACTGGATCGGTATTGTCACTTCCAAATTTTTCCTTGCCGTTTGTGGTGGAGTGTGACGCGTTCGAGGTAGGCTTGGGGGTGGTACTTATGCAAGAAGGGAAGCCCGTGGCCTATTTCAGCAAGTTTCTTCAAGGACATAATTTGAGCAAATCAACTTATGAGAAAGAAGTCATCGCACTGGTAGCAGCCATTCAAAATTGGTGACCCTATTTGCTTGGGGCCAAGTTCATTGTCCGGACAGATCACAAGAGCTTGCGACATTTGTGTGACGCCCCGACTCCTACGTGCAAAACAACACAGGAATTGTGACGTTAGGATGATGACAACACGGGTCACGCATCCCAACGACAAGTGTTAAAGTATGTGCAACAAATAAACAGTGCACAACAAAACGCAGCTGCTAAATAATAAATAAGTCACTAAATACCAGAATTTTAATTAATACAATTATCCAAAAATACAGTAAAAAGCCAAATACATACACGAGAGAGAAATAATTTCCATAATCCAAAACAGCAGCAACCACATGCCACTTATCCACGGAGCCGATCCCTAAGGCTCGTCGTCCTCATTCTCATCTGCACCAAAATCTACGGTACCAAAAAATGGTACTGCAGATAAGTAATAATCCAAATAATCTCCAAGATCAAAATACATTTAATGCGACCAACATGCATGCATATGATGAAATATGCACCAAATCCAAAAATATCATTTTTCTCCAAAAAATGAATATTTTCCAACACACGCCAAAAATTCTATTTTTAGCCCAAAAACATAATCCGTCATTTTCCTAAAAAATGATTTACACAAAAATATTTGTTGGACACTGTAGGCGGGAATCACAGGCGGAACTCTACCACCATCCCTATTGCGTGCACCGTAGGCGGGAATCGCAGGCGGGACAACACCACCATCCCTACACGTATACCGTAGGTGGGAATCGCAGGCGGGACTATACCACTATCCCTGCTTACCACTATCCCTACAGTTCCTTTCCGCACAACACAAAAATCCATTAGAGCACTGTAGGCGGAAATCATAGGCAGGACAACACCATCATCCCTGCTTACCACCATCCCTACGTGTACACCATAGGCAGGAATCACAGGTGGGACTATACCACCATCCCTACAGTCTCTTTTCCTTTTTCCACAAAATCCAGTTTTCCAATGAACACATGAACATGAATGCAATTATACGAAAATCCAGTTTTCAATTTACAAACATGAACATGCGTGCACATGCAATATACCAGACCAACAACAATATCCAATGACCAATCCACAATCACAATAGTAATTTCCAACAACCAGCCATATCACAATATAACCAATCACAGTAATATTAAACGAGTCAGCGCAAAAATATATTAAAATCTCAAAAAATGTTTGAAAAAATACTTACAGCGCCATAAAAATATTTTTGGAGGATCACGGAGGAATGGGAAGCACCAAAATCGCAACTCCACAGTGTAAAAACAGTGTAGCCGAAATACACAGTGAACCCAAAATCATACGGGGCCAAACGAAGACTTGGAAACGGTAGAGTAGGGCCTCTGGAGGTCGGTGAAGCTAATGGTGATGGTCTTTGGCCGTGGGTGGTGGCCAAAACTGGTGTTTTAAGGCTGAAAAGTTTGAAACAAAGAGGGTGTTCGTGGGGGTGGCTCCGGCGGTGGATCGGGGCCGGGGTTGGGTCCAAAAGGTTGTTAGAGGGCCGGTGATGAGGTGGTTAAGAGGTGGCCGGAGGTGGTCGGACGGTGGCGGAACGACGAAATGAAGCTCACGGCTCGCGGCGGCGTTAGCTGGCCTGGGATTTGGTGGGCTGACTCGCCGGCAACTGGGGAAGCCGGTGGTGCCGGTGGTGAAGGCCACGGATGGCTGGCGGCGATACTGGCTGGATGAGAAGCAGACGACGCGGGGGAGAGGAGAGAGAGAGCGTATCGGGCTGGGGGGATCCGAAGGAGGAAAGAGGAAAAAGAGAAAGAAAAAGGGAAGAAAAAGAAAAAGAAAAGGAAGAAAAAGAGATCCAGTCGTTTCATCTAGGGTTTCAAAATGATCCAACGAAGAGGATTTTAAAACTACTAGGTAAATAAAATAATCCAAACGCAGTGAAATACTCAATTAAAACAATAATAATTTTAAAACCCATAAACAACTAATTTAAATTAAAGATCAATTTAAATGCAAAATAATAAATACTATTAAGAAAATCCATTAAAAATAATTTTCACAACTTAAAAATATTATAAAATAATATATCAAAACTCCCTTAATTTTAAAACAAGAGAATAAATTTTTAAATAAATTAAAATAATCTTTCTTTAAAAAAATACACTAAAATACGGATTGTTACAATTTGTGGGGCCAAACTATTGCCATCGAAGCTCAACAAAAATGGCTTGTGAAATTAATGTGGTATGATTTTGTCATTGAGTATACAAAGGGGAGGGAGAACTCAGCGGTGGACATTTTGTTGAGGCCCAATAAGCATGAATCATCAAATGTGGAAAAGGCACGAATACTAGCACTCAGTTGCCCCCTATCCAGTTGGACGGACACAATCAGAGAAGAGATTGAGAATAAGCTTGAGTTGAAGAAATTGGAAGAAAATATCCAAAATGGGGAGGTCGTTGGTCCTTGGGGATACAAAGCAGGGATGATTTTCTTCAAGGATTGAATTTACTTGCAAGCTAACTCTTCCCTCATTCATACCATTCTCAATGAATTTCATGCAGGCACACACAAGGGCTTCCACATGATGTGGTAGCGATTAAAGACGGTATTCTATTGGTCCAGGGCAAGAGCACAAGTTAAAAAATTTATTCGATAATGTGACGTGTGCCAACGACACAAGAGCGAGCATACCAAGCCAGCCAGACTTCTCCAACCGCTGTCGATACCAGCAGTTGTTTGGTCCGATATATCAATGGATTTCATCACTGGGCTACTAAGCTCTTATGGAAAAAATGTTATCTTTGTGGTTGTTGATCGTTAGTCGAAGTTTGCCCATTTTATACCACTCAAACAGCCATTTTTAGCAATGTCAATGGCCCAGATTTTTTTTGAGAATATATTTAAATTATTCGGTTTGCTGACGTTCATTGTTTGTGATCGTGATCCGACTTTTACCAGTAGGTTCTGGCTTGAGTTGTTCCACTTGCAAGGAATTTAATTTAATTTTAGTTCCTCATATCATCCACAAACAGACGGCCAAACCGAAGTGGTTAATCGAACATTGGAAATGTGTTTGAGGTGTTTCACCAGTGGGACACCAACAGGCTGGGTTAAGTGGCTACCATGGGTGGAGTACGTCTATAATACTAGCACACATTCGAGTTCAAGAAGAACCCCATATGAAGTTGTCTGTGGCCGTAAACCCCCCACTCTTCTATCCTATGTGCATGGCACGACAATAGTTGAATCAGTGGCACAAACACTAGAAGAAAGAGACTGGCTTATTAAGGAAGTTCACCTCAAACTCTAGCAAGCCCTGAACAGAATGAAGGTCCAGTACGATAAAGGACACCGAGAAAAGAGTTTTCAAACAGGGGATTATGTCTATGTACGTCTACAGTCGTATAGGCAGCAAATGGTGGAAAGGAGAACTAATATGAAATTATCAGCTAAGTATTATGGGCCATTCAAGATTATTGCGCGAGTGGGACAGGTAGCATATCGGTTGGAACTACCTCAGGGTGCACGAGTTCATCCTGTATTTCACATGTCTCTCTTGAAGTTAAAACTTGGACAAAGCACTGATGCAACTACTGAACTACCGAAAATCCCGCTCAATGCACCACCAATTTCTCCATAGGCTATTTTATCTCAATGTGGGCATGGACAGCAGGCATAAGTTTTGGTTCACTGGAAGGGCAGCAATCCGACTGAGGCCACTTGGGAGAATCAGGCGTTGATCAAGGCTCAATTTTTAGAATTCTTCCTTGAGGACAAGGAACACCTTGAAGAGGGGAGGAATGTTACGGGAGTTTAGCTCCAAGACATCCACTTTCCATTTTACTGCTTTTTGAATAAGCGAGTTGAGGCGTTGACTTGCCTTATTTTTATGTAATCAATTAGCTATGATTGTTGTTAAGTTGGCATCAATTATGTACGTCCGAATAAGTCATTGTAAATCCTTCCTTGTAAGTTTATTGTTTATAAGTTTGGGAAGTTTATTATGAATGATATCAAGAAAATATCCCAGCAACGTGTTGCTGAGGTGGGATTTCTCACAAAACAATCTAACTTTTTTTTTTTATTCATTCATAATAGGTAAAGTACGTTGGGTTGATCCTGCGTCTTTTTCTATTGATCTACCAGTTACTCCATCGATTGCTCGTGCTCGTAACAATATGCTTGCCATATGATTGTGTCTAGTCTAATCTAAATATGTTCTGCATTTTGTTATGATTTTCTAAGAATTTTCAGGTGTATTATGTTGTGAGACCTATAAAACTAGTTTTACAATCTAAATTACCACGTCAGTTTATGAGTTTATTTTTAAAAATCTCTTTATGATTATAACACTTCTCTTGAATTCAAGATTGCATACTTTAAATAATAATAAAAAAAAAGATTGCACATTTTAATATTATACAAATCATTTTTCTTAAAGGTTGAAAGTGAAAAAGACCCAAGAAATTAATCATATAATATTTATTACTATTTAAATTAGTATTTTAAATAATAAAATGTTATCATTAATATTTTTTATTAATTTTTAAAGTGACATCAAATAATTAAAAAAATCATATACTTTTTTTGCCTAAATATAATCCAAAAATATGATAATTAAAAAGAGGATGAATAAAAAATATTGCATGTTAAATAAATTTTAGGAAAATTGTGATGTATTATCTTATAAATGATATTAGACAGAGTATCCAATTTCTAATAAATCTAAAATTTATATATATATATATATATATATATATATATATATATAAACATTACCCATTCTCTTGTCTCAGGTTAACTCCAGCGTTTAAGACGTGGAATCGGGTCAAAAAGGCACCACTTTCTCCTATTCGTTCTGAGCCGGGAAAGCAGAGCTGTTAAACCCTAAATCTCGAGAGGTGTTGAATCAAAGATGGACAAAAGCATGCTCGCAGACTTGGAGTCTCTTCCTGAAGAAGATAAGGTTCGAATGTCCACCATGATCGAACAGCTTCAGATCCGCGACAGGTTCTCTCTCTAATCAATCCCCAACAATTCCTTGATTATATTTATATTTGCAAAATCGTACCGCTACTTCCATTTTCGTTAACAAAACTCTAGTCTTCAGCAGTTTTTTATGGGCTTAAGGTTTTGAACTTTAAGGCACGGGAATTCAAACTCAAATATGTTTTTGTTCTTGTGATCTTTTAAATTTATTTAAGATATAAACAGTGATATGTGGATGCTTAATTAGATTGGGATTTTCAGAGGTAAACATTGCGATTGACGTTTCATCTTAAAGATAGGAAAAAGAAATTATTGGGGCGGTGATAGAAAAGAATTTTCTTCGTTATTTTTTGGGCGGTTAGTTCGCAAGAGAATGGAATAGAAAAATAATGGGCGGTTGTCTTGTTGGGAAAATGATGCTAATTAATATGATGGTCGCCACTGTGTTATCCAAAATGCTGAAAATGCTTGGTTGTTTTTCCAGCTATTCATCTTAAAGATATCGATTTATAAGATTAAGAATAAATTTGTAAGACGTGAGTCAATGAAACAGTACATAGAAGCCTTGAATCCTTTATTCTAAACCTTATAAGGCTGATATATGACGTGTTGATCAGTGAGCTAATGACACATATAGAGAACTGAATAATTTGTGCATCAATAGTTTAACATGTTTTGACTTTTACTGGTTCCAAGGAATGGCTAATATCTCCACTGCTAAGCTGTTTCTTACCCTGCGTTTGGACTCCTATTTTATTTGTACACAATCGATGGAGGCCTTTGTGACTAATATTTCGACTTCTTCAATAGCATGGTCTGTCTTTGTTTTTTCCTAAAAAAACTCCAGTCTATATTCTTGGTTGATTTTAAATATCCATTACATGGTATTTCTAGTGCAAAACATTGTTTACACTGTTCTTACCTCTACCCTATGTCTGCCTATCTGCATGGACCTTGTAAAAATTGAATATGCTATAATAAGCAAGAATCGTCTGTGGAATTTCTATATATGGTGTGTTGTATCTGGCCATAAATATCACAGACCTAATCAAGAGTGCTTCCGAGAATATCATTCCTAACCTACTCTAGATTTTACATTGACCTTGCCCTGAGAGATGGACATGTAAAGTGTGTGGCCGAGGAGGCATTCTCTTTCTTCAGATATAATTCTGTTCTCAGATATTTTTAGCAGCCAGAGATATCTGCAACTTTTAGTAGTGGACAGATGAGGAAATAATTAGTGTTATAATAACGGTGTCTAATTAAGTACAGGAAAGGACTGATTGTGCTTGTATACAAATTAATACTTCTCATTGCAACTTATAAATGATAAATGTCCTTCATCCCATCGGTTTGGTTTCTTATGTGTTTGTATAATAGAACTTGTTCTTTTCTCTAGTTATCAATACTGCCAGTTTTGAATCCTGAGATAAGAAAGTAAAATCTTCAGTAAAGACGTTAATGTTGTTCTAGTTTTAAGGCCTCTAATTTTGCCCTATTGTTTTCTTGATTAAAACAAATTACAGTCTAAGGATGTATAATTCATTGGTGGAGAGATGTTTTATGGACTGTGTGGACACTTTCCAACGGAAATCCTTGACCAAGCAAGAGGAGACGTGTGTGCGTCGGTGCGCTGAGAAGTTCCTGAAGCACTCTATGCGTGTTGGCATGAGATTTGCGGAGCTAAACCAAGGAGCAGCTACTACAGATTAAGGTGTTTTTGGACCACTTGCGGCATAGAACTCTTGTAACACCCGGATTTGGTTTATTTATTAGTTCCATCCTTGTTACTCCCGTCTTCATGATAAGAAGAATAATTTGTTTGTTTATCCCAACTGAGTTTTGCAATCGGCAGGGGATAGAAACGGACATGATAGATATTATGGATTATTTATAATTTCTCAAGATTTAGTTGCATGCCTGTCAAGTGAGCTCATTGAGTATGAGAGCTCTGGTGTCTATCCACTAGCAGAGTTCGGCTTCTGGAATTTTTGAACTTGCTGCTTTGGCAATTGCATCAGGCTGCGCAAGTTAAGCATTTAGACTTATGTAGTTCTGGTAATTTTCGAACGGATGATGCTACTTAGCATGTCAATAACAAGTCATTTTTATTTAAATAAAGGAGAAATTAAAAAAATGAAAAAGAATAATTTTTGTTGATGGTCGTAAAAAAGGATTGTCAAAATGGATGCCAAGGGTCATTTTCCATTGACGAACAGAGAGCAGCTATACACATGCTTGGGAATTTGATATGTGCAGGGCTAGGCAATCTCTCCTCTTCTTGATAGTTAATATATATATATATATATATCTATATTTATAAATTATATGGTGTTGATCTCAACTAAATTTAACACCCCTTCCCAAGAGGGAGGATCCCATTTTAAAGTTATCGGTTTACCCACTTCGTCAAAAACAGTCATTAACTAGGACTGAAACAATTCGTGGAAGAAGAGAGAAAAGTATACTTAAAACACTTGATTGTTTATTTTCACATGTTTTGATGGGCCAAACTGACACTAAAATCTCAAAGAAAAACTCTAAACACAGCCACAACGGTGTAGGCCTTGCGGACAACTTCCATCGTGTTTAACGAAGCGGTTCGATTAGTAACTGGTGTTGAAACAGTGCATGTAGCGGAAAAGAAAAAACCCAGAGAGAGAGAATTGGAAATGGGAAACAGGGATTGTTGCTAAGAATGAGACTGGAGAAGTGTTGGTGGACCACCGATCTAAGAGAGAGGAAGAGAACTGAGAAGATATTTCCGGATTGATTGCTAGGAAACGAAGGGAAAAGAAGGGGGTGGGGGAAGCTCCACGCAACAAAATTTCAGATATTTCTTTTCTTTTGCTCCGGATTCGCCGCAAAAATGCTTAGTAACTGAAATTTAAATACCAAACAAACAAAAAATACCAACAACTCACATAAAGGGCAGGTTTCATCTCATCATTATATTTTTTTTGAATTTGTATATAAAATATAATAAATAATTTAATTTTTTCAAATCTCAATTCAACTTTTTCAAATCTTAATTCAAAATTTTTTAATTTCAAAACAATAATAATATTAAAAAATATTATTTTAAACTTCAACCTAAAACAAAAAATTTTATCTCACCCCAAACCTACCCTAAGAAATGCAAAACTACCTTGAGAAATCAAAGTAAATCTGGGAGATGAGAGAGGAGTCGCTTATGGAGTACTTGTTCGGCAGTGGTGGCGAAGAAGACCATGGGTGGGCGGTGCGATGGTGATGAGTTTGCTTTGGGTTCACTGGCAGGGTGCAACACTTCGGCCAAGAGTTTTCTTGAACGAAAAGCATGATACCGATATTGTTAGGATAGAAAATAAGAAATGAATAGAATGGATAATGATTGATCTGTTCGAGAAGATCACTCACCAAGATATCTATTGGCTTGAATTGTTCTGCCTTTTCTTCATTGATGCAAACAATATTTATAAACAAATGACTCTACTGACTTGGCAAAATAATTTCCAACGTACAGGGAATTAAATAACTGATTGGCACATGCTGCCGAAATACTTGGAAATAAATAACAGACCAAAAAGCAAGACACGACCAATGACTCACACGATAATCTGTAGACGAACATCTCTTGGTAGCAGATTGGTTATTTGCAATTTTGACTAATTCAACTGAAAGGATAAGAAAGTAAGGCAGTGGGCCTATGGGCTTAATAGCAAAGAGAGCATCGCATTAACAAGGCCTGGCCCGTAACATTCCCCTCCCCTTGGGCAACCTTGTCCACAAGGTCTGGAAAGTCCTTCTTCAATTGATAGAAATCAGTCCACGAGGCATCTTGAAGAGAGAGACCTCTCCATTGAACCAGTACCTCGACGCTCGCCTTATTGTTACGTTTCACCATTTTGCATTGAAGAAGCTTTCCAGGCTCAGGTCGGAGAGATCCATCGGCAGCAATTGGTGGCAACTTGGTGGACAGGAGGTTGCGGCAATCCAATTTTGGCTTCAAGCAGGAGGGGATGAACTCTAGAGTCACCAGGAAGCTCCAAACGGTATGCTACTGTTCCTATTTTTTCTAGAATCTTATAGGGACCATAGAAACGAGGAGATAATTTCTGATTGCGCCAATTGATGATGGATTATTGTTGATAAGGTTATAATCGTAAATAGACAAAATCTCCAATCTGAAATGCACGATCTGACCTTCTCATATCGGCATATTTCTTCATTCGAGCTTGTGCAAAGTAAAAAATTTGCTGTAATAATCATAGTATCTCATCCCTAGAACGCAAGTGTTCTCGACAGCAGGAAGCTTCGTTGTACGTGGAGAAAAAGGAAGAAGCTTCGGGGGTGGGTATCCACAGACAACCTCAAAAGGTGTTAGTTTTGTGGAAGTATGAATATTTGTGTTGTACTACCATTCAGCCAAAACCAACCAATTTTTCCAATCCCTGGGCTTAGCACGGGAAAAACTCCTTAGATATTGTTCCACACTTTTATTCACGATCTCTGTTTGGCCATCTGATTGTGGAAGATAAGCCGAAGAGAATTGCAAGGATGTTCCCTGCAACTGAAACATTTCTTTCCAAAATAGGCTTGTAAAAGTGGGATCACGGTCGGTGACTATGGAGGTCGACATGCCATGTAATTTAAATATATGCTCTAAAAAAATAGTAGCTATTTTTGAAGTTGTATATGGATGAGATATGGCAATGAAATATGCATACTTGGAGAGTCGATCCACAACGACCATAATAACACTACACCCATGAGAAAGAGGTAGACCTTTAATAAAATCCATAGAAATATCCGTCCATACCTTAGTAGGAATGGGGAGAGATTGAAGTAGACCAGGTGTAGGAATATTTTCCAAGTTATTCCTTTGACAATTTTCACATTTCTGAATGAAGGTGCGTATGTCCCGACGCATTCCTTTCCAATAAAACTCAGATTTTAATCTGTGGTAGGTCTTGTGGAACCCAGAGTGGCCTCCGCATTAGTTCTAGAAGCATATCTCGCATAGGAGATTGGCAACAACAAAAATTCTGTTTTTGTAAAAAATCAATCCATCCTTCATGGAATAAATAGAAGGATCGAGGTTCCCTTTACGAAATTGATCCTGCAAGGTAATTAGTTCAGGAGAAGTGGCATATTCAGAACGTAAAGTAGATAACCAAGAAGCTAAAGGAAGTGTAAGAGGCGAGAGTTCTCCATGATCCTTCATAGATAATGCATCCGCAACAGAATTTTCTTTGCCCTTTTTGTAGTGCACTTCAATGTCGTACCCCAAAAGTTTAGTGAGCCATCGTTGTTGAGTGGGAGTGCCCACACGTTGATCCAACAAATATTTGAAACTTTGTTGGTCAGTTTGAACCACAAATTTCTGTCCCAAGACATAGGGTCGCCACTTTTTAATTGCCAAGACCAAAGCAAGTAATTCCTTTTCATAAGTGAAAAGTGCAAGAGCCTTGCCCTTCAATGCTTGACTTAAAAAAGCAATTGGTTTACCTTGTTGTAAGAGAACTACTCCAATGCCATAATCTGATGCATCACATTAAATTGTAAAAGGTTTAGAAAAATCAGGAAGCACTAAAACAGGAGGTGATGTTACAGCCCTTTTGAGGTCTTGAAATGAGAATTTGGCTTCGTCAGACCAAGTGAAATTGTTTTTACGAAGTAAGGTTGTTAAAGGGGCTGCAATGATGCCATAATTTTTAATGAACTTCCGATAATATCCCGTAAGTCCTAGGAACCCATGAAGTGACTTTAGAGTATTTGGAAAAGGCCAATTGAGCCTAGACTCGATTTTGGTTGGATCGGCCTGCACACCTTCTTTAGAAATGAGGTGACCAAGGTAATTAATTTCATTGCAACCAAAACTACACTTAGAAAGTTTTGCATAGAGTTGATGTTGCTGCAAGGTCTCAAGTATAAGTTTCAAGTAATGAATATGTTCATCCATAGTGTGACTATAGACTAAAATATCATAAAAAAAAAAAAAAACCAAAAGCAACTTACGAAGATAGGGGCAAAAAATTTCATTCATTAAACTTTGAAAGGTAGCGGGATCATTAGTCAAGCCAAAAGGCATAACTAGAAATTCATAATGGCCATCATGCGTGCGGAAAGCTGTTTTTGGGACATCATGAGGAAAAACTCTGATTTGATGGTATCCCGAATGAAGGTCAAGTTTGGAAAAAATGGTGGCCCCATGTAATTCATCAAGTAGTTCGTCAACAATAGGAATTGGAAATTTGACCTTGATAGTCTCTTTATTTAGAGCCCTATAATCGATACACAATCACCAACTTGCATCTTGTTTATGTACCAATAAAACGGGTGATGCAAATGGGCTTTGGCTAGGACGAATAACCCTGGTAATGAGCATTTCTGTGATTAATTTTTCAATTTCAGTTTTCTGAAAACATGGGTAGCGGTAAGGCCTAGTGAAAACTGGTTTGGTTCCTTCATAGAGATCAATATGGTGGTCATGAGTGCGGGTTGGTGGTAAACCAGTAGGAGTCTGAAAAACAGATTGAAAAGTGTCTAAAATAGGCTGGAGTGTGGGGTGAATTTGAGTGGTAGGGGTGGAGAATTCAGGACTCTCAATTAAGTGTAACACCATACCTCGTTTGTTTCTTTTAGCTGCCTTCCCGAAGTCGTTACCTCCCACCAGTGAGAATGCAGAAGGAATAAGGCCTTGGAGCACCACCTTGCAGCCCTTGTAAGTAAAGGCCATAGATAACTTTGAAAAACCCCATAGAATAGGCCCAAGAGTTTTCAACCATTGAACACCTAAGACCATATCACAACCACCCAAGGGGAGGACAAAACATTCTGTGCAAAAGTGATTACCTTGCATCTGAAAAGCTTCAGATTGCGTAAGTCCTTCACTACAGATAGCTTCGCCATTTGCAACCTTGACTGTCAACCCCGGTGTATGGCATAGAGGTAATTGTGCTTTGGTTACAACGGAGGGATCCACAAAATTGTGGGTGCTTCCGGTGTCGATCAACACAACAATTCGTACACCATGAATAGAGCCAATAAGCCGCATTGTTCTTGGGTATGGAGAACCAACAAGAGCATGGATGGAGATTGCTGGTTCAGGTTCTTTGGCATTGGGTTCCGTGTTTAGAAGTTTTGAACTTATCCCACTTGCTTCTAGAAGTTTGGTAGGGCATGGAACCGCATCCTCCTCATCGAAATCTTCACATTCCATAATGAAAAGCTTGGTAGATTTGCAACGGTGGCCAGAGCCCCACTTGTCATCACAATTGTAGCACAATCCCTTGTCTCTTCATTCCTTCATTTGGATTGGAGACAAACCGAAATTCTAGTTGTTAGCTCGGGAAGAGCCAAATGGGGCTTAAGAGAACCCATTAGAATGCGAACAATTCGCTTTAGGGCTGCCACATTTTCTTCTTGCATCTTAGCTATGCCAAAAGCAGTCAATAAAGAAGATGGCTGCATCATGAGCACCATATAGCAAATATTTTCACGTAATCCACCCAAGAAACAGCTGAGTTTGTAATATTCAGCTAGTCCATGGAGTTGATTAGAAAGATGCTCAAATTCAGACTTGTAAGCTTCCATCGTTGTTGTTTGTCGCAGCTTTCTGAGGGCTTCCATGGGATCTTCATAAACAGATGACCTAAAACGAGTTAACAAGGCACGCTCAAATACCTACCAATTTGTGAATGCACCAGCTGCTTCTAGTTCCTGGAACCATGTCAAAGCTTTGATATGAATGGAAGCTAATAAAACACGGTGCTTTGGATGTGGTTGATGGTATCTAAAAAATTGATTGGCTCGATACAACCACCCGTTAGGGTCAGCTCCATCAAATGAGGGAAACTCCAAGCGAATGGTTTTGGTTTGAATGCCACTAGTATCTTCAAATAGAGGATTCAAAGAGTGTGTGACCATTTTTGCAGTGGTTTCAGCGTCCACTTTCTTGCCTTCATGCTTTAACAGTAGCTCTAAATTAGAAGCCACTACTTTGACTTGTTGTGCTAATCCTTCCACAGTTTGTTACAGGTGTGCTTCCTGTTTTTCATGTGTCTCCTGGACATGCTTCAAGGTGGCTAAGGAGTCGGCTAACTGGGAGTAACGAGTACTGACATTACCTTCAGCCCTGGATGCACTGACTCTTGATACCAATGTTAGGATAGAAAATAAGAAATGAATAGAATGGATAATGATTGATCTGTTTGAGAAGATCACTCCAAGATATCTGTTGGCTTGAATTGTTCTGCATTTTCTTCATTGATGCAAACAATATTTATAAACAAATGACTCTACTGACTTGGCAAAATAATTGCCAACGTACAAGGAATTAAATAACTGACTGGCACATGCTACCAAAATACTTGGAAATAAATAACAAACCGAAAAGCAAGACACGACCAACGACTCACACGATAATCTGCAGACGAACAGCTCCTGGTAGCAAATTGGTTATTTGCAATTTTGACTAATTCAACTAAAAGGATAAGAAAGTAAGGCAGTGGGCCTATGGGCTTAATAGCAAAGAGAGCATCACATTAACGAGGCCTGGCCCGTAATAGATACTGTAACAATGGGAGAAAAAATATGCAAGATTAAACAAAATTTGAGAGAGAGGTAGACGTCTGCGTGAGACTTTCTTTGCCGCCCGAGAAAGAGGAAGTGAATTGAGAAATTTTCTTTGCGTCTGCGTTTTCTTCTTCCACGATTTTTTTTAATAATAATATAAGCATGTCAATGACTTGCACATACATGCACAACGTGTGCTTGTATGTAGCAGAACTCAATCTCAAAATGGGGTTCGAATTGCATTAAGTTTACAGATGCAAGTGAAAATGGGTTGTAGCTTAATTGGGGAAAATGTCATTTACCCTAAATTAAAAGTAGAGTGCTTAACGATTTACTAGGAAATGATGGAAAAGGTCCTTGAAGAGGATGTGGTACTAAATCCTAAGCTAGAGGAGGCAAGATTAAAATAGTTCAATATTTAAATTTTCGCAATTGGTGTTTCTTTCTCACCTAAATCATCCATCTTCAACTATCTTTCTCTATTAACTCTTGGGCTATTCTTGCTAAATGCGTCTCTGTCTCTCTTCTTATTTCGCTATCTTTTTCCTTCGAATATGAAATTAGGAAGATGGGGCAATGCTCTCAAGTTTCCAAACAAATAGGGGACTTGAGAGCTCCCTATTAGTCTCGGATGCATTATGTCGTGTTGATGAAATTGTTAATATGGGGGAGGTACCTGAGTGTACCAAAAATGTTGTAATGACTGAACTAGTTATTGATTAATGCAAGTTTAATTTCGTATGACTTCAGGTAAAGAAAAAAAAAAGTCCCCATACAAGCAGGATCCTTACCTTAAAGCAACAAAACTTTTTTGTGTTTGCACAATGCATATGTAAATGACATCGGGAAATTGTCCATACCCTTTGGTCCAGAACAAGGATTTATCGAAGTTAAGTTAACATTGTTCCCAACAATCTGAAGCATAATAATCTGGTTGCAAAAAAGAAAAGAAAATGGAAGATACAATTACGATTTTATCGTAGCAACAAGAGTCTGCTTGGGTGGATAGGGAAAATCAAGAAAATAGACTTAATAAAGTGTTGCAACAAATCTCAAGAATTTCAGTCAATGGTTCGTTGGGTAATGAAGTTACAGGAAGAAATTGTATTGATAATTAGAGTTTTGGTAGGAAAGGAGGTGGGGAGATACACCATCGAGACACTTTTGACATGGGTTTTCCAAAAAGGATTGAGTTGGAATTCCAAAGATTTTCTGGCAAGAACCCTTCTGCATTGACTTACAGAGCTAATTAGAACTTCTTATACCATCAAGTTGCTCCTGGTCAAAGAATTTTTATAGATTCATTTCATATGGATGAAGAGGTGCTGATATGGTTTCAAGATACCAGAGAGGCAGGGGCTTTCCTTTCATGGGAGGAGTTTGTGCAAGCTATCCATATTAGGTTTGGGTCATTGCCTTATGCTGATCCAATGGAGGCTCTTATAAGGTTGAAAGTATTGTCACCACATATAAAATTGAGTTTGAATTGCTTTCTATTAGAACTAAAGGCATTTCTGGGAAAAAAAAAAAGGCTTAGCTGCTTCTTAAGTGATTTAAGAGATGAAATTAGGATGTTGAATCCTACAAATCTAAATGATGCATTCGGATTAGTAAAGATTTAAGAGCAGTATGTGTGGAGTATAAGAAGAACATGAAAGAATGGGTCTTTTGACTCTAGTTAGCAAGGGTGAGGGTCAAATATGTATAAATTTGACCAAACGAGATCTATCTTGGGAACTCCTAAAGCACAACCTATAACCAAAATGCCCTATTGAGAAGTTACTGAGGTCCAAATGCAAGAGTGAAGGAAAAAGGGTCTTTTCTATTTCTGTGAGGAAAAATGACATCAAGGGCATTAGTGCATTAGGCCAAAATTGTACTTATTAGAGTGAATGGACTTGTATGATAGTATTACCAGTAAAATAAAATTGGAAATGGAATAAGTGAAAGAGTTTGCAAAAGGGGTAGTATAGGAATGTGCTAAGATTGCTTTCATTTCAATTTAGGCTGTGGGGGGTACACTAAGCCCTAAAACAATGAGGTTAGTGGAGCAGTTGAAGAAGAGAAGAGTTGTTCTTTAGTAGATATTGGTAGTACCCACAACTTTGTGGATACTTTAGTAGCTTCAAAGTATGATTTGTTGGTTCAGAAGTCCCACTCCATTCAAGTCAAGGTTGCCTATGGGGATGTGTTGAATAGTGAAGGGAAGTGCACAATAGTTGTTATACTGGTGTAAGGTACAACCTGTGCACTGATTTTTTTTTATTTTTTTTACACTATCACTGGGAGGTTGTGATATAGTGTTAGAAGTGCATTGGCTCTTGTCATTGGGCCCATTCTTTGGGACTTTGTGGAATTAAAGATGGAATTTACTTACAAAGGCAAGCTAATATGTTTGAAAGGTCTCACCTCCACATGTAGTAGCTTAAATGATGATAGGAAATTTCAAGAATTTCTGAAATGGAGCATGAAGGCTTACTTTGCAGCTGGTAGGTTATTTTTGCACCGTTAGGACAGTTTAATAAGGTTTTTCAGGAACCAAAGGGTTTACCTCCACAGAGAACTCATGACCATCAAATACCCTTGAAATAAGAAGCATTACCAATGAGTGTGAGACCCTATCAATACCCTTATTATCAAAAGACTGAAATTGAAAAAATTATGAAAAAATTGCTAGAGTTAGAGTCTGGTGTCATTAGACCAATTCAGTCCCCATTTTCTTCCCTTGTTTTGTTGGTAAGGAAGACTGATGGTTCATAGAGGATGTGCATTGATTATAGGGTGTTGAATGAAGCTACAATGAAAGACAAGTATCCCATATGTGTGGTCCAATGAACTTTTTGGCTCAACTGTGATTTGTAAGCTAGACTTGAGATCAGGATATCACCAAATCCGCATGAAGGAGGACATTCACAAGATAGCATTTAGAACACATGAAGGCCATTATGAGTTCCTTGTAATGCCTTTTGGATTCACTAATGCACCTTATACATTTCAGGGGCTTATGAATGATGTGTTCAGACTATTCTTAAGGCAATTTGTCATTGTTTTCTTTGATAACATCCTTGTTTATAATAAGGATTTACAATCCCATTTGGTGCATTTATCCACTGTGTTGCAGACATTGGAGAAATATCAATTATATGCTATGAGGTATAAATGTAAATTTGCTTGTGTTGAAATAGAGTATTTGGGACATATAATATCTGAGGAAAGGGTTAGGGTAGAGCCTTAGAAGTTGGAATCTATCGTAAACTGACCACTACCTAAGAATGTGTAATATTTGAGGGGTTTCTTAGGGATGATAGGTTACTATAGAAAGTTTATCAAAGCCTATGGTTTAATAACTGCCCATTTGACAACCTTTGTTGAAGAAGGATGCATTTGTGTGGACTAAAGTTGCAATCGAGTCATTTAATTAACTCAAGGACGTAGTGACAAAACCACCAGTGTTATCATTACTTGACTTTACTAAAGTTTTTGTAATTGAGTATGATGCATGTGGAAATGGACTAGGAGTTGTTTTGATGCAGGAGCAGAAACCTTTGGCTTTTCTCAGTCAAGCCTTAAAATGTAGGAATATGCAATTATCCATGTATGAGAAGGAGCTGCTGGTCTTGATAATAGTAGTCAAGAAATGGAGACCTTATCTGCTTGGAGGCTCATTCATAGTCAAAACTTATCACAATAGTTTGAAGTACTTATTAGAACAGAAAACAAGTTGCGTGGATATGAGTTTTGTATCGAATACAAGTAGGGCGTAGAAAACAAGGTGGCTGAAGCCTTGTCTAGAAGGGATAACATTGAGGAGTCTATATCCTTAGCTGCCATAACTTTCCCAAATCCAATCTAGCATGAAGAATTAAAAGTTGCTTATAAGGGATATCCATTAGTACAACAACAATTAACCTTGCTACAAGAGGGTTCCTCCTCTAGTTCATCTTTCATTCTTTGGCATCTTGTTTAAGAAATAAAGAATTTACATCCCTAATTGTGCTAAGTTGAAATTGAAGATCCTATATTTTATCCATGCTAGCTCTCTTGCAGAACATTCGAGGTTTCACATATCCTTACATCGAGTAAGAGCTGACTTCGATTGGCCTTGTATTGAAGACTGACGTTAAAATGTTCATTAGAGAATGTGAAGTCTGTCAAAGAAATAAAGTTGAAAACATGCATCCAGCTGGTTTATTGCAACCTCTACCAATTCCACAACAAATCTGGATAGATATTTAATGGATTTTGAGGAAGCTTTAAGGCATCCCTTTAGAGTAGTCAATGTAGCTTTCTTATTTCTAGATAATGTTTTTAAATTGCATGGCATGCCTAAAAGCATTGTTTAATCTAGGGGATCTACATTTACCAGTTCATCTGGAGGGAATTATTCAAGTTACAAGGTGTGAATCTATCTTATTTCGCGGCTTATCATCCTCAGAGTGATAGCCATACTGAGGCTGTTAACAAATGCTTAAAGCATTTTTTAGTTGGTTTTTAGAAGACAAGCTCCAATTATGGTTTGATTGGTTACCCTTGCCTAAATGGTGGTATAACACCACATTTCATTCATCTACCACATACCTTATGAAGTGGTCTATGGTATGCCTCCTACCAGGTTACAGGAATAATACCTGGGGTTGACACCTAATCAAGTAGTTGATGAATTGTTCAAAAGTACTCGGGATTAGATTATGACTGCATTGAAGAATAATTTGATGGCTTCATAGGAGAGGATGAAGTTACAATATGATAAACACAGGACTAAGAGAGTTTGTAGTGGGAGATTGGGTCTATGTCAAACTTCAACCCTGTAGACAACATTTTTTGAAAGTTTGGCGAAATTTGAAACTGTCGACACGGAATAGTAATGTGGTAATATGGCTTATAGGCTTGATCTTCCTTCCCAGACTCAATTTCATCCTGTGTTCCATGTTTTGTGTTTGAAAAAGAAGCTAGGGCAGTATGTGTCACCATTCTCTACCCTTCCACCAGTTGATCTACACGGAGAGCTATGACTGAGCCTCAACAAATTCTTCGACGCCACAGTATGGAGGTAAACAATAGAGCCTTGGTTGAGGTCGGGTGATGGTGTTGAGGATGCCACTTGGGACTTGGGAGCCCTATTGGCAGCTTCGTAAAAAAACTTGCTCACCTTGTGGTCAAAGTGCTTTGAAGGGGAGAGGTATATGATGGATTAGAGGTTGATATAAGAATGATGCACATCAGTGCAATTTAGTAAGGGAAGAGTTGGAGAAGGGAAAGAAGTGGCAACTAATTTCGTTAATCTTGTAAGGTGACGGAATCATTTTGTTTAGTAAGAAAGGTGTCATTTAATAGGAGTCAATTTCTGTCATAATTAGAGTGACATTGTTTTGTTATTTTGATCATTTGTAAGCATAAGAACAATGTTGTATAGCACAAGGAGGAAGAATGTTATAAAAGGGAGAAAAAAAAGGATGGAAAGACATATATTATCTTATCTCATCATTACAATTTTTTCAAATTTTCATACAAAATATAGTAAACAATTCAATTTTTTCAAATTTCAAAATAATAATAATATTAAAAATAATATTCTAATAATATGTTTTTCAACTTTTATCTTTCATCTAAAACATCTCATCTCATTTCCGAATTCAAACAAGCCCAATCTATTCTTGATCTCTCTCTGATTCTTGTTCTTGGAGATTGACTATCTCGAATCCAGTCCTCAGAAGGGCGCGCATTACAAGTATCCACATAATGTTTAAAGAACTCTAGCTGAGATATGTTCAGCCCCCTTTTAGCGGATTGTGGTATGTTTCATCAGGGGGGAATTCATCATCACATCAGCGGTGAGCTGCCGCCGCTTCAAGGATATTGTGAAAATCTACATTTATTCGTTTCTGTTGCTTTTCCTTATGTAAATATGTATATATTTATGTTATTTAGTAGTTGAAATTCCTCTGTAAATGAGGATCTTGTGCATGAAAGGCCATCCTTTACCGATGTAGCAGTTCATTAATTCACTGATTTCTCGTGGGGGCTTATCTTTTTAAACCCCTGTTCTTTTTCTTTATGGACTGTGCAAGTGTTTCTTGGAGTTTAGGACAGACTGGACTGTCTTGAATCTTGACCATGCTCTTTAATAGGAGCACGAGTTGGCAGCACCCCTTGAACGATTTTATTTTGTTGGCAAGACCTTAATAGCCGTCAATAGAGGCCATTGGCATTTACTAGGACTAGGTATCAGGTTTGGATCGTCACAAGTTTGATTTAGGTTATTGAAAAATTCTACTCATCATTCCCATACAAACACACCACATATAAATTTTTAATTTTTTAATTTCTTTTTCCTTACCAAATGTGTGGTGTATGGATGATGAGTAAAAGAACTCAATTAATTTAGAAAGACTAAAACCGACAAAAATTTAAAAAAAATTAAAATAATATAAATAAAGTGTAGTGTGTGGTGTGTAGGATGATGAGTAGCAAAACTCATTGACTTTGAATTATATATGATTTAACCTTAATCCCAGCCATTTAATTAAATTTGCATGATCTTTTAATCTTAACTCATTGATTCTGTATTCATTTTTCGAATTTCCTTTTAATGTCTTCCAATTAAACACTTGAGTTGCCTCAAAGAGTCAATTTAGGTTAATTTTATCATCAAATTCACATATTTATAGGCAATGGGACGATTGTATTGCATCAGTTAATTCTATTTTTTTTTTCTACTGCTTTTATTTTTAACGCAAAGATAAGTCAAATATGAAAGATCAAAGTTTTAAAAAGAATACTATTTATCGACAATCATCCTTTCAACCCCCTCTGTTTTAGTATCAAATGATTATTATTGAAATATAAGTAATAAAAAACAAATAACTTTTCATCATTTTGATATCTCATCAAGGTATGATAGAATGATGATGGTTTTATTGAAGAATGAATACAGCATTATTACTCTTTGGTATCATTGGTTGGTCCGCTAAAGCGGTAAGACTTTTGTTTTTGATGATATAATCTAAAGATTTGAATCCTGGTGCAAACAATTTTTATGAACCATCAGTTTGAGATTTTTTTTTTTTTTGAATTATCCGATGTGTACTTATGAAAAACTCCTTACTGAAAGTCCGTGGACCATCGAAATTGGTCAAGACTTTGTTTCAAACATCCAATTTTAATAATAATAAAAAAAACCAAATTATAATTGATTCTTAAATGTCACAACTCAATTCAATTTGTATAATTTCGTATTTATTATCTTTTCTAATATTACTTTAACTTTACAACGAGAATATATTAAATATTATAAAGATATACGTTTAAATCCTTAAGAATATGATCATTTGTATATAATAAAGATATTTCCTATTGCAAAAACTCAATCTATTTGTCAAAATTATACAATATAATAAAAATAATAATTTTTGTCAAAACTCAACATTAATAAAACTTGTTCGACAAATATAGGGACTGTTAGAGCGTAAAATATAATCGATGATAAGTTTAAATCAACTCGTATTTAAATAAAAACTCAAATTCAAAATTAAACTAACAGAGGTTGATCATCCATCACTCAAAATCGACTTGTTTAGAGAAGGCTATCGATTAGGAACCCCCCCAAAAAAAAAAAGAAAATAAAAAGAAAATAAAAGAGAGACCATCAGAGTTGCTTGCTATTGGCTCTCACACAAAATAAAATAAAATAAAATGGAGTTCATCATACACATCTGCAAAGAATAACAAGGAAAAAGAAAGTGCCATGCTGAATACCCGTTAGTAAGCACCATTGAAAGTAACACTTGGGGGATTTTTTAAATACAGGGGGGTCTTATGAGTTCAATTACATTGGTACCTCCCACTTCTAGATTGTATGCAGAAAAGAATCAGGAAAGGCATGAAACCCGGGGGGGTTGTGCTAAATTTTTGTTTATGAAAACATTCAAGCATCATTTCTCCTAATACGATGGGGTATCTCTACAATTCCAGTACAGTCAAATATATCTTCACAGGTAATTTGGGACCTTTCGTCTCTTATTCTACACTTACCAGAAGCCTACAGCCACTCACTTTTGTCCATGTAGCTATGATGCAAAAAAATTGTCCGTGTACCTAGTAAAACAGCAGTGCTTGTGTCATCTGCAAGATGATGATGATGATGTCGTTCTAAGCGTGTAATGAAGTCATCCACCCATTGCTTTTGAGCAGCCTTTGTAGAATTCATAATTTGATCACCATATTGAAGGAAACGGTCAGCCAACTTCAAAACATTTCCAGCCATTATCCCTAACTCAAAAAACACGAGCAAACAAAAAAAAAAATGTTAGAGATATATAGGAGAACTTGTTCATAGTTTCATTGCATCACTAACTCAATAGAGAAATGTATAAGCTCAAGGAGGAAAGAATCTTCTTTTTGATACGTAAGAATAAAAAAGTATATAAACATCAATCCTCAATTTATGAACACCAGTCCATTAAAGTCTATAGATACAATCCAAGGAAAAGTGTGTTAATAAAGAAGTTCTTGAGCTCCTCTATCATCCACGAATAGTCCTCAAAGGTTATTGTGATACCCATGCTATGAGTAGTAAGTGTAGGTGGTGTATGGGATCCAACATTGCTTGGAAGGGAGAAGTTCTTGCTTTTTATAATGATTCCAAGGGCTCCAATTGTACCATTGACTAGTCATTTGGAGTATGGGCCTAGATGTGTCTTGGGTCTCCTATTGGACATTACAGTTCTATTATTTCACTCGGTTCTTGAACAATATCAGCCCAACAGGGAATTTTTGAATTGGTAAAACACTGATTGTGACTAACATATGTTATGGAGCCAAATATATCAAAGCCGTGCTTTGCCAAGTCAAGTAGCTTGTACCAACTGTGGGTTCAAGATGCATTAAAGCTGCATCAAGTTTCTTCGGGTTTGCATTAGCTGATTAGTTGTTGGACCAATTTAGTCTCACAACCACAAATTTGTAAAGCAGAATGTATTAACACAAAACCTAGGAATATATGCTCAAACAAAATCAAGCTTAGTTAATGGTAGTAGAGTATAATCTGATCAAATAATCATTAAACTTAGCAAGACCCAACTAGTTAACCTTGATATTATAACAGTCGGTAGACATTTCAAGTCAATCAATTCATTTATTTTATATTCTAATTGACTTTGTTCTATTTGGAAAGGGAGCCACAGTTATGTACATGGATTCCAAAAGATAACAGAATATGAGAATCTTATTTAGGTACGAGTTTAATTTCCTAGAAGCATTAACTATACTGATGAGCTAAGTTCCAAACATAAGTCAATTTTATAAATAGTGCAGACGGGTGCAACCCATGTACGAGCTATACAAAAAATACACACCCTACTAACTAGAAGAGGACAAAGAACAAAAGTTAATAAAATCTACAGAACTGGAAAATTGAGGACTGTTGTGGGCAGCTATCCAACAAAAAGAGATTTAAAGGTGCATACACAGCTGTGACCAGGAAAAGTAACTCTAAAGTACTAAAACACAGTGACATGTCTTGAGATATCCTTCTCCTTATATCCTAGATGTCAGTGCAAATATCCTGGATTTAAATCAGCAAGTACATTCAAAGATATGTCATAGACTGAGAAGTGATCAGACTCATCAATAAATTTCATTCAAAATATAACAATTTCTCGTTGTAGTATCCACTGTCCATCCTCAAGCAGAACAGAAACGAATTTTTGTTTTGATGATATGTTAAACAAAAAGAAAAATAATCAAAGGAGCCACAGTAGAATATGGAATTAGTAGTTCAAACAAAAGATCCAATGGACCAGAACTTAAAAGAACTAGGGTTAGTGAAATGAGAACTTACAATAAAATCCCTAGGTCACTCCAATCTTTGCTGCATGTGAGCATTCTGGAGTAACAGGGGAGCTTCCCTTTCTGGATAATTCCTTGGATTTCGTACTACTGTCACGCTTCTCTTTGTCAAATGTGAACTCAAGTTGTTTCTCCACAGACTTGAAAACAGCAGTTCGTTTGGATCTTAACCTATACGGAGGAGATGCATTAAAAGCCTTAACATTAGCCTCACCAATGCTATTACCATGACAAGTAGGACTCCCACACAAACTCCCATCTACAGAATCAGATTTCTCCAAATTGTTTTTACTTGTTTTCTGTTCATCAGAAGCATGAACATCCTCAACCAATTTCTCATCTGCTTTCACAATTTTACTGCGGTGCAGATGCTTTTGATTTTCTGTCCTCCTCTTTCTCAATATGGAAGGAGTATTAGGGAAGCTCTCAGCAGCCATTTTCAATATTGACTCAGGACTTTGCATGCTTAAACCACTGCTCTTCACACAAGGTGGAGTGAAGAAACTTATAGGTGACACAACTGAACTAGGGTTGTATTCATGCTGAATGCAACACAAGTTCATAAGACCCACATCCAATGGAATATAACTTTTTAACTGTGGTGGCTCATAGTATAAAGAACCATATGTTGGCGTTTCAAATGGCAAAGGTGTTCCATTAACTTTGTCTTCATCAGTTTCGCCATTGATTCCACATTTCTCAAACATTTGATCATTAATGATTCCACAATTATCAATCTTCTGCTCGCTGTTGATTGCACAATTCTCAATCTTCTGCTCGCTGTTGATTCCGGAATTCTCAAAATTTGGCAATGACCCTGAGTTGCTGCAGCTAAGATCCACATTGGATGATCCTGCCTTGCATTCTCCACATTCAGAATCAGCAGAACTATTCGGAATGGGATTTGATGAGGCACCCATATCAGGAGGTGGGGCTGAGGACACTAACTGATCCTTGCTATTTTCATTTGTCTTACAAATGTCTGTAGTTCCTGATGATGATTGGGCAGTTGAATCTGAGCCTTTATTTGAACAAACAAACAAGTTTTTATTTGCAGAGGATCTATTTGTATCTTTAGAACCATTTTGGGGACTGTTTTTTGCGATTGGTGGAAGTTTCCCAGTAGCCAAATAGAAATCCAACTTTTTCTTCAAGGAACTATTCCAGTGATTCTTTATAGCATTGTCAGTTCTGCAGAAAGAAAGTAAAATAGAGACTTCACTTAAAACTACTACATCAAAGCAAAACATCATTCATATTGGATCTCAGTACAGGTAATAGAAACTAAAAGTTTTATTATCACTATCAACTTTGCTTCAGTTCTTATTGGCTTCAATTCTTGTTCTGAGGAATTCATTCAAAGAACAGATATGTATGACCTTTAATGTCTACTTGGAACTAATTAAAATGATTTCATCCCCATTGAACATCTGATCAAGCACCAAGTAAATAACACCTTAAAATCATTACGAAAATCCCAAAAGAAATTAACCCGAATTGTAAATAGCACCGCAAGAAAGAAGTCCCCAATGCTGATGAGCAGAGTTGTTTAAATTTACACCTTCAAACAGATAACAGAAGTCCCAAAAAACATCATTCAAAAGAACAGATATGTGTGACCTGACCTTTAACATCTACTCAGAACTAAATATAATGATTCATCCACATTGAACATCCAATTGACAACCAAGTAAATAACACCATAAAACATTCTGAAGATTCCAAAAGAAATCAACCCGAATTGTCAATAGCACAGCAAAATAGAAGTCCCAATGCAGATGAGAACAGTTATTTGAATTTTACACTTTCATATCGATAGTGTAAGTCCCAAAAAAATTGTGCAACAGTTTATATTTTTGGGAACCACAATAATGAGAAGCATTAGGCTGTGTGCACACATGATGGTGGGAGAGAACAAGTACACATGTTAATATTTTACCTTGTTATAACTAATGAGATGAGATTCTATGAACATGAACCTTATTAATTGGAACATTTTCTTCTTGGTGAACCTCATTAATACCTTAATTTAGCATTCAACTTCCTTGAAAAAAAAAAAATATAGCTCAAACAAGAACCAGTACCTTCCAGGTAGAACCCTTGCTATTTCGGCCCATTTGTTCCCATGTACCCGATGGGCTTTCATGAGAGCTAATTCTTCATCTAAAGTCCAAGCATCCTTTTTTATATCTGGATTCAAATGATTGTGCCACCTGAAGATATCAGAAACATTGCTTTCGTAAATACAAACAGAGGTTAAAACATTTATTTTTCATCATGTAGAAATCAAATTTAGAAGATCAATGCTATCAAAATAGAGACTCAGGAAATTTATTAATGATGATGACCATCATCATATGAAATGGGGAGAAATGACTTTCAATACCATATTTTGAGAAATACACATGATGCACTAATGTACAACTGAAACTATAAAAACAAAACAAATACTCAGCTAATCATAATCACTTAATAAAACTACCTCTCACGGCATTGTTTGCCTATACGACCAGGCAAAGACTTGGCTATCAAAGACCATTTTGTAGGCCCATATTTTGCCACCAGTTCAATGATTTTATCGTCCTCCTGCAAAACACACAAAGAACAGGAATTTTAAAGCTTGAGTCAGAATATGCAAGGAAAATTATGAAAGGAAGGAAAAAGCTGGGTGCCAACCTCTTGAGTCCATGGCCCTTTTACTAGATCTGGATTAAGAACTTTCTGCCATCGATGCAGACATTGTACTTCTGATCTATCAGGAAAAAACTCAGCTGCAAACAATTGTATTCCTATATTAGACAGGTTTCACTAATTATAGAAAAAAGTATGTGTACTAAATATCACAAAGTTAACATTGGATGGTACCGCAAGTTTAATATTGTGTATCCCTTCATCTATATATTTTTATGCTCAACCAAAATATTTATTCTAACTATTTAATTCATGATGTATTTAGTTCACCATTCTAAATTCAGAGTAAACATGTTTTCCAAACAGAATCGTTGTACTTTAGTGCAGCATGAAAATGGCCATGTAAAAAAATAGGAATTCACGACCAACAGCTGCATTCTAAGAATGTAGACAACCGAAGCAGCAAAAGTTTTAACAACCATTATCAAGGCACTACTGAGGAAGAGAGAGACCTATTTTCTTCCAACTCTTCCCCTTAAAAGCTGCAACAGCATTTCTTAACGTTTCATCCTACAGAAAGTGAATATGTTGTTAGTAACACGTGCCCAGAAAGTTTAATAATAATTAAAAAAAATTGAAGCAGCATATGGCAGTGCTACAATAAGTGAACACAGGTGAACATATGGCAGCGCTATAATAAGTGAACACAGGTGAACCCAAGCATGTCTGAGCTACATCCATGTTATTGGACAGCAGTTTCAAAGATCTTATCAATGCACATGTATGACACAGACAAAATCGGTGGTAAACCAGTAGTTCCTGAACCATACACCTCGTAAAATAGAGAAATTCTAATTGCAGTCCCCACTTGGGGACTGTATACGCAGGCCCTTTATGAAATGAGAAAAAATATCATTTTAGGAGGGATATTTTTGTAATTTTAAAAATTTTTAAAGATAAAATTGCCTAGGCTTGCATTGCCGTCCTTATTTGAGGACTGTACGTAGCATTGCTCCGTAAAATATATGCAGATAAGATAAAAACAGCTTTGCATCAATCTCACACTTTCATAAGCTGGCTGACAGACAGGATCATAGGAAAACCTACTTCATCATAATATACAGAACTTCGTATAATAGTGAATACTAACCTCCTGTGCAGTCCAACCACCCTTTGCTCGCCTAATTGGGCCAGTGGCCCTCCTGCAAGACCAAGTTTACATAATGGTCGTTAGCCAGATAATTTACTTAAAGGATAGCAACCGATGAGAATGGCCACAAAGCACCTCTAATAGGCAGAGTACAGAAACAAAATTAGAAAATCAATTACACACTTTCAAAGATGATTAATAAAAAGAAAAACTCTATTCTTTTTTAGAAAAGTCCATACAAGACATGGAAAAAAAAAATAATTATCTCAAATTTCGAGCAACAGCGCATATAACTAAAACTAAATTCAAAATTAAAGTAGTTGAATGGTTAGTACCGATTAGAAGGTGATGTTGGAGCCGGGCTACACGTCCCTGGGGACTTTAGAGTTGCACTACCACTGCCTTCGGATACAGAGGAGCTGGAAGCGGCCGTCGATTGCTTATTCTCAAGACAACACTCTTCCAATTTCACCTCAGCCATCTCATCCTTCTACAAACAAAATCATCTCTAAAACCCAAAATCCTAATGAACAAAAACAGCAGTCCAAAACTAAATAAATAAATAAACAAAACAAATATAACAAAACAAATCCTAATCACCCAAAACCCTAAAATCCCACCCGTGGCGAAGATTTACAAAACCCCACCGCCAAAGACGAAAACAGAACATAACCCAGATCTTACAATCAGTTATCAGATCAAAACCTACGAGTAAGACCAAGAATCCGATAGAAGAAACAAAGAATTTAGGATTTCTAAAGAAGACTCAACAAATATTTTAAAAATCAGAACTCCAGGTATTCGAGAAAATCCAAAACCGGTTCGGAAAAACACTAGAAAAAAATAAGGCAAATAAAATACAGAAGAACCGCTTTTGGAGAACAAAAAAGAAAGAAGAAATTGTTTTGCGGAAGTAAAAAGCACCTCTGCTCGCTGAGAACTGGCGGGAATCGAAGTGGAGCTAATCGAAGAGACCGATAAATTGGAGCCTAAGAAAAGCTTCCCTGGGAAAGAACACGAGCTTTCGTTTCGAAAAATCCTCGCCCGTTGAAACAAGAGAGAGAGAGAGAGAAGTGAAAAGAAATCTAATTGTATAAATATTTATTTATTTTTAGCAGATATAAGTTAACGGATACGTAAGTAAAGCACCGACGTCTCCGTTGATTGTTACCGTTATCAAATTCCAGGAAGAGGGGCCCGCCGCCCTATCGGTTAACGGCCGTTGACGGTTCGTCAAAACGTTAGGGATCAAAGTTTGAACCTCAAACGGCACTCACTCTCTCTCTCTGAGCTCCTTCCCAGTTCCAACCAAGCAAGTGTACCGCGTTAAATGTCGAACGTGTTTGGAGATTGTGGTTCGCGGGTAATTCTGGACCGTTGGATTGAACATTAAAGGTCGGGTTTTGAGTCGGACTTTTGGTTCGGAGGAAAGTTTGAGATTAAAATTAAATAAAATATTATAAAAATATATTTTTTAATATTATTTTTATTTTAAAATTTAAAAAATTTAAATTTTTTATTTTATTTTATGTGATAATTTAAAAAAATTATAAAAATTATATTAAATAAAATAAGATGAGATGAATTGTTAAAACAAACGAGGCCTACCAACATGGGATTATTGTGTGGGTTTGAGGTGTTTAATGTTTGTATCTATTTGCTTTACCTCTCTATTTCTCTTTACAATGGAGTCCAAACAAAAATTTTAGCTAAAGAATATTTATTTTTAACGGAAGATAAATTTCATAATATGAGAATCCAATCCACAAAAATATAAATTAAAAAAAAATTATTTATAAGCCCGTACGTAAAACATACATTTTATATGATTAATGTGACATGATTTGATTTGTAAAAAAATTTATTAATTTATATGTTGCAAATCAAAACGTACCACAACAATGATATGGATATATGGTGTATTCTCACACCGGCTTATGAATAGAATGAATCAAATTATGATTTATTCATCACATTTATTTTTCCTTAAATTAAACTTTTACTAGAGTTATTAGGAACGAATACATTAGATAATCATCAATTAAGTTGATTAAGAGCTTAAATGTCGATGATATCTTTGGAGTTTCGAAGGTTGAAGTTAAAAGGTCGCCTTGTAACTGTTGAAGTTGGTAGATAGTGCTGCAAGCAGGCCTTCTATCTCTGGGACTAAAGATCAGCAACGTGATCTATTATATTAATCCAAGTAAAAATTGGATTATTTTTTTAAGGAATGGAAGACAAATTTTCACTTGAACAAATAAAAAGGAGGATGGATTAATTATACGAACTCGAGTTATTTGATATACTAATTAAACAGGTTATGGGATGAACAAGGAAAATCAATTTAATGGTTCATTATTTTATGTACCAAATATATTTTAAGCTTATAAAGCTCAAGAAGATTAAACTTAAGGCACTCAACAAAGAACACTATTTAGATGTATTGTCGCATGTCCAACAAGCCAAGCTCCAGCTTGAGGTGATACGAAGTATGATTTTTCAATTTCAATCTGACCTTTAGGTGCACAAGCATGTGCATGGTTTAACATTGTGGACAAAACCACAACCTTCTTCTTTTTTGAGCTCTGAAACATGATCTCTATGGTAGAAGTAAATAAATTGTCTCCATATGCAAAGAGGATGCAGGTCGAACCATTACCATAGCAACAACATACATAAGCAAAGTCAAGAATTGTGGTTGGCTACTTCAAAAGCTCTTTATTAGTGCTCCACCCCCCTTGTGCTGTTGATGGTGAGTTACTTAATTCAAATAACCTCTTCCTCATGATTATGCACTGCTCAAAGTGGGAATTTGATGGAAGGTGATCGTATACGTTGAAATAAGAGAGGCAATGTTCTATCTTAAAGATAATAAACCATAGAGACTACAACAGAAGCCCTATTTTGGGACAAAACTTTCGTCTAAAAAGAATGAGATTTCATCCCAAAAGACAAATAGAGACGAAAAAAATTTCATCCTAGAAAATATCTTTTGGGGCTAAATTTTCATGACCCATTCAAAGTTTGTTCAAACGGAAAATTTTTTTGGTACGAAGTCATTTCATCCCTAAAAAGCATTTGAACGACCAACTTTCATTTGAACAGAGAATATTGTTCAAATTGTTATGATATGAGACTAGTATTTGAATACTTTAATCATGTTCGAATGGGTTGAGAAACGTTCAAAGCAGATGCGAGGTTGTGCAAATATTGAAGACATGCTCAATCGAATAAGATTGACTTCCGTTCGAATGTCGAGACCATATATGGTTCAATGGTATGTAGTTAGAGTTCAAATAGTAACTTGAATTGTTCAAATAATAAATTTCTAAATTCGAATGACATTCAAACAAAGGTTATAATTGTTCAAACGATTTGACCATAAATGATTTGGAGGTATTACCTTTTCGTTCGAACATAATTAGATAATGCTATTGATGTTCGAGTAGGAGTGATTAGCATTCGAATGCTTTGTTTTACCCACTCGGATGAGTGTTCGAATATGGATTTGATCAGTCAATATTGAAATGTATGTGGTTCGAACAATTTATGTTATAGTTTAAACTTTATTTTGGTCAAAATATTTATGTTTGAATAGAAGTGGTTTCGTTCAAATAAAAAATGTACGTGTTCGAATGAGATGACGACTTGTAGTTCGAACTAATATCGTAATTGTTCGAACTCCTATGTTAACGCTATACTGTTAAATAGTGATTAGGTTGTTTCAAACATAAAATGTCATACGTGTTTGAACAAATAAAGTTTCGTTCCAACAGTAGGCAGTAAACGTGAAATTCAAACATAATATAATCCAACTATTGCTCATGAAAATATTATGAGACTATAATAAAACTCTAAGTTAGAGTCATGGTACAAAATATAAAAAAAAAAATTACAAAATGCCTGAAATGGACCTGGAGGCATAAAATGTTCGAACGTCATCATCGACATCTCTTGAAGCATTTTTTTGTGCTGAATTTGTAATCACATCTCCATGGTGGGTCTTCAAACCTTATCTATTTATTTTGTTGACAAGACTCCTAAAAAAAGAAGCAAAATGAGATTAACGGTATAACAGATAAGAAAAATAAAGGGAATTAATATAATAATGCATAACCTGGTATACCATTTCCTCAATATTACGAAGAAAGTTGTGATCCGTATGATAGAATTTTACTTATTCTTAAATGATTTTTCTATTTCCACCCAAGTAATTTAAAAAATCGATCTAAACATTCATATGCCAAAATTGTCAGACCATTACTTCTCTAATTTTAGATATTTTCCACTCATTGTTACTACAATTGTCGAGATTCAAAAGACTGTGTAGTAAAGTAATAATGGAAGCCACAAATTTCTTTAAAATAATTCTCCGTTTAAACGTCTGCAAGATAGAAAGCTGGTATAGAATTATTTGTAGCTATCTTGTAAAGTTGTAAGATAGATAATAATAATTTTATACAAGATTCCAGTTTTGCTAAGAACGAACCGACAATTATCCTAAAGAAATATGTTGCTTTTATTGTTACTTCACTTGTTGAGGTTCAAGAGACATTTCTTCAAGATCATCCTCTTGTACAACCTGCGCAAGATAGGAAGCCGGTATAGACTTATTATTATTTGTCTTGTAACCTTGTAAGAGGGATAAAGTAAGTTTAAACAAGCTTCCAGTATTGCAGAGGTCATATGTGAATGAACTTGATTAATGTCCAGCTTTCATTATTACTTCACTTGTCAAGTTCGGAGAGACTGTGCATTGCAGTAACAATGAAAGCCCAATCACTTATTCAAGATAATTCTTCGTTTAGTCTCTGTAAGTTCAGAAGCTTGTATAGACTTATTATCAATTGTATTGTAAGCTTGTAAGGTAGATGATAATAAGTCTATACAAGCTTCCCGTCTTGTAGAAAATGAACAGAGAATTATCTTGAAGAAGTGATTGGGCTTTCATTGTTCCTGCACTACACAGTCTCTTTGACCGCTGGACATGATGGGGAATTTTGGAAAATAATTGTTTAGTTTGATTCTTTAAGTGAATCGGGAGGGAAGAGAATCATCATTTAAGAGTTATAATTAAAATTGTATGGAACTAAGTTTTTAACTGACATCATTATGCCTGCAGAGCGATGAATCTGACTATCTTGTCAGACCGTTCCCTAGACATCACTGTTGTTGATTAGAGACAATTTATGTGTGCTGAAAACGAAAAAAACTCCATCACTCAGAACAATTGAATTAGGTCCAAGTTCAATTCCATATTACATAACACACTACAGCAGAATTGCTTTTTAGTAATAGTTGTGAATTTGTGACAGTCTCTAAACCGTCACTAAAAAGCCTTTTCTGTGACGGTTTCTGGAAAGTGTCACTAAAGGTGGTAGAGATTTATTTTTACATTTGAACGTATTGGAAAAACTCGTCCGAACGTCACATATACGTTCGAACATGTGGCTACTTAAGTTCGAATGTTAAATGTTATGGCGCCAACGTTCGAACATTAGTAATTAATGTTCGAATGTTAATTGTAAATTTAAATTAATTATGATTTTAATTTAAAATTTATGTGATTTTTATAATGCCTAATTTGTATACAAGTCTAAAAAATTGACTTGTATATATTTATATATATACAATTTGTAAAATATAATTATAAATATATTTATGTTTATTTATATAAATATATATTTATATATACATATATAAATATATATATATTTATGTATATTTGAAGTGTAGTGATTTAGTATTAAAGCTGGAAAATATAACATTAAAGAAGATTGAGAATTGAAATTAAAAAACCATAGATATATTAAATAATATTGTTCCCTACAAATCTTAAAAGCAAAATATAAAATATGATAAAAGTACGTAAACAACACTCAGATGATAGATTTGTCATAAAATTTGTAGCCTGTATCTCCTCAGTCAAGGTATCAACCTTGTCGTTGAGGATACCTACACGATAGGCTATCTCGGCGATAGACGCCTCTACAGCCCCGAGCAATTGATCGATCTTACGATTGATATGCGGAGTCAACTGTGAGATAACCGCATCAACCCAAGCAGGATGCACATCTCCCGCATATGTACTTGCTGGCTGCTGATCACTACTCCCCACATCGTGCTCAGGCTGCATTGGAGGAACTAGATCCTATACAAGGGGTGGCTGACGTCCCCTCGCCTGTCCAATGCTATGTTGATGCGTAGTCATGTCGAGGGCGCTCATCTGATCTTTGACCCGCTCCACCGGCTGGGTTGGCACTCCCCTAGCAAGTAATAGTCGACTGATCAGGACACCGTATGAGAGGTTGTCCGTGGAGACGATGCTCGCCTCGTAACTGATCCTCTCAAATATGTGCTATGAAAAATTTATGGGATCTCCACGTGCCACTTGTATAAAAAACTGTGCCCGAAGCTGACTGAATGTGGTCTTATGTGCCATAGGATCTACGTTTGTTGCAACAATAAGATGCAACATGCGGAAGAACGGTATAAGATGGTTTTGGTGGAAGGAGTTTGGCCTCTCGATTTGCATGTGGTCTCTCCCGATGAGGATATAGAAATCATCGTCTCGGTCATCATCCCTAGCCGAAGGGCTAGCACCCTCGACCTCTGACTGGTCCGCATCTTTGGTTGATGATGGATCAAATGGCCCAGTAGATGATGCAGAAGTGCCTACATCTGCCTTGAGTCTTCCATGAGTAGATGTAGATGTGTGAAGCGAGGCTAGAGAGTCAGCCTCAGTCGATATCTGAACTCCTCGACGAATCCCGAGGTGCTTGGTGATGACATCGGGTGAAATATCAAATGTCACACCGCGTACGGTCACAGTGTGAGAGGATGCGTCTTGAGGCATGTCACACAGCCCCATATAGAACTCCTGAACCATAGAAGGGTATACATTTCCCCTAAATGTGCAGATATTTCTCCAGCCTCTACTGAGCAATACATCTCTCAAGTTCGTATGCTCCCATTTGAGCTCGTCAAACTCATTGATTAGGGCCTCTCGCTCTACCATAACAGTACGAGCTCTGATCCGAGCAGTGTCCTGAGTGGCTCGTTCCCTCCCTCATTTTCTTGTATGCAAAAGACGAGCCATATCCTGAAAATAGAATATTTATTAAAAAAAAAGAAAAGAAAAAAAAATGAGTACTATTAATGCATCTTTTGTTATAATTTTAAACTGTTTTGAATAAACGTTCCAACATAGAGAAACATATGTTCGAACGTTAAGTAAAACGTTCGGACGTATACATTTTACATTCGAACGTAAACACAATTTGTTCGAATGTAAAATGAAACGTCTGAATGTATAACATTTAATTAATTTAATTAGTATACGTTCGAATGTAATAGGTACACGTTCAACTTCTGGATATACATTCAAACTTTAAATTATACGTTCAGACATAACTACTGTAACGTCTGAACGTATAAAATATAACGCTCAAACTTGAAACGGTTATGAACTTGAAACGTCGTAAGTTCGAACGTAACAGCACAGAATGGCTGAGTCGACTCAGCCATTCTTGAAAGCTCCAAAATTTTCATGAAAACCAACTAAATGCCAAAATGACACCATAAAAATGAAGTATACACTTCAAAGAATTTTTCTACGGTGAATTTTTGGTCAATGGCAACTCATGGTGGCCGGAAAATGGAGTTGAAAATTCGGCCACCATGGGTTTCGGTTTTAAGTAAAATCCATCCTAAATCTATGTATAAAAAACATCTAATGCTTTAAAAAGAGATACCTACCTTTTCGTGATGGTTGCGGCAGAGCTTGATAGCAGCGGCGACGGAGGAGTGGCGGCGTGCAAACGGTGTTTGGAGAAAACGAAGAAAATGACGTTTCAGGCGTTTGATTTTGGACTTATATACATATAACGTTCAAACGTTATTCCTATTAACGTTCCAACGTTTAAGGAAAAGTTGGAACATGATAAATATAATGTTCAAACGTTACTATAACCTCCCAACGTGTAATGAAACATTTGAACGTGAGCTATAAGACGTTCAAACATACTAAGTCATCATTCAAACGTTTCTTGATTGATTTTTCAAAATATATTAATAATATATTATTTTATTAATATATGTTATATTAATTATAATGTATACTATAATATATGGCATACTATATCTAATATTATATTCTAATATAAGTTTAGTATATGTTATTGTGAAATATTTTATATAACCTTCATTCAATTTATAATTAGCTTATGGACTATTCTTTCTAATTCTATCAAGGATATTAATGAAGTTGTCTGTTTCATTTTTAATAACTATTGTTGAACAATGTCTTTATTTTTTATTATGAGAATTATCTACATTTTCTGTCTATTATATCTATGTTGTATATATATAATATAATATACTATATATATGTAGTGTATGTACTTGTATATATATAATATATATACTATATATATATAGGTTGTTAGTTTTATTAATTATAGCCAAATGTCTATGACTATATATTATGTTTTCATTTAAAGTATTATGTGATCATAGTATATATATAAGTACATATAGTGTATGTACTTATATAGATATACTATATATATAGATTGTTAGTTTTATTAATTATAGCAAAATGTCTTTGACTATTAACTTGTTTTCATTTAAAGTATTATGCTATCATAGTATTTATATATATGTTAGTGTATATACTTATATATATATATATATATATATAGGTTGTTGTTAGTTTTATTAATTATAGCCAAATGTCTATTACTATATATTATGTTTCTATTTAAAGTATTATGTAATCATAATATATATGTACTGTATGTACTTATATATATATATAATATATACTATATATATATATAGGTTGTTGCTAGTTTTATTAATTATAGCCAAATGCCTATGACTATTAACTTGTTTTTATTTAAAGTATTATGCTATCATAGTATATATATATATAGTGTATGTACTTATATATATAATATATATACTATATATATATATAGGTTGTTGTTAGTTTTATTAATTATAGTCAAATGTCTATTACTATATATTATGTTTCCATTTAAATGTATTATGCTATCATAGATATATATACTATATATATATACTATATATTATATATACTATATATATAGGTTGTTGTCTAATATATATAGTATATGCTTTAATATATATATTATATAAGTGGGACTTTAATGCCAACGAACCTCCCATTATAGTGATATATTATATATACTGCTATTCAGTACATATGATATATTATGCAACTATAATATATAATAGTAATTATGAATATGTTATATAATTTATATATTATATATATATTAGTAAATATATAATTTCTAACTATTAATAATCTAGTTATATTTACGTTCTAACGTGAATTATGTATGTTCGAACGTGGAAGAATGTGGGCGGGAAATTTCCCGCTTAATTTTATTGTTCGGATGTTAAATCCTATACGTTGTTTGAGAAATAAGGGCGGGAAATTTCCTGCTCAATTGTATAGTTTGGACATTAAATCATATATGTTCAAACGTAAAAAAATTGTTGGTGGAAAATTTTCCACTCGATTATCGTCTTCTGCATTGAGCTTTAACGTCCGAACGTTTAACCTTGACGTTCGAACGCTAATGATGAAAATTGACCAGCCAAAAGTAGCATCCGAACGTAAAACTTAAACGTTCGAATGTAAATTGAAATTAAATATTTTTTACATGAAAACACGCACGGGGAAGTAGATCATTTCTGCTTCCTTCCGTGTGCGAAATAGAGAGAGAGGGTGAGCGATTGTGAACGAGGGGAGAGAGAGTGAGAGTGGGTTAGAGTGAGAGAGAGAGTGTTATTAGAGAGGGTTAGAGTGAGAGAGAGTATTATTTGTTAAAGAGAGTGATTATTTAGGGCTAGGATTTTGGAACTATTTTGTTAAGGAAAAATTATTTCTTCATTATTTTCAATTTCACTATATTTCTCTTGTGTTTATATATATATATATATATATATATATATATATATGTTTCTAATTAGTTAGTATTGTTGTTTTTTTGAAGGAGGTGGTTGTTTTTACAAATTGGAAGCTTATCATTTATAAGAGGGAATTTAAAAGTGCTAGGTATATTTCTAAATTTTAGTTATTGTTATGTTTAATGATATTGTTGTGGGAATATTGTAAAAATATTGTGATATTTTGTTAAAGTAACTAAATTTATTCTGTATTAAATATATTTATATTTTGTGAATTAATGATGAATTAATATGTTTAGAAACATTGTTATAGGAATATTGTTATATTTAGATAATTTTGTTGTAGGAATATTGTGAAAATGTTGTGATATGTTGTTGAAGTAACTAAGTTTATTGTTTATTAAATATATTTATATTTTGTGAATTAATGATGAATTAATATGTTTAGAAAGGAATATTGTTATATTTAGATAATTTTGTTGTGGGAATATTGTGAAAATATTGTGATATGTTGTTGAAGTAACTATGTTTATTGTTTATTAAATATATTTATATTTTGTGAATTAATGATGAATTAATATGTTTAGAAACATTATTATAGGAATATTGTTATATTTAGATAATTTTGTTATGAGAATATTGTTATGTTTAGATAACTTTGTTGTGGGAATATTGTGAAAATGTTGTGATATAGATTTTAAATATCATGATTATTGTTTATGAATTTTGTGTATATTTTGTGAGTTTATGGTGTTTATTAAAGAATTAATAAGTTTAGAAAAATTGTTGTAGGAATACTAAGTATAATAACTTAGTATGATTATTTTAAGTATAATCAATTAGTTGGAATAAATTGATACTTAACAACTTAAAATGATAATTTTCCCTATAATAAAAAATAAAAATAAATATTTATTAATAAATAAATAAGTATCAATTATAAGGAATAAATTAATTGATACTTAACAACTTAAGATGATAATTTTAAGTATAATAAAAAATTTAAATAAATATTTATTAATTAATAAATAAGTATCAATTAGTTTGAATAAATTGATGCTTAACAACTTAAGATGATAATTTTAAGTATAATAACAAATTAAAATTAATTGAAATTAATAAATAAATAAGTATCAATTACTTGGAATAAATTGTATAATAACAACTTAAAATGATAATTTTAAGTATAATAACAAATTAAAATAAATTAGAATTACTAAATAAATAAGTATCAATTAGTTGGAATAAATTGTATAATAACAACTTAAAATGATAATTTTAAGTATAATAACAAATTAAATTATATAACTAGGGAGAATGATGTCGAAGAAATATCTGTCAATTTGCTTGACTGTCATAGTCTCTTTGGCCTTGTGAGTTGTCAAGGCTAGAGGGACTTTGATAGTTAAGCAATTTGACTAAAATTTAGATATTTCTTCAAGATTATTCCCCCTAGTTATATAACGATAGGAAAGCTGTGAACATATTATTCCATCTCTCTCTAGTTCAAAAATATAACACCATAGTGTTGATCATTGTTAATTCAAGACATTTTAGGCTTATATTATTTCATGTGTTTTTTGATAGATATTGTATGACATTGCATATATAACCTTAGACCCGTTCAGGAATTAGTGGACATTTAGGTGTCTACTAATTCCTGAATTGTCCAGTGTAGACAGTTTGGTTTTATATCATCTGTATTGCACATTCTTGTTACTCCTACTAAACATGTTTAGTATGAAGTTTCGGTGTCTTCCTCTACTGTTCGTAGGGTCACAATCCCTCTGAGTGGACATGTATACTTGGAGAACTATGGAGAGGTGCTGCCGAAATTTCTACTGATGTGGAAAGTAGTAGAGTGACGGGATATGTGCAATATGGATAATATAATCTCGAATGGGATAAAACCAACTACTTTATAAAAATAGCAGTGAGAATTGGAGCATGGCATACATGTGAATTTTCTATGTACATTTAATGTTACTAATATATAGAAATTTTTAGAAATGGACAAAAGTTGGATGCGGCTAGGCGATAGACTTGGAAAGGATTATGCACTCTATGCGCATGGAGTAAGAACCTTCATTGATTTTGCTCGACTCTCTGTTGATAGTCATGGTTACATTAAGTGTCCATGTCGAGGGTGTAAAAATTTGTGTGCGATATCATTGCCTGAAGTTGAAAGTCATATATTTGTGAACAATATGGATCTGGGGTATACCTGATGGGTACTATATGGTGAGTCGTATGCACAGTCAGCGGATATAACGTTCGGTCAAAATTATAATATGCGAGACATGGATGATGATTATGAGCGGGATGAGATGGAGGAGATGTTAGGTGACATTGGAGCTGGGATGTTTATGGATGACGTAGACGACAATGCCTCAAGTGGTCGAGGGACTGATTGTGAAAATTTTGCTGTAATGTGGGAAGATGCAAAGCACGAGCTTTATCTAGGTTGTACAAAACATTCTAAAATATCGTTTATTGTGTGGTTGCTTCACATTAAGTCATTGTGTGGGATGTCGACGAAAGCAATAAACATGGTATTAGACTTATTTAACGAGGTGCTTCCCGATGGATTTGCATTGCCAAAGAACTTTTATGAAGCGAAACAGTTGAAAAATGGATTAGAGTTTGAGTACAAGTCAATACATGCATGCAAGAATGATTGAGTTTTGTTCTGGAATGAGAACGAGTGGAAACAATCATGTCCTGTATGTGGAAAGTCGAGGTGGAAGGCTAAGAAAAATGTGCCGTTGAAGGTGTTGCGATATTTTCCCCTAAGACCTAGGTTGCAAAGACTATATATGTGTAAAAAAACAGCTGCTGATATGAGGTGGCACGAGGAGAAAAGAGTTAAGGATGACGCATACATGAGGCACCCAGCTGACTCACTTGCATGGCGATCTTTCGATGATCATTACCTAGAGTTTGGGACAGAAGCTCGTAACGTGCCCCTGTGACTCACAACAGATGGATTAAACCCTTTTGGGAATATGAGTACAAGTTATAGCACTTGGCCCGTAGTATTGATTTCTTACAATCTTCCACCATGGAGGTGCATGAAGGCACCCAATTTTTTGTTAACTTTACTTATTCCCAGCCCGAGACCACCTGGGAATGACATTGACGTATTCAGGCAACCATTGATTAAGGAGTTGAAAGAGTTATGGGAAACAGGCGTCAGAACTTATGATGCATCCACGTCGACATCTTTTCAGATGCATGCTGCAGTAATGTGGATCATAAATGACTTTCCGGCATATGGAAATCTTTCCGGTTGGAGTATTAAAGGAAAGTTAGCGTGTTCGACGTGTAATAAAGAAACTGCTAGTGAATGGTTAACATATTCTCAGAAGTTGTGCTTCATGGTCATTGACATTATCTACCTGCAGATCATGCATGGAGAAGATAATGCGCTAAGTTTGATGGGAGAGTAGAGGACAGAATTGCAGCAAATGAGTTGTCTAGAGAAGAGATAGTGGAACAACTGGTACATGTTAGAGCGAACAATTTTGGCAAAGGTCGGGGTAAGAATAAGAGAAAACAAGACGTCTCAGAATTGAGTTGGACAAAGCATAGTATTATTGACTTTCCATATTGGTCGTCCATTATGTTGCGACATAGTTTGGATGTAATGCACATAGAGAAGAATATCTGTGATAATATACTAGGTACATTGATGAGCATTAATAAAAAGACAAAGGACAAGATCAAGGCGATGAGAGATCTTGAGAAAATGGGAATTAAACATAATCTACATTTGCAAGTGGAAGGCAACAGGGTGGTCATGCCACATGCATGTTTTATGATGACGAGGAAGGAGAGAATGGATTTCTGCAAATGGTTGCAAGGTGTGAAGTTGCCAGATGGTTATGCTTCAAATATTGGTAGATGCGTTAGCCCTGTTGACTAGAAAATCAATGGTTTGAAAAAGTCATGACTGTCACGTATTTTTGCAGAAGTTATTACTGGTGGGAATTCATGGGAAGCTGACATCTAATGTACGTGTCGCCATAACTGAACTATGTATGTTTTTTAAGAATTTGTGCGCTCGAGTTGTAAATCAAGATATGTTGCAGAAGATGGAAGAAGACATTGCTACTATACTCTGTAAATTTGAGTAGATATTTCCATCATCATTTTTTGATGTGATGGTCCATTTAGCAATACACTTACCTCGAGAGGTATTGTTGGGTGGACCGATGCAGTTTCGTTGGATGTATTCAGTTGAAAGATATTTGGGCCGACTAAAGCGCATAGTTGGGAATAAAGCCAGAGTTGAGGGTTCAATAGCAGAGGCCTATATACACGATGAATGGTTAACGTTTTGTCTCTATATTTTCGTTGTGGTGCCCTCGATCCCCACGTGTTATTTTAGTGGAGTTCGTGACATCGGGATGTTGACCACATGGATCACGCACCCCAACGATAGGTGATCAGAATGTGTACAATATGCAATAAGTGTACAAATATAACATTTCGCAGCAGAATAAAAATGTCATTCTTATTTAAGTACCAGAAAGATAAGAAAATATTCTTTACAAGGAGTTACAGTCATCTGACATATAATTTAAAGAAAACAAATAACATAAGGGGAAACAAATCCCATAATGCCGAACAACATAACGATAAATCATGTCTCCGGCGGAGCCGGTCCTTCAGACTCCTACCCAGTCTCTGCGTCAAAATCTACTGCACCATAAGACGGAACCGCAGGATAAAACACCACATGAGATTATGACATCTTAGCAAGTATTTAACCAAAATAACATCCAAGAGATTTAAAATGCATTAATATAACCAACACCACCACGTACGGTCAAAGATCAATTTCCAGATATTTCCCAAAAATGCACATTTAACCACTCACGTAAAAAATCCCATTTTGGCCCATTATTTTAATATGCATGCACTACGGTCTCCTCTATGGACCATATGCATACCCTGGCTCTCATCGTCACACCACGGGTAATGTCCGTGCATGAGATTTCGTAACAAACGATGCCCAGTTCCGTGCTCAGCGTGTACATGGCCAAGCATCCTCTAACCCCGCCAGCAAAAGGCCATGGAATCGGTACGAGAGCGTTACTGTCTCGTCTGTTCCTGTCGTCGCCCTGTGACGACTCAGAGGACGTCACGTCAGTCTGTTACACTCCCGAGTGACCAGAGGAGCTCTACCGAGATAATACTTCATCTCGTCTTGGGGTTGTGATACACACGCACCCACACAATTAATACCATAAATCTAAATTTTCAAACAGACAACGTGACTTCATAGCACAATTAAATTTAAGACAATAAATATGAATGATAACAATTATTGGATGACATAGTAATTTGTTCATTTATTTAATAACACAAAAATTACAATTTCACAAAAACACTACACGCGTAATCCCATCCTCCAATCCGATCCAAAGCTCAAATTCAACATCCACAATTTAAAACCCAACATTTCAACCAATACAATTTAATTTCGAATAAAATACAATTAGATTCTCCAACAAATTTACAATTTAAATCCCAATAAAATACAATTTAATTCTCAACAAAAATACAATTAATTTAACGCGATTTAAATCAAATGGATTACATTTGAAAATTTACTTACAATCGAAGACGGGAAAAATTCTAGAAGAACACGAAGATGAAAATTACACTTTCAGCAACCCCAATAATTTCCCAAGACCCGAATGAAGCTCACGGCTTCAATGGACAAAACCAAATCACAGAAATTAAACCCTCAAATTTTTGGATTTTACCAACACAGATTCACAAAACCAAATTCTAAACAACAAATTTTGAGATGACAATCAGTAATCAGATTCCAGAAAATTGAAGGGCTCGGCCCTATATATAGATCGAATATGGAGGTTCGGCCATTGGAGTTCCCATCGAAGAATGCCGTGAAAGCAATGTGTGGCATTGCAAATCGCGTGGTGCATTGAAGGGCTTACAGCAGTTGAAGGTAGTATATCCGATTGACACAGCACAAATTCGGAAGCTCGAGGTGGAAAGTGGAGGTGGCATCATGAGGGTAGCGGCTTGACATGGTGGCAACGAAATTCTTCACCGGTTGACACGAGGAAGAAGAAGGTGGTGGTTTGATGGTGATACAAGGCATACCCGTGCATGGCTATGGTCGATTGGAGGAAGAAACGGTGTCGGCAGCAGCTAGAACAAATAAATTTGCAGAAAAAAGAAGAAGAATGAAGAAGAAGGAAGAAGACCGAGTGGCGCAGAGGAGAAAACGATGGAAGCCCTAAGGCTATTGGCTTAAACGGCATCGTTACAATTAAGAGGGAGAGCTGGGTTTGCATCCGAGTGGGCCGGGCCATCACGTGGGCTGGATTTCGGTTGCTGCATGGGCCACTTTCAACTCACACAGGCTGGGCCCGATTCCACTTTACACACACACACATGCACACGGGCTGGGCGCCTTCTTTGGCCCAACAGGAACACACACACACCCAACCCAAAATAAAACACTACAAAAAAATTATACTAAAATAAAACAAAAATAAAATTATGCTACTTAAAAAAAAAAAATTCACAACTAATAATAAATTAAAATTAGCCAATACTAACAAATAAAATAACTAATAATTTTAGGGATCTCACATTCGTGGTGTTGAGATACGATTTAATCGTCAGAGCAAAATGTTGATCTTGCTGCGCTACCACCTCGTGAGCTATCAGTGTTTTCCCAGAATGTACAACTCTTACGTGCACAAACGGGTTACGATTTAATTGATGGAGAGTTGGGTAAAATTCGTTGGCACGTGTTAAATAATTTCTGGGAGATTGATGACTATCTCAGGTATGTTGTTACATGCTTCAAAAAATTCTATTTAAAAAAATGTAATTATAACTTTTGTGCTCAAAATAATATTCTTTTACACTTATATACAATGAGCACATGGACAAACTTAAGATGGAAGGCGTAGAGAATATATGGGCAAGACACGAGGAAGAATTTCCTGGATAGTTTGAACAACATGTTTGAACTAAAACTACATAAATGTTAGATTTTTAAACTTTTAACTTTGGGTAACTTTTAATACATATACATTATTTCAATTGATAGATTTTGGAACAACGTGCTCATGATCCCGGATCAGTTTCTCCTGAATTGTATGCATTGGCCCATGGTCCCTCTAATAGAGTACTTCGATACACTGCATGCATGGTTAGAGGTTATAGAGTCCATACTTTGGACCGTGAACATAATAAAAAGACTCAAGACTATGGTGTGTTGGTCGAGGGGAGTTGTAACACCCCCTTCCCGTACGCTAGGAGTGTCACATGTTTTTCATAAAATAAACCCGTCAAGAGATCTCATATTTAATAAAAAAAATTTAGGATTTATTTCATAAAAACTTTGTCTGATAAAAATGTCTCCAAAAAATATTAAATGAATAAACTAAATAAAAGTTATGTCATAAAAGCAATAAAATAAATTTTAGTCTAGAAGGTCTGAAACTAAAACAACTGCTCATTCTAATCCTGGCATGTCTACTCGTAATCATCATCCTCACCTAGGTGGTTGAAAACATGAAAACAAACTAAAATGAGTCGAATACTCAATAAGAAATCCATCACAACATTAACATACTAACCATAAGGTTTTCATAAAAGTTTTCATGCTGAGAACTTAAAATCCATGACTGTTCATACTGATATTTATGCTATGCATGACTGATTTATCTGAATTAACTGACTGATCTGACTTAACTGACTGTTCTGATTTAACTGACTGAACTGACTGGCCAACACACTTAACCCTGTGTGCAACATTATGCACCGGCCCCACGTCTCGCGGTCGTGAGGGGAGCCGCTGATAGTATTCTGGCATACTATGATGGACCACGGTTGAGTTCGTAGCTTGCACATCCACCCTGAAACTGAACTGCATTGGTACCATGCATCTGAATGACCATCTGATTAACTGATCTGATCTTATCTTGCACTTGAACTTAAAATAGCTTACGTGTCTTATGACCATGAGATGCATGACATAATACATACATAATTATAATTTTTGAATCTGAACATGATGCGGAATGAACTGATCGTGTGCTATGTTGGATGACATGTTTGCAATGACATGAGTGATACATAAAAAAATTGGCTATCAATGAACTGGCTTGAATAATACTTATATATAAGCTAAACTGTGATGATCCTAATTTTGTAATCAAATAACTTACTTTGCTTCACTTCTTCTTGAATCTCGTTTCATAGCTTGTCACCTATACGTAGTATTAAATATCACTCATCTATCTAGAATCAACATGTACTAATAATATCCTACTTAATTAAAATTCATACTGTAGAATATAATGAATAAAATATTCTGTTTAATATAAAATCAATAAATGTTTATATCTTAAATTATTTAAAAATACTAATAGCATATTCTTACTTAATTAAAACACTTGGGCTATTTTAAATAAGTCATAAACTTCAATTCTTAAAATAGATTTACTTTCTCATGATTAAAATAATTGTTTAATTTAAGAAATCTAATAAATTTTAATATAATTTTAATACTCTTAACATATTTCTTTATTTTAAATTTACAACTTCAATAGCATAAAACTATCAAAATCTATTATAAAAATATTAGAGGTTCACTTCATAACAGAGATTTAAAGTATTTAAAATAAATGATTAACCACTGAAATTTAAATACTAATATAATATATAATCTTTCAATATTATTAAATATATAACTTTATCTATATATATATATACATCTAAGTTTAATAAAAACACAACCGGTGAAAACACCCGATTGATAAGGATAAACTTAATAGTATTCAATATAAAATTATTGTAGGCTATTAGTATAATTCAATTTTTATTTAATGGACATTTGACTAATATATTTATTTAAGTAAAAACTCACCTTTAAAATATTAAGCCCAACTCAACTTCAATTAAAATAACGTAATAATCTCTATAATTAACATATACATAAGTGTAAATTTATAAATATAATTTAAAATAATTCTCCAAGATACTAGATTAAAAGAGGGCATATATGTAATCTCCTCTAAATCCTGCAGCAACTAAAACCAAGAGAAAGAAAACACAACTTAACAACGTGAAGAGCAATAGAGGCTCAAGGGAGAGGGAGAGAGACTTACAAGGCAGGGGCTCTTGACCGAGAGAGGGCTGAATGCGACGGCGGCTAGGTGGCTAGTGGGGGTCACGGCGGTGCAACAAGAGGCTCCTCTGAGCACGGTAGTTCGACACTGAGAGAGGGAGCAAGAGTTCTTGAAGACGAAACAACCGAGAGAGAGAAGAGATGGGTGGCGATGGCAGTGGGCTACGGTGTTCCTATTGTGCTTGAACCATGGCAACCGTAGGAGGTTTGGGTGGTTGTTTTCTGTGGAGTTGGATGGCTAAGGAGGCTTACGGGTTTGCCATGCAAGGAATAACCGGTGCTCTGTTTTTATTTATGAAAACAGAGGTTGTTTTGGGGACGCGCATGGGTGGCTTGGGTAGAAACGGCTGGCCATGAAGGTGGTCGTCCGTGGTGCAAGATGCCACAGGGTGGTGTACGTGTGATACGTATTGGAGGGCCTTCACGGTCATGCATGGTCTGGGCAGTGGAGTTGCTGCGGTGTTTCCATCGTCGAGTCCCTTTTCGGTTGCTGCGTCTCACTGAGTGGTGTCCGTGTGGTTTGTTGCGAAACCATGGAGCTGTTGTAGCAGAAGGTATTTTCGTCTATCACGTACGAGTTCTATATATAAAGGAACGGTTGCAGAAAATAGAATGAAGACGTGCGTGGACTGTGAAGTTTAACGAGTGAAAATGTGATAAAAACATAACCCTAAAGCTAAGGAGAAGAGAGACGTACGTGCATGTGCATGTGAAATTATGTGGAGACGTGTGGGGGGTGGAGAAACCGACTAAGAACTGAGTTGGTTTTCTTTAGGAAATTTATCAATTAGGAGATAAATATTTGGCTTACGAGTAGATATAGAGAATAAAGTTTGAATTCAAAACTAAAATTCTCATGGCTAAAGCAAATAATCTGGTCATGATAAAATACTAATAATAAAATTGATAATAATAACAATGTAAAAATCATGATAATAATACTAATAATAATTATTATTAAAACTAATAACTGCAAAATATGATAAAATAATAGTAATAATAATAATAATAATAATAATAATAATAATAATAATAATAATAATAACAATAGAATATTTATGGTTATAAGAAAAAATACATAAAACTTATTTTATAGCCTAAACTTAGGGTCGGGTTGTTACAGGAGTCATGGACCAGATGATATTGACTACTATGGTGTCGTACATGATATTATCGGATTGAAATATCTGGGTGGGTCGGTAACATGTCTTTAAATGTGATTAATGGGACGTAGGTGGTGGTCGACATTCGATACATAGGGATAATCACTTTACGAATGTCAATACTACATTTAAATGGTATGAAAATGATCCATTCGTATTGGCTTGTCAGGCTACCCAAGTCTATTATTTGATTGATCCAATTAAAAGCGCCAATGAAGATAGTGGAGAGATAACTTGGCAAGTAGTACAAAAATTTGTCCCTCAAAATATATATGAAGCAGGAATGAGTGCAGATTACGAGAATAGGGAGATGAAGATGACACTCCGATAGTAGAGGCCTACCAAGAAGATGGAAAGGATATTAACTTGTTTGTTGACCTCGGTGCATTCGAGTTGCTCCCTTTGTGTAGAGATGACGTCCCACCCATCCTTCTTGACCCTTCCGTATTAAATGATCATTTAATTCAAGTAAGTGAGAAAGAAGAAGAAGAAGAGTCAGAAGAAGATGAAGAAGAATCCTGTGAGGAAGTGGATAAGAGGACGAAAAAGAGGTTGATGACGACAACGAAGATGTTATTGAGGGAGATTATGAAACAAGCATGGAAAATACATCCGAAGATAAAGAATAAAAGTACTAAATATAGAAATCATATAGATGAATATAGAATTTTAAACTTTTCATAATTTCTTCTAATTAATTTTCTTTATCATATTAATCATGCCTCAAGAATGCCACCAAAACGACAATAAAGAAATTTGCCTCCTCCGCCAAGTCGAAGTCCCGAACCTGTTGAGGACTCCCCACCCAAGTGTTTCCTTCCTGAAGATCAAATACAGACGCAAGAGAATGACAGCCAGTTGACACCTACCAGTAAGAAAATGTTGTTGATAGTTAAAAGAATATCAATACTTTCATCTCAATAAATATATAACTATAATTATATTATTATCTAATAGTTGATGCATCTGCTCGTCGCGGTCGTGGTTATACACATGGCATTTCTCTTGAAAAATACCGAAGGCACAGAAAATTCAAGGTCACAATTCCTGATAATTCCACTAGAGGAGTGGATGATAGTGCAGCATCGCTTTCATCCTGTATTGGTACAGTAGTTTGTGCTTATACTCCATTTTATGTGCGATCATGGCGGGATGTTCCGCTCGAGATTAAGGAGCACATTCGGAGTCGTGTACTGGTGAGTTTACATTGAGACTACATTTTTTGTATACTACATTAGTATATTATATTTTTGACGTAATTCACTTATTATGATGAATTCAACTTCGACTTTGGCCGTAGCGAGGATTTGAGAACTGTGAATGGGTTGATGGCTACACTATTCCGGCGTCACAAGGGACGATATCATGACCACTTCAAGAAATTTGAGACGTTGGAAGAAGCTGCACAGTCCCCTTATGAAGTTAGACGATTGAAGAAAGTGTTGTGATCTTTTCGCAAATCTAGATTATCAGGTATTTTAGATTTATATCTAATGATTATTTACATTTATATTTGGACTATATATTATATGCATATATATTACAATTAACATTCTTAATTAATTTTGTAGCACTTAAGTTCTACGAATGCACATAATAGATCTGCTTTGATTGTCCACCATTGTGCTGGTTCAAGATCATTCCACCGTCTTGCTGAAAAAATGGTAATTAATAAATTATAGAATTCATTTATTTTTGTGATATTCTTTTATTTAAGTACTAACATTATCTTTTTAAAATTGTTAATGTCGCTTTGTTAGAAACATGATGATCCTGAAATCTTTTCCCTTATTCATGTCTATGATGTTGCTCACACTAATGAGCGTAGTGAGTGGATGGATCTTGCTGCTGCAGATAATTATGTAAGCATTGTTACTTTTGTTAAATAAATTATGCAACATGTGAATAATTTATTTTTTATTTATATTTTTTTAATACGTTATTTATTATGTGTTTTCTTTAACATTGCAGGAAAAAATGATGGAGATGCAGTCAGCTTCTGGGGAATCCTCTTCGAGCGACATAGACATATTCATGCAAGTGCTCGGGCCCAACTCTAGTATGATAAGAGGTTTGGGACGAGCTTCAAGCATTCTAGTTCATACTCCTCATCCTCTTTGGCTTCACAAACTAATAATCTTACCAAAGATTTAGAAGCTGCACGGCGCGAGAATAAGTATATGAGGTCGAGATAGCAAGAGTTAGAGTCCCTCTTAGAGCAACAGTCTCATTTAGAGACGCGTTTGCAGGACCAACAGAGAGACCAAGAGGAAAGAATTCGCAGTGAAGGCCAAGAGCAATGCAACGAGAGATGATGGTTCAAATGGAGTGTGTTATATCATTGCAACAACAACGGGGTGGATGGGGAAAAAAGAAATGAATTATCTTAATTTTATTTTTTTCTATAACTTTTAATATCTAATTTTAAAAGTTTATAAGACATCATTAGTTGTAGAATATTTATGGTGTGTAATATGATACAATTGGTATGTTTTTTAATTTTATGAAATTAGTATTTCTGATCTGTACGTTCGAATGTAAACCAACAATGTTCAAACAATACTTCATGTTTGAACGTTTAAACTTGGAACGTATTTGCGAACATTCGAACGTACTCACCCCAAACTAACAAAAGAACAAAGCGTTCGAACGTTCAGACACATCATCTTTAACATTCAAACAAACATCCGAACGTTATACTCGTTACGTTTGAGCATTGTTCCTTTAACGTTCGAATGTAAATTTGAACGTTTAATGCAGTCAACGTCCGGACATATAAACGTCCGAATGTAAATATGATACGTTTGGACAATAATCAACGAACGTCAACTTCTGTCATTCGAATGTCAATTGCTCAAGTTGATGTTCAGACGTATAAATTTACGTATCAACGTTATTTTCTATGACAATTTTCAACCGTCACAAAAAATTGAACGTTTGAAAGTTTCTTCGAATGGAACACCTCAAACCGTCACTAAAAATATTTTTAGTGACGGGTCAACAGTAAAGCGTTAGCAAATGTATTCTATGATGCACATTAGGTGACGGTCGTGGTGACGGTTTGCAACCGTCACCAAATGTCTTTAGTGACGTTTTGGTTATTTTTTGTGACGGTTTCTTCTATCACAAAAGACTATTTGTGTTGTAGTGACACTTAACTGACTAATTTTTTTTATTATCGACTAATATTTTTTTTTTTATCTTATTCCAATTATAATTTTAATGACTTGTATTCTATTTGCTTGAGTAATTAAAACTAGTTTGTTGATGTTATTAACTAATTCGAACTAGTAATTTATTTATAATGATCAAAACAGTATTTTATAGTATATATATATATATATATTATCATGGACTAACAATTGCATTCTAATGATTTTATTCTAATTATAATTTTTATAACTAGTTGTTACTTCATTGACTAAGTATAAATAGTATTTATTTGATTAACTAATTATATTTAGTTAGTATTTTAAATTATGAGAAAATTAGGGAGATGGTGAAGTAACACTTATACTATGTTGACAATTGTCTAATTATAATTTTATAACATTTGTATTTCCTTGACTAATTATATATAGTATTTTTTTATCTTATCAATTATAAATAGTATTCTAATTATAATCATAAAAATATTAGTTCTTAGTACTATTATCATCGCATCCACATTTTTGTATTTTTGTGACGTGGAATTCTAAATACTACAATTTTTGTTCTTTACACATTTAATTATTCTAACAAATAATATAATAAATCTCAAATGACATATATAGTGACATCATTATATACTATAAAGCCCAACATGCTTGCTAATTCCAACATCCATTATTTAATCCCAACATGTAATATTAAAAGCAAAATAATAAATCCACAACTTATGGTGTATATCCACAACTAGGGGTGTAACCGGTCCGGTCCGGTTTTTGGCAAAATTTTAGACCGAACCGGTATGACCAGTTTTGTATTTTTCAAAACCGATTATGCCCCGGTTAACATTATAAACCGGTACTTCCGGTTTCCGGTCCGGTCCGGTCCGGTTTTCTGGTTTTTTTTAAATGTAAATTTGATATGTTGTTATTAAAAATCTGTTTATAAAAAAATAAAAAAAACTGCTCTACAAAAATCTGTTATACTTTTATTACAAAATCTGCTTTATTAAAAAAAATCTGTTTTATCTTTACTAAAAATTCTGTTTTACTAAAAAAAAAAATCTGATTTCCTAAAATCTAATTTACTATAAACTGCTTTCAAAAATCTGCTTTACTAAATCTGCAGCTCTGCTTTACTAAATCTGCTTTACTATAAATATAACTATTACAAAAACTGGAAAAAAAATCTGCTATGGAATAAAATTCTTCTATGAAATAAAATAAGTTCAAAAGTCCAAACTAGAAGTCTAAAAGTCTTAACAAATTATAAATCCAAATTCCAAAAGTCCAAAAGTCCAAAACATTACAAATTTACACATTCAAAACATTACAAGTCCAAACACTAAAAGTCTAAATTATAAGTCCAAAGTCCATCAAATTACAAGTCCAAATTACAAATCCAAATTAGAACATCCAAAAAAAATTTTTACAACTCGAACCAATAGATATTCACCAAGCCACCAACTCCAATAGTCCATTCAACAAACCTTGCAATTATATGAAAATAAATCAAGCAATTAATTCCAATAAAAAGTTAGTAAGTACATTAAATAGGAAAAAAAAAAACTTACGGAAATGTTATACAAGTTTACCTACCTTAAATTTAATGATTTCCAACTAAAGAAGTAGGTATTGAAGAATTCTCTAAGTCTTCCATGAGCTCTACATAAAAAGAAAAAAAAAACATAATAATTAAAACAAATTACTAATATTTGATTATTTCTTTAGAGATAGTTAAAGAAAAGATAAATGATGCTACATACCTGTATCAAATTTCTCAAACTCCTCAACATCATCCATTAAAGTGCGAAGGTTAATCGGGGCAGAAGAACGGAGCCAATTTTGTGTACAAATTAGGGCTTCTACCATAAGTGGAGATAGGCTACTACGGAAAGGATCAAGTACTCGACCTGCTGTGCTAAAAGCCGACTCAGAGGCCACTGTAGATATCGGAACTGCAAGAACATCCCGTGCAACTCTTGAAAGCACGTGGTATCTAATGGAGTTAACCTTCCACCAAGCCAACAAGTCGAATTTTGAATCATCTTCTTCACATGTTTCAGATAAATATCTCTCCAATTCAGATTTACTTGACAAAGAGTTCTCCGACTCCAAACGCTTCTTAATTTGTTCATGGATTAATAATCTGAAATTACCTTGACCTACCCTAGTAGTTGAACTTGTACTACTAGTTCCTCCCTCACTTGATTGGCTCTTAGTTTGATCTTGTGCCCCTACATCACTTCCGCCATTTCCACAATAAATATCATATAAACGACTCAAGGCATCTTTAACCCGATCCACCAACATTTGACCTTTTGAACTATTATCCTCATATATTCCTTCAAAAATAATAGCTAGAACACGGATTTTATATCAAGGATCAAGAACCAACCCAACATACAACAAAAGATTCATTTTTTCAAAATTTTCCCAATATTTCTCACATTTAGATTTTATACTAAATGTCATTGTTCTCAAATTATGAGGCCCTTCCAAACACTCTAAATTAATTGCAGCTTGAATTGTCGCTAGCTCAAATAAAAAACCATTGCAAGTGACATAATTGGTCCCCGAGAAACGCAAAGTTGCATCGTAAAAAATTTTTAGAAATTTTACAAACAACCTACTCTTATCCCAATCATCAATGGTTGGAGGCCCTAACTTGGGTGCCCCTCCTTGTCCCAACTCACTAACACCACCATCATCCTCACTATCATACTCCCCAAGACTCTTGACATACCCCGAATCTTCATCCTCTAACCGTTGAAATGTTTTTTGAAACTTTTCAGCCCTATCCAACATCATATAAGTGGAGTTCCAACGAGTTACTACATCTAAGCATACACCACTTTTACAAGTAATGTCCTCACTATCACAACATTGCTTAAATGTGTCCCACCTTTGTGGAGATGATTTCACATACTTCACAGCCCCTCTAATTCGTGCAATGGATTGATCATATTCTTTCAACCCATCCCGAACAATCAAGTTCAAGATATGAGCGCAACATCTCATATGCAAGAACTCATGTTCCAAAATCGTTTTTTTTCTATGCTTTATCGAGTGTAATTGTCAATATATTGGGCCTCCCCCATTCAAGCAAACACGCTTCAATTTTTTCCCTAATGTCTCACCCTTGTGGTTTTCAACCTTACAAAAATTGATTATTCTTTTGTGCATTTTCCAATCATCATCAATAAAATGTGCGGTGAGACACATGTAGTTAAAATTTTGCATGGATGTCCATGTATCCGTGGTTAGACAAATGCGCTGCCCCTTAAGAGCACTTTTCAACTTCTCTTTCTCTCTCAAATAAAGTTTAAAAATATCTTTTGCAACCGTTACACGTGATGGAATCCCATTCCATCTAGGTTGCACAACAAGCATAAATTTCTTAAACCCCTCCCCTTCCATAAATTTAAAAGGAAGCTCATCAACAACCAACATTTCAGCTAAGGCTTCTCTACAAGCCTCAACACTAAAAGCAATAGGTACAAGCCCCCCACTATTTGATCCAGACTGAAAACCCAATATAGATTGGTTTTTATCCACTTTCCTAAGTGGAGACTTCTTACATATTTTTTCTAAGTGCCCCAACATTGATTTTGTGCCATTTATATTAGGATCACAAGCATAAGTCATCCCACAAAGGTTACATGTAGCCCTAGGCTTCGATTTATCCGCAGTATCAATCAAAGTAAAATAATCCCAAGCTACAGATCTTTTCCTACCACTCTTTGAAACAATAGATGGCTTACTTACAGTAGCTTTGGGAGAAAGCGGATCATTAGTCGCTGTTGATTCCATGGTCCTTTCACTCCTTCCCATTGAAGGTCGAACATTGTCGGGTGTTTCATTTGAAGGATCCATCTATAGTAACAAAAAAAATTTAATAAAAGTAGCTATAACTATATATATGTGGGGTAAGCAGCTGCCCAATTTCTCAATGTATAAAAGTAGCAATAAATTTATTTAAAGGATTAATGTAAGCCCTATGGCCCCTATCAATGTAATTTAAAAAACTCAATCACTAAACACTAAACACAATTTCACAAAACCCAATCAAAGTAAATTTTGGATTCAACAAACCCTAATGGCTAATATCAGTGTATCACTAAACACAAACACAATTTCACAAACCCCAAACACAAAACCCAATCAAAATAATTTCGAATTCAACAAAACCTAATGGCTAATATCACAAAATAATTTCGGATTTTTTAGTAATTTCACAAACACAATAATAAACAAAATCACAAAAAATCCTAAATTTCGGATTCAAAAACCCTAAAATCACAAAACTCAAAACTCAGTCACTAAAATCCCAATATCACAAAATCCAATCACAAAACCCTAATATAACGAAACCCAATCACAGAAATTCTAGAATGTAATTTCAAAAACAATAATAAGCAATAAAAAAAGGACTTACTGAGTGAGAGTGAGAGACGGGGTCACGGGAGGGTGGGAGACGGGAGGGTGGAGACTCGGCAGTCGGCAGTCGGCACTTGGCAGAGAGACAGAGGACGAGAGAGTTGAGAGAAGAGAGAGTGAGAGACGAATCGAGGTCACGACGGGAGAGTAGGAGGCAGAGACTGAGAGACTCGGGCCGAGGCAGTGTGGAGTCTGGACGAGTGAGAGACGAGAGTCAGAGACGAGGTCGAGAGAGTAGGAGGCAGAGACTGAGAGTGAGAGACGAGAGGGAGAGACGGCTCGGGAGAGACGGAGGGTTGATTCGTTGAAGGTAGAGAGGGAGAGACGGCTCGGTAGAGTGAAACTGGGCAGATTCGAGAGTGAGAGACTGAGAGTGAGAGACCGAAGGGCGAAGGGCCGAAGGCATAGCGATAAAGTTAGGGTTTACAAGTAAAACGGCACCGTTTGGGTTTAGTTGTAGGATAATAAATATTTGATTATTTTCAAATTATTTTTTTTAAATGATAGTTAAATAACTTAAATTTAAATAGTATAGGTTATAGACTTATATACCTGTATATTAGTATAGGTATATAATATATTAGACCATATAATAGTATTAATATTAAACTATTGGTATAGTTATATATTAGTATTAATTATAATAACATTATCTTATATATAATGTATAATTAATAAATTATAATTATTTATACATTATATATAATTATATAATTTATATATTAGTATTAGTTATAAACTTATAGTGATTTAGTATAACTATATTAGTATAAGTATAACTATAGTCTATATTATATATTAGTATTAGTTATAAACTTATAGTGATTTAGTATAACTATATTATTATAAGTATAACTATAGTCTGTATTATATATTAGTATTAGTTATAAATTTATAGTGATTTAATATAGCTATATAATATATCAGACTATATAATAATATATTTGTATTAGTTATATATTAGTATTAGTTATATATTGATATTAGTATAGTTATATATTAGTATTAGTTATATATTGATATTAGTTATATATTAGTATAGTCTACTATTATATAATACATTTATATATATTGATATATATATATATTTGTAATACATTTAATATACTATAGTCTAATCTCTTAGACTATATAATAGTATTAATATTTAGGGGTGTAGTTATAGTTAGTATAGTTATATATTAGTATAGCTATATTAGTATAAGTTTAGTATAACTACATTACTATAACTATAACTATAGTCTATATTAGACTATTAGTATTTGTTAAATAGTTATAGACTTATATATTAGTATAGCTATATAAATTATAATATATTACTATATTAGACTATATAATAGTATTAATATTAGACTATTAGTATAGTTATATATTAGTATTAATTATAGTGATTTAGTGTAACTATATTAGTATAAGTATAACTATTGTCTAGACTCTATATTAAACTATTAGTATTAGTAAAATAGTTATAGACTTATATATTAGTATAGCTATATAATATATTAGACTATATAATAGTATTAATATTAGACTATTAGTTATAAACTTTTAGTGATTTAATATAACTATTTTAATTATAAGTATAGACTATAGTCTATATTAGACTATTAGTATTATTTATAGACTTATATATTAGTATAGCTATATAAATTATAATATATTAGACTATATAATAGTATTAATATTAGACTATTAGTATAGTTATATATTAGTATTAGTTATAAACTATATATTAGTATTAGTTATAAACTTTTAGTGATTTAATATAACTATTAACTATATTAATTATAAGTATAACTATAGCCTATATTAAACTATTACTATTAGTTATAAACTTATATATTAGTATAGCTATATAAATTATTAGACTATATAATAGTATAGTATAACTATAGTCTATACTCTATATTAAACTATTAGTATTAGTTAAATAGTTATAAACTTATATATTAGTATGGGTATATAATATATTAGACCATATAATAGTATTAATATTAAACTATTGGTATAGTTATATATTAGTATTAATTATAATAACATTATCTTATATATAATGTATAATTAATAAATTATATTAATAATTATACATTATATATAAAACTTTTAAACTTATATATATTAATATATAATATTTTGTATAATTTTAATTTTTAATAAAATTAATATATAAAATATTAGTTTTTATATTTTATTATCAACCGGTCCGGTCCGGTTCGGTCCGGTCCGGAAAATTTCAAAATCGGAACCGGACCGGTTCTAACCGGTTTACGTATTTTAAAAACCGGTTCCGGACCGGACCGGTTTTTCGGGTCAAATTTACACCCTTATCCACAACATCCATTAATTTCCAACATATATTAAATCCTAAGCAATCAATCAACAACATGCAACATGCATTAAATCTCAAAAAAAGGAAGAATGTTATGTTCTTTATATATGACAAAACCCCAGAAGTTGAAGGAAAAGATGAAGAATGTGACGATCCTTGTACCGCCAAAGCCTATCAAGAAAATGCACATGTTATTAATATATTTATAGACCTAAGTTAATATGACATGGTCCCACTTCATCGGGAAGACATTGAGTTAGAAGTTATTGATGTATCAAATGAAGAAAATAGTGACTCCTTGTATGCCTCAACTGATGATGAGGGAGAATGGTCATGCAAAACTGATAGTGATTGATTGTTACATGTTTAGAGATATAGTTTTGTGTTATATGGTGGAAGTCTCTATTACTGATTGAACAATTTCTAACATGTGTAGGAAACTATGCTGCCCAAATGAAAAGAAACCCGTTCTTCGACACCAATTTCTGACTCGTTGTTGGACTCGCTCCTATGAACTAGAACATAGTATGTTAACTATGAATAAATACATATATTACTAGTAATTATGATAAAAATACATATTAAATGTATTCTATTTTCTCGTCATGCAGCTGTCACACAATCTCATAGACCTCGAGGTATTACAAGAGGCATTGGCTTGGACAAGGTGCGCAAGACGGAAAAAATTAAAGTTAATATTGATGACAACCACAATGGTGGTGGTGGAGACCCAACGACTTGGCTAGCATCGTACGTTGGTAGTCTTACTCATACCTACACATATATGGCTACATCATCTTGGTCCAAAGTTCGACAAGATTTTAAAGAGCATATAAAGAAGCATTGCTTGGTAAGTGAAAAAGTGTTCTTTTTTAATATTAAAAATAGTGTGTTATATGGCATATATATATATATTGTTTATTAACTCTATTGCACTATTTAAGGATGAGTTTGAACTTAATTTAATGTTCAAGAGGAGAGCCAGACTGTTGATGAACTGATGAGTAATGCATACTGCAAGTATAAAGGTCGATGCCACGAACATTACCAAAAATTTGAAAATTCTGAGGGTGGACGCCATAATATTTTTCAAGGCATGCAACCAGATGAGTGGAAAAAGCCATGTGATATATTTGAGAAGCTGGCATATCAAGTAATTGCATTATTTCAAGCTTATACTATATTAACTTTTCCTTATGTAATATCGACTTATAGTTTTGCTATATTTTGCTAGATGTTGTGTACATAAAATAAATAAATCAAACCTGAAGATCCATCATCATGCTTGCTTGAGATCTTTTTATCATCTCTCCATGAAAGTGGTAAAAATATGCTAATTTATTTGTCATCTTAAACTACCGATTCATAATCCATAATATACTTTTTTTCAATGTCTATAGGAGGAAAAGAATGTTGTAGAGTATAATCTCACAACTTTGTATGCTAAATCACACACGAGACATGATGGGGAATGGACTAGTCTTGAAGCAAAAGCAAAGTATGTAAGAGTTGGCACTAGCAGTGAAAGTTGGTCGGTTCGAACCAGAGAAATCGACCGGACCAGTTGGTTTGGTCTGGATTGGACCGACCCGGGACCAAGACTGGTTGGTCTCGATCCCTGAAATAGAGGACCGAGACTTTTCGGTCTGGTCCTGGTCTAGGGGTTTCCCACCCCGGACCGGACCAGACTGACCGAATTTAAAAATATATATTATTTATATAATAATTATATAATTAATTACGTAATTTCCATCTAACCTATCACCATTAAAAATATAAAATTTTTAAATATGTTATTAACAAATTAATATTTTATCAATTAACTAATGTATAATATCAATTAACTAATTATATAGTAATTATATAAGTTAAGAATGTAATTTTCATCTAATTTATTATTACTAACCATATAAAATAATTTCTTATTGAGTTAGTTACATAATAATTCATTTAATTTTAATTTAGTATTTTTTATTAATTTATTTATATAAAAAAAGAAGAAAATAAAATAAAAAAATAATTGGGCCTGACTAGACCCAAGGGATGTTTGGTACGGTCCAGTCTAGGGAAAATAATGGAATTTTGGTCCATCACCCCCTCGGACCAAACCTGACCTATTTACAACCCTACTTAGCACACTCAGCATAGCGAAGTAGGATTATTAATTACATATTTATCTCTTATCTATAAGTTAATATTGCTTTTTCTTGTGTAGGATAAGATGATTGCGTTCTGCAATGAATTTGCTTATGAAGAATCATCAATGAGCGACATTGAGATTGTTTTTCAAGTTCTGGAGCCCCGCTTTGGATATCTGAGGGACTTCTCTCTCTTCTTTGAGATTAAAGAACAGATTAAGTAACTCCTCTCGAGAGTTAGATGAAGCAAGACTAGAGATTGAGCAGCTAAGATCCAAGCAAAGAGAAATAAAGGAGACAACACAGTTGAAAGAAGTTGATTTGGAGATGCGATTAAGGCAACGACAACAAGAGGAGTTACACAATGAGTTAGCAATTCATTGCCAAGAAATGCTTTACAAGATGCATATGATGATGTCGCAACAAGGTATGGCTCCACCATCTTAAGAGTATTTTCTATATATGAGACTAATATTTTGTTTATATTTTTTGGACGTGGTTTGATAACAATCCAGATAATTGTGTTGTTATGGATAATTTTAGTCACTGGATTTGAATAGTTGAATGGGATAAAAGCATACATCTCTCATAATCTGCTATACTATTACAATTTAAAAATATATGATTTGAATAGTTGAATGAGATTTATAATGTTATAGTACTATATATAGAATAGATATATTTATAATATACTAAACATATATTAGACAGCTTCAGTTTCTATCATAAGTTAACACATTTATGTAGATTAATAAATTAGCTTAATAGATTTAGGTACATGACATAGAAAAATGAGAATTATGTGATGTCGTTTGAACAAAAGATATATTATTTGAATGGAATGTATCAAGTTTTAACTCCTGATATTACGTTTGAACTACATGTAATGACGTACTATTCGAACACTAAGTTATCCGTTCGAACAAAAACCAATGTGAATAAATACTCAAATCCTTCCTTCCATATGCATATCATTCAAACTTCTCTCACCTATTTCTCATGCTCATTCGAATACCCAACTGTCGTTCACCAGCAACTTTGCCACCACCGTCGTCACACACCTCTCTAGCCGTCAAAAGGTACGTACTCTATCCATTGTGCGTTGTTCACCGTTCCAATGGGGTTTGGATCCCGTTTGTGAATCTAAATCCCATTCCTTTATTTTTCGGGCACCACACACAGTGGATGGTTGTGTGAATGAGGGAGTAAACTCACTCCCATAAATATTTCTGATTTTAGTTTTGGGAATGAGTTGACTTAGCCATTGATGTCTTCTTGAGTCTTGCGGTTGAAAGTCTCCATCTAAATGTTCAAACTTTTAAAGTTGCCAAACACTATTTCATACACCAAGTTGTAGAGTTCGAACGTTGTAAAGTTAATGTTTGAATATTCATTCAAATGTAAGCTCTGCCATTCGAACATTCTGTTGGTACAAACCATGTTATTCCCCACTATGAGTAATTATATTATTTGAACAATGTCAAGTTGAGTTTGAACACCAACCTAAATATTGGTTTGGGAATAACTTTTGTTCAAATACTAGTTAACTTTTGAACATTAACCCAAATGAGAAAATCTATATGTAGTACAACATAAAACCCACATGGTAAACCGAATCAACAAGAACTCTGGTCCAACTCCTGAATCACGAGTCTGAAACAAATTTTCCTCTCTTGTGAAGTCTCTCCCTCCCTAAATGAAACCAAAACTTCAAAAATCAACAACCACTCCCCCTCACATGAAGCCTTTTCCACCCTAAATCTCAACCTTTAGAAATCAACCACTCCCTCCCTGGACTCTTGACTACCCCGACCTACAACGGCAACTCGACCCCCAGAGCCAGGTTTAGGACAAAGCTCGAACCCCAAAGCCCAAGCCAAGTGTAGGATGGATGGAGCTCGTCCCCCAGTTATTATACTCACGGTACGAATGAGCCACGACAGAGCTTGACCATGAACCTCAACGTGGAGGCGTTGAACGTGGGGGCAAAGATTCATGAGTAGAATGCAATGGGTCAATCGTGGCTAGGATCTCATTGGTGGTCCCAAACGATGGCGGATGTGAAGAGGTTGTTGGTGGGGGAAGAACATGGTGGTAGAGGTGAAGAGGCCGCTGGCGAAGGAAGAACGTGAGGGGGGGAATTCAAAATCAATGATTTGGTATTTACGCTATTTAGATCTCTCTAATCTAAACGCATGTTTAACTAAAAAAAGAAGAAGCCACATCACCCTTCGTGTGGTGTATGTGGGGAATGAGGTAGATGAGTAGAAGCTCTCTTTTACTCTAACCTAAGCATTCAATTTAGTAGTAATTTTATATACGAGTTGATATTTGAAATTGTTTACATTAGTTCAAACACCAACCCAAATACATGTTCAACATTTCCATTTTTCTACACTTGTTGTTAGAAAGAAGAATGCATTCATTTGAACATCAATTCAAATAAGTCTTTAGCTTAATAGTAAGTTTATATTCGGGTTGGTATTTGAACATTGTTTACATTAGTTCAAACACCATCTGGGAGGGCAGGACCTTGGAGTCTATATTCACTGATAGGGTATGGGTCCCATCTATGATCAGTCAGGGGTTACCTATCCTGTCCTGGTGTACGAGTTCTGTGACTATAAGGGAGTCAAAGTGAAGAGTGCCGTAGATGAGGCATTCACCTTCATTGTACAAGGGGTGAGTATTACATTCTCAGCTGACATGATAGTTGAGATTCTTCACATCCCTCGTGAGCTCGGTGTATATCCTACATTGGAAGTAGTTCAACAAGAAGATGGAACCGAGGAGCTCATGGAGTAAACTATCCCAGAGGACAAGCTTTCTAACAAGGAGGTACATCGGTTAATGGTAGAGGATACAACTTCTCCTTATAATGGGGGCAAGGCCATCGGGCAAGTTGACTGCACATAATTCTTTCGGATGTTGGTACTAATTGTCTCATATAACATAGACTCAAGGAAGCATACGACTTATTTCAGCGTCGATCGTGCTAGATTCATATTGTGATTGGCAAAAGGCCATCGGATTGATCTGCCCTTATATTATTTGTCCCGAATAAGAGATGAGTCTAAGTACTTTTCCGGGATAGTCTACCATTTGCGCTGACAATCACTAGACTACTTTGGTCTATAAGAGTGGAGGTCACTACATCTGAGTGTTGGCAATCACAAATCGACCTGATAAATATCGTCACATTGGGCAAAAACGGGGGCCAACTCTATACAAGGCAATAGTCAGAGCCTATTGAGGGCATGTGTGTTCCATCCTCAAGGAAACGTTTTACCGCCTCCGCAGTAGCTGCACGTATAGATGAGATTGCTGATATTGTGTGCACCGAGATTCATGCAACATTTACTGATATTTTGCGCACAGAGATACGTGCTGCCATTATTGATATATTGCCCACAGAGATTGGTGTGGCAATTCTTGCATTGCGGATGAGCCTTGTTGTTGATATTGAGAGGAGCATGACGCCTCTCATTGATCGACATATAAACAGGGTGGATGCCTGTTTGAAGGAGATAGAGCTGATTGTTAGGACTCTAGGCATGGACTAAATTAATTACTAGATATTATATTTTATTTTGTGACATGTTATATATTTTAATATCTTTTTTTTTTCTACGTAATGGTTTTTACACAATGGGCATCATGTAAAAATGTTTACACATGATCTGTTTTTATATTTAATGAAACTAAAATGCTATAAGTTTGAACGGACACTGTGAGTTTGAATAACATTGTCTACGTTCAAATGAAAAACTTTCAGTTCCAACAACATCAAATACTTTGTGCCCAAACTATATACAACTCTCCTGCCAAAATGTACATTTGAACTACAATTATACGTTCGAATAGAAATTTATTTTAGTTTGAACAATGTACCATTAGTTTGAACAGTAAATTTGTTTGGGGACGATATATTTTCATCTCAAATTCTTCCATTCGATCATCAAGTATCTTGTTCGAACGATAATTGGATTGTTGGGACTTTCTCGGGCGAACGAAGTATTTCGTCCCTAAAAATAACCTTTTGGGATGAATAGAATTTCGTCTCAATTTTCTTCTTCTTTTTTGTCCCAAGAGATCATATTTGTGTTAGTGAAAGCCTTGATGGCTATAATTCCTTTTTACACAAGTCTTGGGAAATGGTGGGCAACCGGTTACCAAGGCCATGATCTAGTAGTGAATATAATAGCTAAGGTTGCAAATCCTTCCTAGATGAAATATGATACTCTTATTTCTTTATGCATGAATATTAAGACTATAATCGAATGGAGTCGAGTTGGTCTTTGGCTTGCCGAGGTTGGCTTGACTCAAAAAACTCGAGCTTGAGCTCGAGCTCGGCTCGAGTTGTTTATTTATTTATTTGAATAAGATTTAATAATTAATAAATTAGATAAATAAAAAAGAAAAATCTAATATTGAATTTTTACAACTAACAAGTAGAATCTCGATTGAATTATAAGATTTTAAAAAATTATAAATAATTAATATGTAACTAGTTAATATTGATCCATAATAAAAATATATTATATGCCTTTATAAATTATTAATGCATACACATAATATGATAGTATATATCTATTTCATATATGGTTTCCATATACTAGTATATAAAATTAGTAAATCTTATCGACTAACTATTGTACAAATTATAAAATATAGCTATGAAACATATTCAATATATAGGCATAAGTGACTAGGCATAAGTAATTAGGTTACATATCATATATTTAATTATAAAAGAGTTGTGCTTATATTATTAGCTCATATATATATATATATGTACATATACATAGGTGAATGTATATTTTTAGCAATATATGAATGAGTTTTAATCGAGTCGAGCTAACTAGTCGACTTAAGCATAAATGAGCGGGGGCTTTAACAAACCTTAGCAAAGCTAAGTCGAGTTTAGTCGGGTATGTGTCATTTACTAATCGCCCGAGTATTTGCTTTCACAAGCGAGTTTTTTTTTACCAGTTGAGTTCAATTCTAATTTAACTGGGTGAGTATTAAGTGGGCTATCAAATAGACTGATTCATTTACAACCTTAATCAACATCTATGAAATTACCCAAGTACCCATGTATTGTAATGCAAAGGAAATATCTACCAATTCACTCAACAAATTGGTTGGTCGTTAATTATGCAATAATTTGATAAATAATCAAATACATAAAATAAACGAAGTGCGTAATATCAATTTTGGTTATAAAGGAAAACCCTTTAAAGAACTCTTTAAAGGTAAAACCTTACAAAGCAGGCAAACCCAGGAAAGTCAATCTTATTATTTGAAAATCAATTACAAATAATTTTCAATTATAAAACCTTTGTATCTTGACTTCCTTACTTTTCCAGACAAATAACCCATTTATCTTCTACCGCAGTAGCAGCGAGAACCTCTAGCGATCTTCATACTATTGACTTCACTCCTGGAACTCCAGTTGCTGAATTCGATCACCTCAACTCCGACACGGAGTATGCACGCACTCAAAGAGAGAAAGAGAAAAACACTAGAAAATTCTTCACACAAGAATTTTCTCCCACTCAAGCTCTTGGATCTCTCTTAGATCTCCAAGCTCTCTCAAAATTAGTTGATCAAAAGATCCAACCCTCAGCTGAAATTCTCAATTCAATACTTTGCCCAGTATTTGATATGCAGTAGGATTCTACTAATGAACTGAGTCTGTTAGGAATTTCAGATGCAATAAGAATCTACTGACGGGAGAACTCTGCCTGGAACGAGTCTGCTGTCGCGTCTATTGACAGCTAGCACTAAGTCTTCTCATCAGATATAGTTTCCATTCAATTGGATAATTCCAGACTCCTTGAATTTCGGATATACACTCTCATGACTTATCTAAGATATTATCTAATAACCGCTTAATTCAAATGAGATGTTCTTAGATAATGATAAAATATTTGCATTCATCTAATCTCAACAATCTCTCAACTTAAATAAATCTCTATTGTCTCATCTAATCCTAACCAACCACTTTTATATTTACAATCAATATTTTTCCAAGATACTAGTCGATCGATAGAATCAAAGCTTTGCTACCTGAGCTGGTAGGGAAACACAAAACTAACAATATTTATCAGAGGTAGAAAATATTTGAATGATGACATTTTGGCTCAAGAACTTCGAGATCATCACAAAACAAAGGTTGTCCCCACAAAAATGGGCCTAATGATCAAAGCCTATGAGTTAGTGGATTGACATTTCCAAGCTGCAGTGTAAAGAATAATTAGCTTCCCTAAGAACGCAATCAATAATCGGATTCATGAGGATGGTATTTGCAGAGTCAAGTTATCCATTATTATAAATGGGAGACTAAATGACTGTTTACATGACAGACGATCGCGGCAAGGAGATCCCCAGCTTTGACTTCCCTCTTCGTCTTTGTTATGAAAGCTTTCTTTGCACTACTGAATATATAACACCATGGCTAAAGGAATTCAAATACCATTGGAGGTGCAAGAAAAAGACGATCTCCCATGCACCTGTGTTTAACTAAGAACTAAATTATTTTTAATAAAGGTGACATTGGGTTCGTATAGATCAATATTCAAGGCTATCTCCGTATTAGGATAAAAGCTAGCTGCATTTATACTAGTGGCGTGTATCTACTGTTGTTGGGACTATATCACTACAACACAATTGGTTTTTAGTGACGGTTGAGAAATTGTGACAATCCCCAAACCGTCACTAAAAAGCATTTTCTGTGACGGTTTCTGGAAAGTGTCACTAAAGACAGATGAATTTTTTTTTACGTTTGAACGTATGAGAAATTTACGTCTGAACGCCACATATACGTTCGGACATTAAGGCTACTTACGTTCGAATGTGAAATGTTGTGCCGCCAACATTTGAACGTACAATATTAATGTTTGAATGTTAATTGTAAATTTAAATTAAATGTGACTCTAATTTAAAAATTATGTGATTTTTATAGTGCATAATTTGTAAACAAGTCTAAAAAATTGACTTGTATATATTTATATATACACAATTTGTAAAATATAATTATATATTTATATATATAAATATATTTATGTTTATATATAGAAATATATTTTTATATAAAACTGTTGTTAAACAAATTGATTTACTTGAAAGAAATTTTCAAGATTTTGATTTAAAACCTGAAATTGCTAGGTTTTCTTCCAAAGGACCCAAACCAATGAGTCTGACGAAAAACTGGTATTCCAGGCCTACCCCTCCTGATTTACAATTTGAAGAAAAGGTTTTTCAAACTTAATCTTTGTATTCTGCAGATAAAATTTACGAATGGAATATCGATAAATTATCTGAACAAGAAATCCTCAATACCATGCATGAGTAAAATGTCTTTAGTAGCAAATGCCTATATTAATAATAATATCAGACAACCTGATATCGTTATTATTTTAACAAATGGTTTTTCTAGTGTACTTTGTCATTGGTGTGATAAGTATCTTACTGATGAAACTAGGGAAACCATTCAGACCACTGTCAAACGTAATGACAAAAGGTTATCCATTTTTTATGAATCTATAGGAATGGCACATCCTGATGGTGTTAACACTTTGATTTATACTATTATTAAACATTTTGTTGGAACTCCCTCCAACATTACTAATCGTATTAGTGATCAACTGAATAATTTAAGATGCCGTAAGATGTCTGATTACAGATAGTATCAAGATGTTTTTATTTCCAGGGTAATGCTTAGAGACGATAGTCATAAACCTTACTGGAAGGAAAAGTTTATTGATGGATTACCTCGTTTATTTGCTCATAAAGTCAAACAAGAACTTACTGATATTTTGGGATTTCTTAATTATGAAAATTACACTTTTGGTGATATTTTCAGTATAATTAAGAAACTTGGTATTAGTATGTGTATTAATCAAAGAATGCTTCGTGAACAGATGAAAAATAGCAAGAAAGCCAAATACGAAATGGGAGCATTTTGTGAACAATTTGGCCTTCCTTCTATTGCTCCATCTAGACGAAAGTAAAAATATTCTAAGTAGTTTTCTAAACCTCATGGCGGGATAAGGAAAAACCCCCATAATGATTTTTACAAAAAATCTTCAAAAAAGTCTTTTTCTAAATCCTTTCCTAAGAAAAAGAATTCTTCAAAAGAAAAATGTTATAATTGTGGCAAATCTGGGCATTTTGCTAATAAATGTCCTCAAAAGCCCAATAAACTCAAAAAGAAGCTTAATCAGTTGAATATTGATGTAAATGATCAAGAAGAATTGTTTCGATTCCTAGAAACACAGTCTTCTTCGTCATCTGATAACCATGAGTTTAGTTCTAGTGATTCAGAATATCACTCAGAAACTAAATCTCCTGATTCCTCTGATATCAAGCTTGGTTGCAATTGTAATAAATCTTGTTGCAAATATTCAAGTAAAACTATCAATATTTTAACCAAAGCTAAAGAAAAGGAAAATCTTTTGTTAACTTTGATTTCTCAAATTACAAATCCTGAGCTCAAAGAAGAATATCTTCATAAGCTAAAGAAGACCATGGTTCACCAAGAACCAAATACTTCTAAGCAAAGGATTAGTTTTCAAGACACTTTGGAGAGATTTCAAATGAAAAAATCCAAAGATGTCTCTACTAGTGATTTACAACATAAAATAAATTTTATTAAAAAAAAATTATTGAACTCAAATCAGAGATCAATAATCTCAAATATGAAAATAATGTTTTAAAACAAGAATTTTTATGTTTTAAAATTGACAAACAATTTGATCAGGATATTCATTCCGATAATGAGCAAGTAAATGAATCTGACTCAAGCCACCAAGACAATGCTTTTGAAAATCAAATTTGTTTGATTCGTCATACTATTTCTCCCAAATGGTTTTCTAGAGTTACTATTATTGTTTACCATGAATTTCAATTCTCTGTTGTTGCTATGATTGATTCCGGATCAGATATAAATTGTATCCAAGAAGGATTAATACCCAGTAAATATTTTGAAAAATCTACTGAATGTCTGTTCTCGGCAAATGGATCTCAGATGAAGATTAATTATGAGCTTAACACTGCTCATGTTTGCCAAGATAATTTCTATTTTAAAATTCCTTCTGTTTTGGTTAGAAACATGTCTGACAAAGTAATTTTAGGAATCCCATTTATTTCATCTTTATATCCTTTTCTATTAGAAAAGGATGGGATTACTACTAATCCTTTTGGACAAAAAGTTAAATTTAAATTTGCTTCTAGATTTGAAATTGATACAGATAAAAGTTTAAAATATTTGCTTTTTGTAAAAACAAAGCATTTGAATTTTCTCCAACAGGAAATCAAATACATAAAGATTTCAGACCAATTATCCAATATTTTACTCCAATCCAAAATTGATAATTTTAACAAACGTTTAATTTCTGATGTTTGTTCAGATTTACCAAATGCTTTTTGGTATAGGAAGAAGCATGTTGTTACTCTTCCTTATATCAAAGATTTTAATGAAAAGAATATTTCAACCAAAACCCGACCTATTCAGATGAATAGTGAGACTTTGGAATTTTGCCAAAAGAAATCACTCATTTACTTGACAAAAAAATTATACGTCATAATAAGTCTCATTAGTCTTGTGCTGCTTTTTACGTCCAGAAAAATGCTGAGATTGAGATAGGGACTCCTCGCCTAGTTATCAATTACAAACCATTAAACAAAGTCTTAGAGTGGATTATATACCAAATCCCCAATAAAAATGACTTGATTCACATGTTGAGTAATGTAGTAGTCTTCTCCAAATTTGACTTAAAGTTAGGATTTTGGCAAATCCAAATAGATGAGTCAGATAGGTATAAGACTGCTTTTACCACCCCTTTTGGACACTATGAGTGGAATGTAATGCATTTTGGTCTAAAAAATGCCCCTAGTGAATTCCAAAACATCATGAATGATATTTTCAATTATTTTACCCATTTCACCATTGTCTATATAGATGATGTTCTTATATTTTCCAAATCTATTGATGAACACTAGAAACATTTGAACTCATTTCTAGATATCATTAGATTAAATGGTCTTGTTGTTTCTGTTAAGAAAATTAAATTATTCCAAACCAAGATTCAATTCCTTGGTTATGATATTTTTAAAGGCAAAATTAGACCCATAGACAGGTCTATCAATTTTGCTGACAAATTCCCTAACGTCATCATTGACAAAACCCAGTTATAGAGATTCCTTGGCTCCCTTAATTATGTTGCTGATTTTTACCATAACCTGATAAAGCAATGTAAACCACTATTCCAGAGGTTACATGCTAATCCTCTTTCCTGGTTTGAAGTCTACACCAATCTTGTTAAACAAATCAAGATACATGCAAAACTCTTCAGTGTCTTGGTATTTCTACTTCTGACTCTTATAAAATTGTTGAGACAGATGCCTCAGACATTGGTTATGGTGGCATTCTAAAACAAGTTGTTTCACCAAACTCTCCTAAACAAATAGTTCGCTTTCATTCTAGAGTCTAGAATTCTACACAGAATAATTATAGTACTATTAAAAAAGAAATTTTATCTATAGTACTATGCATTTCAAAATTCCAAAATGATCTACTTAATAAAATTTTTTTATTACGCATTGATTGCAAAAGTGCTAAATATTGCATAAAAAAGATATTCAAAATATTGCATCAAAACATATTTTTGTCAGATGACAAGCTATTTTTAGTGTTTTTGACTTAGATATTGAATATATTAAAGGATCTAATAATTTCATCCTTGATTTTCTTACCCGTGAATTCTTGCAGACACCCAACCATGAGCAAGAAAAAAGGCATAGAAAAACAGACAGCTGCTCCACCCTCCCTTCCTGATAAAAAACTTATCAAGAATGAACTTGCTTCACCTATTGAAATTGCCAATAGGTTCACCACTCTTGGTAAAGTAATCCAACCTGCTTCATTTGCTCCAACTGTTTTAACCCCATATGATCCATACGCCAAGGCCATTGCTTCAAAATTTCTTCAACCTCTTCTACTCAGTATTTACTTCCCAAATCCAAAACTGAGTATATCAGAAAAATTTATTCTTTCAATCTGTTCTACATAGAACCCATCCGGTCTATGTATACAAATCCCTTTAAAATTGCTTCATCCTATTTTCCTCCTGGATCCCAAAAAATTCCACAAAAACCATTCAATTCTATTCCAATGTTCTTATCCAAACTGATTCAATTGTCATAAAACCAATTTATGACAAGAGTGATAAAACAAAATTAATTTACCATAGTGCTTATATTCTCAGAATTATTACTGAAGAAGAATGGGGCACCAACCCCTTTACTTCAAAAAGGCTGGCTGATTCTGACATTGCTTACAATTACTATGACTATATTGATGCTTGGTCCAAATTCACGTTGTTTCAAGTATCTGATATAAGTCATTCATGGTTCTTCAATTTTGACAAAAAATTTAAAGGAACACTTCCTCTCTAGTTTCTCAAATGGTGGAACCAGTTTGGTCCTATTCTTGAGAATTTCCCTGATATGCTCTTAAGAGAATTCAAATGCTTTGCAAATGTTTTTTGTTCAAAAGTAGACAGAAATATGGCCAAATTTCCCTACTCACTCCATTTCTACAAATGGTATAAAATTTCCTAGATAATGAAATGGAATTATGAAAGGAATTGCGATATCCTGGTCCGTTATTGCTTCACAAAATGGTGGGACAGGTTCCCCTATACCCAGAATATTGTTGATTATGTGATAAGGGATTTTTCGCAGATTGCTCCTGATTTGCAAAACAAAGAAGAATTCCTGGCAATCACTTATGGTTCTCTTGTTCCAACTGGATATCCCCAAATCTATGCCCTTGTTTCACCGTCTGCCTCACAAAAAGGAAAGGCGACTGCTTCTTCTAAATCGAATAAGTCTTCAAAGACCAAAAAGAAAAATGATGTTCTTGAAGGCATTACTAAAAAGGATTTAAATCATTTGCTCAAAAAGTCTTTAGAAAATGATAATTCTAAAGAAGAAAAATCAGAAGCATCATCTGAGGCTTCAGTAGCTGATCCTTACAGTAATATTTTCGGACATGATTCTGAAGGAACTTCAAGGTTATCTGATGATGAATGATCTGCCAACACTACAAGACAAAAGGAAGACTACCGTCTCAACAGACTGACTAGTTCCTCCTAACAAGATTCCATCACAACATGTCAATAGCAGATACTACTGCAAATTACGATGAAGACATAATCATGACTCTGCTTTCATGTGATGAATAGTAAAAGTCACTATTCACTCACGGACTACTTTTACTGTTCTACTTTAATCATTGTAAACAGTGCTCCCTTCACTTATAAAAGGGAAGCATGGCTTCAGAAGGAGGCAAGCTTTCTTACAGACCTCTCTCTCTCTCTATCCTAAATTCACCTTCCTTCTCTCCTACATACCTCCACCTGTTTCTCTCATAATCTGTAAGCAAGTTATTTTTATAATCTAGTAATTTGTCAAACTTGTATTTTGTTTATATTAATTTGAATACAAGTGTTATTTTTCCATCTTATTTAGTTTCTGCATTCATGCATATGGTCGGTTTATCCGCCTGCTTTAATTCTGCATATATGTTCATGCATATGGTCGATTTTACCGCCTGCTATTAACTGTGCATGCTCTTGTTCTCCTCTTCTTGTTCTCTTCTGTTCATTCCGCTATCTTTTTTGTATCAGATATTTATATATATAAATATATATGCATACATATATAAATATATATTTATGTTTATATATATTTGAAGTGCAATTATTTAGTATTAAGGTTGGAAAATATAACATTAAAGATATTGAGAATTGAAATTAAAAAATAATATATATATGAAGTAATATTGTTCCTTACATATATTAAAAGTAAAATACAAAATATGATAGAATTTCTTAAACAACACTCAGATGAACACGTTTTTTACAAAATTCGTATTCTGTATCTCCTTAGTCAAGTTATCAACCTTGTTGTTGAGGATACCTACACGATGGGCTATCTCGGCAACAGACGCCTTTACAGCCACGATCTATCAATCAATATGCACAGTCAGCTGTGAGATCACAGCATCAACCCAAGAAGGTCGCGCATCTCTAGCAAATGTACTTGTTGGCTGTTGACCACTACTCCCCACACCAGGCTCGGGCTATATCATAGGAACTAGATCCTCTACAGGGGTGGCTGACGTCCCCTCACCTATCCAATGCTATGTCAATGCATGGTCATGTCGAGGGCGCTCATCCAATCTTTGACCTGCTCCTACGGCTGGGTTGGCACTCCCCGAGCAAGTAATAGCCGGCTTATTAGGACACTGTATGGGAAGTTGTCCGTGGAGACGATGCTCGCCTCATAACGGATCCTCTCAAAGATGTGCAGTGGCAAATCTATAGGATCTCCACGTCCTATACGTATAAAAAAATGTACCTGAAGTCGACTAAATGTGGTCTTATGTGCCACAGGATCCGTGTTTGTTGCAACAATAAGCCGCAACATCTGGAAGAATGGTAGCAGATGGTTTTGGTGGAAGGCGTTTGGCCTCTCAATCTGCATGTGGTCTCTCCCGGTGAGGATGTTGAAATCCTCGTCTTGGTCATCATCCCCGAGCCGAAGGGCCAACACCCTCGGCCTCTGACTGGATTGCATCTCTGGCTGATGATGGATCAAATGTGCTAGTAGATGATGCTAAAGTGCCTACATCTGCATTAAGTCTGCTGTGAGCAAATGTGGATGTGCGAAACAAGGCTAGAGAGTCGGTCGTAGTCGATGTTTGAACTACTCGATGAATCTCGAGGTACTCGATGATGACATCGGGTGAGATCTCAAACGTCACACCCCGTACAGTCACGGTGTGAGAGGATGCGTCTTGAAGAATGTCACATATCCCCATATAGAAACTCTTAAACTATAGATGAGTAGACCATCCCCTTCAATGTGCAGATATTTCCCCAGCCTCTACTAAGGAAGACATCTCTTATGTTCGTCTGCTCCCATTTGAGCTCATCAAACTCGTTGATTAGGACATCTCGCTCAACAATAATAGTATGAGCCCCAATACGAGCAGTGTCCTGAGTGGCTCCTTCCCTTCCCCGTTTCCTGGTATGCAAAGGATGAGCCATATCCTGAAAATAGAAAAGGAAAAAAAATTATGAGTACTATTGGTGCATCTTTTGTCTTAATTTTAAACTGCTCTGCATTAAGGTTCAAACATAGTAAAGTATGTGCTCGAACGTTCAGATAAAACATTCGGACGTGTATTAATTTTGTTTGCACATAAAACAACATACGTTCGAATGTACACCAAAACATCCGAACGTAGAACATATAATAAATTTAATTGTTTTACGATTGAACGTGATACATACACGTTCAAATTTTTATCCTATAAGTTCGAACATATGCGTTTATGTGCGAACGTAAAGGATAAACGCCCAAATGTTGAAGGTATAAAGAAATTAAAAAGTATTATGTTTGAACATTAAATTATACTATTGGACATAAATGCAGTAACATCCAAATGTAGAAAATATACATTCAAATGTGGAAGAGCAACGATTATGAAATTCAAACGTCGTACGTTCAAATGTCTTGGTGTAACGTTCAAAGGTTACAACACAACCATTCTCAAAATGTCAAAAATCATCATACATACCAACTAAATGCCGAAATGCTACCGTAGAAATGAAGTATACACTTCAAGAAACTTTTCTATGGTGACTATTTGGCCGATGGCAACCCGTGGTGACCAAAAAATGGAGTTCAAAATCCGACCATCATGGGTTTTCGGTTTGAAACAAAACCCACCCTAAATCTCAAATAAAATACATCAAATGCTTCAAAAAGGGATGTCTATCTTTTAGTGATGGTTGTGGCGGGGTTTGACGGCTGCAGTGGCAACGGAGGAGTGGCGGTGTGCAAATGGGATTACGAGAAAAAGGGGAAAATGACATTTCTCCGTTTGGTTTTGGGCTTATAGATGAAACGTCTGAACGTGAATGAGTAAATTTCTAACGTGGAAGGAAACATTGGAACGTGAGAAATAAAACATTGGAACGTACTAAATAGCTCATTCAACTGTTTCTCAATTGATTTTCCAAAATATATTAATAATATATGTTATATATTATAATGTATACTATAATAAATAGCATACTATATCTAATATTATATTATATTATATTATATAATACTTTATGTAACGGTTTATAATTGATAAATAGCCCAGGGACTCTTTTTCTAATTATGCTTGTTTTTTTACATAAAAGGCAACACAATTTCATGGTGACTTACTTTTCCTAATCAATCATTTTGTTAGTAAATCATTAATTTCTTTTTTGCAGAATTCTAATAATTAATTAATCATTTGGATTGGTCTGGCCTTAGTTGGAATATTCTTTTTAGTGGATGCATTTTTCATAAGGTAATTCAATTATATGTTGTTTTCTATTCCAAAAAGCATTAGGTAGGTTAGAGCATACTTCTTTTTCAATTATAGTTTTAAAATTATCAATTTTTTTGAGTTAATAACGGATTTTTTAATTTTTCTTCAATTCTTTTATATTTTAATTCTTGTTTTAAAAAACTTATCTATTTTTCTTTTTTCTTAATCTTATTTTTTGTTAAAAAATTAATTTCTTTGGTTAATGAAACTTCTTTTAAGGAGTTAATCTCTTTTGATATTGAGGAAAATAAGAATTTAAATTGAATTTCTTGTCCAAGTATTTTGGTGTAAATTCCTTCTTCTGTTAAGGAGAAAGGGTGAAGTAATGCAAGAAATGGATTTTCTAATATTACTTTTGTGTTAATATTTTTTACTAAAATAATATAAGTTTTAAAACAAATTCCACTATTGCAAATATGTGCATTTGAAAGTTTATAATTTATATTTAATTTTGTTCCATTAGCTTGGGATAATGTCTCTTTTGTTTTTTTAAAATATTTAGAAGGTATTAATCCTTCTTGTATACAATTTAAATCTGCTCATGTGTCTAATAGGACAATTGTAGTGAAAGAAAATTCTTGATATAATATATTTTGTTACTTTTGTATACCATTTCTGAAAATTTATCTTATCAAGGATATTAATGAAGTTGTCTGTTCTATCTTTAATAACTATTGTTGAACAATCTCCTTATTTTTTATTATGAGAATTATCTACATTTTTGTCTATTATATATATGTTGTGTATATATATAACTACTCCTTATTTTGGAGGCTGGAGTTGTTTGTGTTGAGTTTATCAATTTTACATAACTACTCTCATTTTTAAAATAGTCTTGAGTTGATCAAATGTAGTTTCTTTTTCCTCTCTCGTCTCTGATATGGCTGTGGGGCTAAAACAATTGATATTTGATTATTGGCCAGTCCAAATAGTTGTCGAGATAGAGGAAGCCCATAGATGTTGAAGGGGCACTAGCTTGGTGTGTCAACACAACAGTTGCTCTATTAACTTTAGTTACTTGTTGAGTAACTCAAAAGATAAAATAGTTTTCCATCTTGTCTATATCTATACGTACGTGCGTGTGCGCGTGTATTAACTCTAAAGCAAAGCAAATCATTACCAAAACCAGTTCAAATCTGGACTGTTGGGAATGATAACAAGAAAAATTAAAGCAAAAAATGAAATCAAACACACAAGAATACAAGATTAACGTAGTTTGGCAACATGCCTACGTTCACGGAGCTGCAGACAACTTTATTCTCTTGAGAAAATACAAGTACATTGTACAACAATACCTTTTAGAATCTTTTATTAAGGGCTTCTCATACATACCATACAAGGCCACCATAAAAGTCGCAATGGTCTTTTCATTGATAACGTTGTATGCAACTAACCTTGATAGAGTCAATTGAATAACCCCCAAAATCTATCTATCTAATAGGTTCTAGTCAACATCTTTCATGTTGTCCGGCTTCTTTCCCAATAAAGAGAAGCAAAGTCTCTTCCCACAAAGATAATCCTCAATATGCATCCTCTGATAACCTAATCGTTAAACTTCTCGATTTCAAACACCTTCAGTTCTTCTCCGACCATCGCTCTCACTCAAACTCGAACTTTGGCTCTGATACCAATTATTGGGGAAGCAAGTTGTTGGGAAAAAATTTTTCCCAATAGATGACTATTGATTTGTGATAATGTTAAACTCATTCAGATGTTGGGCATTAGACATACATTCTACCATTTTCAAATTGAACAATTTCTTTATCAAATACAGCTTGTCATTCATTGACAATTACTCATACATACTAGATAAGGCCGCCATAAGATCTGCAATAGTCTTTTCCTTGATGATGTTGTGTGCATTTGACCTTGATAGAGTTTACCAAAAAAACCCCAGAACCTGTCAATCTAACAGTTCAAATTAGCATCTTCCATATTGTCCGGCTCCATTCCCAACAGAGGGAGGTGAAGTCTCTTCCAGTAGAGATAATCCTCAATCTGCACCCTCCAAGAACCAAAATCTTTGTCTTCAAACTTCTCGATTCCAAGGACCTTTGCATTTTTTTGGCCGTCATTCTCACTCAAACCCCAATCTTGGCTCTACTACTAGCTGCAGGGAAACAAGTTGTTGGGAAAAAGAAAAACAATTTTCCCAACATATGACAATTAATTTGGGATAGTGTTAAGCTCATTCAGATGTTAGGCATCTAAATGTACCTTCTGCTATTTTCATATTCAATGATTCTTTCATTAGATGCACCTTGTTATTCACCAATGGCTTCTCATACATACCAGAAAAGGTAGCCATAAGATCTGCAATGGTCTTGTCCTTTAAAACATTGGGTGCAACTGTCCTTGATAGAGTCAATCGAATAACCCCAAAACTATCGATCTAACAGGTTCCAATTAACATCTTCCATGATGTCCAGCTTCTTTCCCAATAGAGGGAGGTGAAGCCTCTTCCCATTGAGATAATCTGCAATCTGCATCCTCCAATAATCAAAATCTATGTTGTCAAACTTCTCGATTTTAGACACCTTCACTTCTTCTCCAACCATCGTTCTCATTCAAACCTGAACCAAGCTCTGACACTAAATGTTAGAATGATAAGAAGAAAAATTAAAGTGAAAAACGATATCAAACACGCACAAACATAAGATTTACATTGTCGGCAATGTGCATACGTCCATGGAGCTACAGAGGATTTTATTCTCTTGAGAAAATACATTGATAAGATAAATACATTGATGAGATAAAATAAAATAAATCTCTTAATATTAATGAAATCAAATTCATTGATAAGATAAACTCCTAAATCATACCTCTTGATTGGGATGATATGCAAATCAAATTCTTGATTCTATTTTATCTCTAACATGTCCTCAAACTTAATGTGTAAAATTTTGAAATCTAAGCATAGACTTCATAGATGTTGATTAATCACTAATGAGATGGTAAAAATGGCGGTAGTGATGAAATGACAGTTGAAAATGGTAAAATAGTGACTAGCAATTGGAATATCAAATTTGGAGTTTTGACCAGCCAAGGGTTGATAATGGGACAAAGCCAACAAAGGGCTAACAATATATTAAAAGATTGAGCCAATAATGGGTTAAGAGTAATGCTAGATGTGAGACCCCAAAAATTTAGTGTGTTTTATTTTATTTTATTCTTTTCTTTATTTTTTTTATGAGCCCAATTGGTTGTTGTGGGTTTTTGGGCTATTGTAGGTGTTGTCGGCGAAATTATAGGCTTAAAAGAGATGAGAACTAGGCCCAACCCCCTCCTTCAAAACAGCACCATTTAATGGCCTGGGAAGTGAATTCCCGCCGCTCGGGAACAACGCCATTTTAGCATGTGGGTTAAAAACCCTAATCTTTCCTCTTTTCCCCTAGCACCGCACCCTTCCCTTCTTTCTTTCCTTTCTTTTTCTTTCTTCTTCTTCTTCCTTCCTCTTCTTCCTTCCTCCTCCCACAGCTTGTGACCTAAAGTGCCCTCGCAGTTGCCAGTCAGAATTCGCCAAGCGTGCATTGAGTACGGACCTCCACTATTGCCTACACCACCTTCGCTACACCTAATCTGCGACTCTCTCTCTCTCTCTACGACCCGTGAAGTTTCGGCCATGAAAAGGGCTTGTTGTTGCTGCCTAGCACCCACCGAGTGACACGCGGTGCGCCTCCCACAGTCCTGCACCTCTAATCTCAGTTGCAGCTGCGTCCATTGAGCCCCAACCCATGGCACTCACTCAAAAATCACATCCAAGCCTCTCCTCCTACCTAAGGCCTCCTCCATTCATCTTCCCCATCATCCAAGCCACAACCCCATAGATTTTAGGAGATTTTTCCCTAGCGCCACCATAGGCCACCCCACTTCCAATAGCCTCGCAGTGGTTGTCTGACCCCTTCCACCTCTGCTAGGCTTTTTTCTCCCTCTAATCCATGCCAACTTGAGGCCAAAATCCCCATTTTGGGATCTGCTCCGTCGTGCACCAACACCACCCTCTACCGCAAGTTTTCCTTTACTCACCCTCTTTTCTTCCTCAGATCTATCACTTTTAAAAAGAACCCTATTTCAAACCCTGTTCTGTCGAATTACATCATTGCCGCCACTGCTCCGCCCCACTAAACGCCACAATAGTAACCCTTTATGCCTCTTGCCTTATGTTTTATTTTTTTTAGCGTGTTTAGTTTTAATTTAACCAACTCTATTCGTCCGCGGAATGACGTGCACACTCGTTCAATCGTGAGACACTATATACCATCACCTGCGATCATCCAAAATAATTGCCTTCTACATAGTAAGTAACTCTCAAGCGCAATGCTTGAATTTCTAATGTGAAATTATTGCTAATTTTGTTGCAGTCTAGTTGTGTTGGAAAAGGGCGTTGAGCCTGTGGAAGTGTTGGGAATATTTGACATAGTTATTGCCGGATCTTGGGCCGAGGGCTGGATGGAGGATGGGAAACGCATGTAATTGGGATTTGTGAAACTATGGATTTGTGACTTCTGTGTTGTTGTGAGTGACTATTGTGTGCTCTGCCATGCCATCCAATTAACTATCTATCATGTATCTGTATATTACAGATATTGATATCTGCCACGATTTATTCAATTGTGTTATGTTCTATGTTATGTTGCGTAATCTGAAAACTGGATTTTCAGTAAATATATCTTTTGTGCAGATGCGTGTGTGTGCATGTCACGACCCCAAGCCGAGATGAGATATTATCTCGATGAAGCTCTTCTAATCACTCGGGAGTGTGTAAAACTGAGTAACGTCCCCTGGGCTATTGCCAAGTGACAACAAGATTAACCAAGACGGTAACACTCTTGGTACAACTCTAGAGCCCCTTTGCTAGCAGGGGTTAGAGGATACTTGGTCACATTACGAGCCAGGCGCGGAGCTAAGCATCACTCGAAACAAAGTCACACGCACGATCGTTACTTGTGGTGTGACGAAGGGAGGCAGGGTGTGCGGGTGGTCCTGAAGGAAGACCATGGTGTACACAGTAATAAATGGTTGTGTTTGGGTACAAATGAGATTTTTGGAGTAAGTGGTTGTAATTAAATGATTTTTGGGAAGGTGGTAAAAATGGCTATTTCGAGTAGTTGCTTTCATAACTTCTGAACATGTTTGCTTGTATAATTTCATGCTTGAATCTCTTGGTTGTCATTCTGTTGATTTATTTACTAAGATTGCGAAATCTCATTTTGGTATTCCTACCTACAGTTTCCTTTCATGGAATCGTAGACTTTGATTCAGATGAGGGATATGAGCAGGAGGGACCAGCCCACCTAAGGAGTGATGGTCCGGGACTTTTTTGTGCTATTTGTTGTTGGACCTTTGTTTTCCTTTCCTTTATTTCAGTCAGATAACTGTATTAACCTCTTGGAGGATTTTATTTCGGGTTGTATTGTTGTTAAACTTTGTAGTACTTAGTTTTTAACTATCTTATATTTTTCCGCTGCGATATTTATGTTGTACACATTTTGCATGTTTGCACACACTTGCACAATGCGATGAAATGTATAATCTGTGTAGTCATCATTCCGGTGTTACGACTTCCACCAAATCATATGTGAGGGTCAAGGGCGTCATACCAGATACAGTCATAAGATGCACAAGCCCCGCACACTCCTTTTGAAAGGGAGTAGGGTCAAGTATTAAAAAAATAATTTTTTCACATCAATTCTAGATTTATCTTTTTTTTTTCAAATAGAGTGTGTGGAGTTTGCAAATCCTAGAACTACAAATATCATTTATTGATGGGCTAAATATGGCCATACTCAACTATAAGATCAAAAATTCAAGGCCAACAAAAACGGGTATGTGGCTTCAAGCTATGTTCCCAAATACTGCAAAGAATAATTGGACTAACAGAGAATCAAATTAAAGAGGCCAACAGCTAACAAATGCTCGAAAGGCATTGATTTGTAACAAAATATGGTTGAATGTTGGTAAAGATTTCATGATAGGAATAACGTTAGAGGAATAATGTAACAAAGAGAAATATGTCACAATAATGTTAACTAAGGGCTCTATGCTATGATAAATTAGAACATAATAGATATCGAAATGAAAAAGAAGACGACAATGAGAGACTACATTTTTTTTATTTACTGTGAATTAAAAATACAAGGAATAAGTCTTTACAAAGCAAATATATAGAGATGTTCTAAGGTAAATATATTAAAATTCAAATTTCTCGACAAGATGTATATTTTGATAGTTATGAAAATCATATATTTTTATCGGAATAATAATCAAATGAAATTTTTCATTAAGAATGAAGTGGATTTCATAACATTTATTGAGAATTTAATACTACTCAAGCAATTCACTGGTGCAGTTGTAAATGTTGCAAGGTCCACTTATGCTCCAGATGAGTGCGTTCAGGAAATTTACAAGATCCAAATCCATCTATAACAAGTTGAAGGTACATAAATGGTAAATCTTAAAAGGTTAAATCAAAAAGTAAAGTATTTGCATAAATGGAAAATCTTAAAAGGCTAAATCAAGAATATTTATTCAAAAATCATTCAGAAATTATGCAAGATCCTAAATCTACTCACTTCCATAGTTCGATCTTCTCTACTTACGAAGATGAAGAAAACAAAAGCAAGAAAGTAACATGTCAAAGACATAGCATGGTACAAAGGATGCACTTGCAAAAGGCTTAAAGAAACGTACACTTCTGGGAGCACGCATTCGTTTTACTTTTAGACGATTTCGTGCCAACTATGCCGCCGCACGCTAGCAAAAGATATCACCACTATTGCGTTTAAAATGAAATTGGTTCTATATAAATTAACATAAAAAGGCAGCCAACGAGTCTGAGTTTTCGCCCAAGCAACGGGAAAGAAAAGCAACAATACGAATATAATTATAATGAATGTACAGCTAAAAGAAAAAGGGAAATGAAAGTAACCCAGGTTCAGCAAATGCTGCCTTACATTCATTCAGTCGGTCCAGCCAATAAATAGACAGTGCAAGATAAAGACGCGTATTACCTATAATAGAATATCAGAGCAGAATGGACACAAGATCAAGCAAACAAGGTAGCATACGACGATTCAGATAAACATGTTACAACCAACCCCATTGTGTTGTGTATATAGATCTTCCTCATCGGCCATTAGGCTCTGCAAGCCTTGGTCTGCAGCCCATCTGCTCAAGAAATTTGGAAAGACGCAAGTGCTTTGCAGCCCATTGTTCAGCCAACTTCTGCTCCTTGGCTTCTGCATCCCTCCTCAGTCCCGCTAATTGTTCCCGGTATTCTGCTTCAATTCTATCCATAGCAACCTTCTGCTCTTCCCTGAGAGCCTTCACCTTTGCCTCGATCTCTTCCATCTTTTCCCTCCTCCGGCATGCCTTCTCTGATTCCAGTTGCAGCTCTACCCTTCTTAACCTCCAGGCTGCTTCCTTCTTATGTGCTGCCCAAGCTCGGTGTCCTTCTTCCAAATCTCTGCAACAGTCTGTTAATTCTGATATCAACATGCTCTCTCCACAAACAGGGACCGACGCTTGAGGCGGCAAATGGGAGAAAACAAGAGTGCTATCCGGTCCTCTATCAGATTGCAACCATGGGATCGGTGGAGGGGCAGCAACTGTTGAGGGAGAGAGGCTGAGGGTTACAGAAGGGGAAGGTGACCTGACTGTGGAGGTGCCATTGGAATTAGAAAGCCATGGAGGTAACAATGCTGGTGCAGGAGCAGGTGGGTCAGTATGCAGAAAACTGCCATTGGAAGTGGCCATGAGATATGCTGAGGCAGCACGCTCTTTCACTAGTTTCTCTGCAAAAGTCTCAAGGATCCTATCGTATTTGCTGTCCTCAATGGGTTCAACTGCCTTGTTGTTCTCCTTTTGCTCTCTCTGCTGCTTCTCTTTAAACACTTCCCACCACTTGCCTAGTCTCTTAGCAGTACGACCTGGGACTTCAGCTGCAATTTTCTTCCATTTGTTGCCATGTTTTGCTTGAAGACGGATAACAAGAAGCTGCTCCTCCTCAGTGAGGGATCCCTTCTTTATTCCAGGTTTGAGGTAGTTCTTCCACCTTTCTAAGCAGGATTTGGCATCCCTGTTTAAGGGTGTGTCCATGCGCTGTGACACAAGATTCCACTCCCTCGGGCCATATTGTTTGACATAGGAACGTAACAAAGCGTCCTCTTCAGCTCTCCAACGCTGTCTCTCCTTCATTTCCAGATGCAAACGCCACTGCCCATTGCCTTAAACTTAAGCTCCTCATAATGTATCTAAAAGTTTTTCAAAAGATGAAAGTATTAGCACTCCTGAAAAAGATTTTCATTAATATTAAAGATTAAAGCATTCCCAGAAAGGGAAAATAAAAACAACAAAGAGGATAAGAGAATGTTAAAAGATAGGACCAGCTTAGAATGAAATTAAAACAACTTAAGAGAAAGCCAACTACGTGCACTGCACAATAGGTTCGTGCAAAAGTAAAGAGGTATACAACAGCACCTAACCAAAAGTATAAAAACTTAAGGTGGCTGCGGGCATAGAAAAAAATTTCTTTGAAAAAATTTTAGGGAATTCGCTAAGTTTTTTAATGCCTCCACTTTTCATCCATTCATTTCTCCTCATGGATATCACTCTAAACAGCCATACGAATTGCAAAGTGCAAACAACTCAGTCAATTTTCACAAGACAGTGCGATTGAAGAAACGATCCAGCAATCATTGAGAATTCTCCTTTAACTTGAAAAGACAAGGACCCTGGAAAAGTGGCATGTGAGATCCAAATCCAACGGACAATTCAGATATGTCTATTCAGTTTTACTAAAATAACTGTCAAGTTTTTCCAACAACTCAGCAAAAGCAAAGGATTCATAAAATAGCAAACACAGCAATAAACATTCAAGATCAAAATAATATTGTGCTAAATATATTTATCCATAGGAGGATCTGCTAAAAGATAGTCTTGGCATACATCATCCAACCAAAGTATCCTAGAACGCTGCAACACTGAAGCCACACATGAAGATGAAAAATGGAATATTATTTCAATCGCACATGTAACTAAATGTGACCGAATAAGCACAACAATAATGTGATGCGAAGTTCTGATGACTACTCTAATTTATACCCTATAAAACAAGTGGGAATATCTCGTGGGAATTTCTGATGACAATTTTGCCTTTCAAGTCAATTGTATCAACAGGTTATTCCGGCTCAAAATAAGAAATTTACAGGTTGATTTTTGTCCTATATAAATAGCTTCTTTTGGATCTGAAATGACCGTTTTATCTGTAATTGATCATATGGATTTTTTTTTTTTTTTGATACATAGGGAAGGGAAAATTAGATCTTTAGTTCTCTTACTGAAAAATCAAGGTATTGCCAACTGATCCAAAGGATCTTGGAATATGGATATGTTTTACTTATGAGGATCAAGGAATTTTTTTGGCCATTTAATGATGTTTTACCATTACTTAATTTCGATCTATACTCTATAAAAAGCGGAAACGCTCAGATGGAAAATATTCTTTAAAGCTGTGTCAGCTGTTTTATCCTTACGTCTAATTTTATTATAGTTTTTTCTTTTTCTTTTTTTGGGGGGGGGTAAAATTCTTAATTCTGGATTATTATATCTTCTATTGATTGGTGATTGTGCACGATTTTACTAATTGGGTTACTTTTCTAAAATTTTAAGGGCAATTAAAGCTTTTATATCCTTCATTTCTTTCATGCCATATACATTTTGCATTGCAAATTTGTTTTATCAGAGACTATATAAGAAACAGAGAAATAAACTAGAAACCAAACACAAGCACTACCAAAGTAAAAATGGTTCCCAACTTGTACAGCAATTACCCATATTCTAAATATTTAACATCATTATAGCTTCAGCAAGAATAAAAGAGAATGCAATACAAATTTATGAGCTTGCGCGCAAGCTGCCCGGAGACCCACGATTAAAAAAAAAAAAATTAAGCTTGAAACAGCAGAGCGAACATTTTCAGAAAAGATGAGCTGAATCCAAAATATGTCAATTCTAGAGCTACAAGCCTACGACACAGACCACTAATGATGCATAGTCCTCTTACATTGGTCCGAATCTGTTTAATCGAAAAGGAAAAGACAAGTCATCGTTGGATTTTCAAGAAAGATGCAAATTTTATTTTATCAGGAACAAAACCTCGACTTATCAATCTGGGATTAGAGTGTTTTCAAGTGAAGAGAGAGAAACGAACTGAGAAACGTAGGAAAATATATATAAAATATCATTTCCATTTGGTAAGTTAAAGTACCCAAACATCGTATGCGAAGCAATCTATTGGGATTATTTATCAATTTCCAGGCGGAAATCATTAAATTGTTTAGAATTTTTTCAAACTCTTAAAGCACAGATTTCTTTTTTTATTTTCCATCGGCAGCCTCTCAGTATAAGATGTCTTCAATCAAGACTACCTTGATCATCGGAGACATTCCATAGATTTGCTTAATCACGCACACAGTACGACTTTAAGAGTCATCACCCAAAAGCATCGGTTTTCGAAACAGATAGAATCTGGCAGAAGGCAATATTCAATAATTACTCACTAAAAGAGAACTTTTTATACGAAGTGACCAAATGTGATACTCCTAAATGCGCCAAATAGTTTAATCTTGGGTTCAGGGGAAATTAGGTGCGCGCTTATTCATCCACTTGCTTCTACATAGCCTTTTCTTCAAAGATATCTTCCAATTTCCTCATCTTTTCCAAACTCTTCTAAGCAACCAAACAGCAGAAAGAAAACAGGAAGGAGAACCAAATTTCTTGGACATATCCAGAACAGTAAGGGCAAGTAGAAGTACTACTTTTACGAAGCCATTTATTGAAACAAACTAAGCAAATATCACGGAAAGAGAAATAAATAAATAAACAAACAAACAGAAACGCTTACATTTCGCTTAAAACCCCAGAACCGAGCTTCGTCTTCGACGCATCTCCTGGTTGATGAAACAGAGACGGAACTTAAAAACAAGAAGGAATTTGGAGAAACGCTAAGACACAAACCCTAGAGAGAGAAAAATCCCAGCCTAGAGCGAGAAAGACAGGGAGCACGGAGCACAGTGCAAAGAAAGCAGAGGTCTGAGAAATGAGAGATTAGACTAGACTACAGAGCGCGATAAAGTTGAGACAACACACAGACAGACAGAGAGGAAGAGAGAGATCTGACAGTGCGCGCAAAAGGAGGGCACGCGAATGGGAAGGAAAGGAGGCCAAGCAGAGGGCGCGATGCTGACGTCTTTTGTGGAATTTGCTTCCGTAAGCTCCGGCGCTCATTTCACCCGCACCACTCCACAGCTACAAGCCTACAACACCTACTTGCATTTACTGTACGTATAGATAAAAAGGCAAACCATGCCAAAGCTCGAGAGAGATGGAAAGTATATCATATATATATATATATATATATATATTTCATGTGGCTTAGAAAAAATTATATATATATAGTTTTGTTATACCATTTTTATCACATTTTATATTTTATATTTTTAAATATTTTAATTTTTTTAAAATTTATTTTTTAAAATTTTTTTTAAATTATTTTAAATTATTTATATAAAAAAAAATAAAAAAAAAATAAAAAAAAAATGTATAAAATGTAGGTAAATAATAAAAAATTATAAAAATTTTTTGATATATATATATATATATTTCTCATGTGTCAGAGACTGGCGTAGCATAAGAGAGAGAGAGTGAGGTGTTTAATGTCGCAGGGTGGCGTACGCTCGATTTCAGCGCTTAAAATGCGCCTTTCTCCTCCATTTCGCTCCTGCTTTTAAGGTTGTTTACTTTAATAAGTCGATAATACGTGTGATTATCTTTACGAGGCTGTCATGTTTATAAAGAGACGGCTAAATCACGGCCGTCAAAAGTTTTGATCCTTCACATGTGTCAGGCAATTACTAATTGGAAAACGGACCACATCTACACGTGTCATTTAGTGAGATATGTGAATTCTACTCACAGTGGTCCCCACCCCTCAAACACTGGCCCACTCGTGAACTCCCTACCTTATCTTGTTAGGGATCGACATCATAATTGCCGAGAGCTCGTTCGGCGCATGTTAACAAAAGGCGAGTAAGTTAAGTAGAATGAGAAATGATATATATATTTTATAAAAAATTAGATTTTATTATAAAAAATTCATTTTTTCTTAATAAAGTCTATATTTTTATAAAAAAAACTTGTATAAAAATTTGATACATTTAAGGTAAGTTTGGATGTTGAGTTGAGTTGAGATGATAAAAATTATTAAAATATTATTTTTTAATATTAAAATTGTTTTGGAATTTGAAAAAGTTGAATTGTTTATTATATTTTGTATTGAAATTTGAAAAAGTTGTAATGATGATTTGAGTTGAGTTGAGTTGGGTTGAGGACCCCACCACTTTGAGTTGTAATTATGCTAATTAAAATTCATAATTAGCATTACTCAAGAAGAAAACGGCACCGTTTCTATGCAAGTTGGTCGACCGACGCTGACCACAAAGAATGGCGATCCCTTGCAGGAAGGAGTTTTTTCATATAATATCACATCACTTGTGTGTACGACCATAAATGGGATGGATGCAGGAGAGAAAAGATAGGGAAGAGCGTAGGGGAATGAAAAGGAAGGAGAGGGAAGATGGGTGTGGCCGACGGTGGGAGGTGGGCCCCCGGAGAGGGGGGGACTGTAGTCCGGGTTTCGCGGCACAAGGAGACGAGAGTGATGGAGACGGGACCTTCTGCTTTGCTCAGAAGGGCTACACAGAGATGTCAGTGATACGTTACGTCTGTTTTTTTGCCCTTCCAAGTGGTGGGGTCCTTTTTGACGATCTTTTCTATATATATATATATATATATATATATATAAATACTCACATCAGACAGACCAGTAGTTCTCTACCTTCCCTCTTATATAAACCCTTTTACTTCATGTGAATATTTTACTGGGCATGAGATCTCTGATCTGGAGTCTGAGCATCCACTACCACCACTGAAAAGTAAAAGGGTTATATAAAATGGTAATGTATGGAACTTATAAATTTGAATAATATTATGAATAGAATATGAACGTTGCACAATTATTTTTAAAAAAATTATGATTTGTTATTAAAAAATTAATATTTTTATACAAATCTCTTATTTATTTATTTTTTAAAAAAATTACATTTTATTTGCACACTCTAATATTTCAAATATCATTTTTATATAATTTTTTTATAAAAGATAGTTTTAATTAATAAAAAATAATATTTTTTATAAATATTTTAGTGAAATCTACTTTTTTACATGTGTTTGCGTGGAGTTTAGTCTATTCGAAGATTACCTATTTAGGATTTGCACTAATCATTCTTTTACATAGATTAAAAAAAAATATCTCCATTTCATACAAAATTGTAAAAGAATTGTGTGTTTATAATTTATTTATCGTAAAATACATTATATTTATAAAAATATTAAAATATTAATTTTTTATTTTATTTGAGTTCATACAGCAAATTTTCATATTAAGAACATATATAGAGTTGCAAATATTTCTATACAGAAAATTTGAAGCTCATATGGAGGCAAGGCCGGCCCATGGATACGGCCACAAGAATTGAAAGTGAGATTCTTTTATATTAGTTTCTTAGAAAACTTCAATAACCATTTTATTCAATAAAAATTTAAATAATTCATGTATCTTTTAATTTATGCAAGATCCGTGATACTAAATTCTATATTTAATACGATAAATATTTTATACTCTTAAATATTTTATATTCTAAATTCTTTTAAAATTGAGATACAAAATTTACAACATTTTAAATTGTTCTATTAAATAAAGATTTAAAAAATTTATTTAAGAATTTTAAATGAAACCTCATTCTATTGGAAATTTTGAAAAATATTCAGTAATTTATATTTTATTTTATTATTATTTAAAAGAACTTTACTATTCATTATCTCACATATCACTCTTTTTTTATTTTTTTTATTCCTTTTATTCTTGCTAAACTAATTCAGTACTTCTACTCATATCCATATTAACACATTTGATAAGAAAAAAAAATTAAAATAAAAAAACTATATATATAATTTTTATTTTATTATTATTTAAAAGAATACTTCTATTCATCATTTATGTACACATATTTGATAAGAAAAAAAATTAAAATAAAAAAATTATACGTAGCTTGTGGCATGGAAATAATGAGTAGACTTTTCTATTGAAAAACTTGATACGCAAGATGATTTAATTTTAAATTAATCATTTATAAATCAAATTTCGTTACAAAACGTAAGATCTGTTTTCCAAGCCAATTTAGGAGGAAAAATACACAAATTGTAAGGAGAAGTTAAAGAAAATGGGATCATTAACTTATTAAGGCCTTGTTTGTTTATAAAAATGATATAAGATAAGGTTTCGTTTGTTTTCGGTGATTATATAAGATAAGATGGGATGAGTTGGGATTAAAGTTAAAAAGTTAAATAAAATATTGTTAGAATATATTTTTTAATATTATTTTTATTTTAAGATTTGAAAAAATTGAATTGTTTATTTTATTTTATATTAAAATTTGATAAAGTTATAATGATAAAATGAGATAAATTTAAAAAAGTTGAATTGTTTATTTTATTTTTTATTAGAATTTGGAAAAGTTATAATGATTAGATGAGATAAAATGAGATGGATTTGAAAAAATTGAATTTTTTATTTTATTTTTTATTTAAATTTAAAAAAATATAATGATGAAATGAGATGAGATGTTTTTTAAAAACTAACATAGCCGAATGGGATAAAATTTAATATAATATTTATTTTAAGATTTGATAAAAATAAATTATTTATTATATTTTGTATAAAATTTAAAATAATAGTAATAATTAAATAAAATAGATAAAATAATTTTAAAAAACTGGGCATAATTGTACAGCAGCAGCATAGTCCTTTAGATGGGAAGAACCTGGAGATAAGAAAGGCAAAGGAAAAACAAAAAAGAAAGAAATGAGAGAGATAATTAGCTGGACCAGCTGGTGGAGTATGTTAGTATTCCCAGCTTACGACGAAAGCCTGCAAGATCTTATAGGGATCCGTGTAACACAGGGGCTTAGCCGGACTTTTTTAATTTTAATAATATGTATAATAATTTATATTATTCTCAAATAGATAATTTTTTTATATAAAAATAGACTTAATTATTAAATGAATCTAAAAATATATATTATTTATTAGTGAGATTTATTTATTTTTTTATAAAAAAGGTTACAATTTACATTTAACATTATTCTTGTGCATATATTTATATATATATATAGTCTCCGTGAACGGAGATGAGACGCTCACTTCTCTGAGCCGACCAATCATGTTTTTTCTCCCCCAAGTTTGTCAGTATAATACTTACACTTTTAGTATTTCTTTCTTTTAGGAAGAATATTATTTTTTCAATTTTATGTGTAGGTTTATTTTCCTGTAGTTTTAGTTGAAAAATAATAAATATACAATACTTTATACAACATATTTTATAATAATATTGTAAAATAAAAAATATTAAATTAAAATATCTTATAAAAATAATACTATTTTATAAAAAAATATTATAATTTTACATCACTTTATAATTATATATTGTGAAAAGATGATTTTTTTTTCATTAATTACTATTTACCACCTCACATCTCATATTCTATAAAAAATATCTCTATATTCTATAAAAAATATTTTTATATTTTATAAAAAAAAAAATTTATATTATATATAAAATGTGTGATATGAACAATTATTAATTTATAACAAAACTCATTAAGAGAGATATTATAAAGAGTTGGGTGCATCATTACTCTTTTCAGTTTTATAATTTCCACTTCCCTAAAAACTTTTGACAATAATTCACTCTGGCTTTCGCTAGTCTGATGATGAAAATCTGTGTATCTTTTTTGCATTCATCATTTATGCCACATGATTACTTTTTTTTGTCCGTATTGCCCATCACAACATATCTATTAAAAAGTCAAAAATCTATAATTACAAATAAAAATGATAAATATTATATATTAAAAATAAAACTAAAAGTATGAAACGAATTTCGGAAAGAAAAATGTTGGATGTAATCAATTGACAAAAGTGCAGGGGAATCGCATCCCACGTGACATAAATGAAATGACACCGTTTTATTCAATTTGTCAAAACGCCTTGTCTCGTCTTCATCTATCCATTACCTCATTTCCCCTTCATCCTATTCTTCTTTGTAGTAACATCACTCAAGTTTCCTCAACGAAAGGAAAGGTAGAAAAGCATGGAAAGCCTACCATAACAAGTCATTATTTAGGAAAGATAAAAACAACGGAGAGCATGAGTATGTTTTCTTTGTTAGACAACCATTAAAAAAAGCCATCAACTTACAAATCTATATTCTGAAAACTTACAAAAATCAATTGATACTGGAAAATGGCTCGGTGAACCTTGGATTTGTAGAAAATTGTTGGAAAGATTAATCAAACCCATCAACGACTTCCTCCTTAAAAATATCAAAGACATCACCAACTAGAAAAAAAAATGAGGCATTTATTTCATAGATCTAGATGGGATGAATCCTGGAAAGCAAATCTGCAGTTGTCCAAATTTCTCTTACCCACGATAACTTGCACAGACCTCTCTCTACTTTAGTTTCTACAGACCTTTATCTACTTCTTTTCTCCTACCCACGCCGACGAGCACTCTCTCCACTTTTTCTATTACACAACTGACCCATCATTTCGAAAACTTATTTATTTACTTGAGGCATAGGTATGGGCAAAGGTGGAGACACAAGCAAAGACGAAAATGCAAGGAAACAAACTTCAGCAACGAGGTACTCAAGCACCACCAAGAGGTAGACAAGACGAAATCTCTTTATTTTGTTAGTCCATTTTGATCTGGAAGCATCACTCTTTATTTTTTGATCTAGCAGATCTAAGACTAAAGATGAACAAGCAATCTCTGATTTTTCTCATACCCATGAAGACAAGCACTGATATGAGTTGTAGAAGACGACCCCTCTGCTCTGCTTTTTCTACGCATGAAGACAAGCACATATATGAGTTGTAGAAGACGACCACTCCTCTGCTTTTTCTCCTAACAAAGTTTGGGCATCCGTTGGTTTCTCTCCTTTCGTCCGTTTTCTTCTTCTTTCGTTTTTTAAAATATATTCTCTGACATGGCATTAGCCGATTACACTACAGTTGTATATTGAAGAATTGTTTTAAAAAATGAGAGGCATAGAGGTTTTGACCCCCTTCTACCACTAGGAGACCCCAAGGTAGAGGCATTACGTAGATAAAAATTCAGTAAGAGAGAGAGTGATGCATGAAGCATATTCTACATCATTTATTATTTATTAAATTATTTAAATAATTATATAGACAATAATAAATGACATGGAAACCATTTCATTTATCACTCTTTCTTCCACTTGAAGCCCTCAAGCTCAAATTTGAGGGGATTGTGATCCGTAGTGTTGTAGCACCAAGACTAGGGCAACAATATCCCTCAATGTAACCCATTAATTCATTAAAATTTCACAAACTCTCCTATCTTTTATAAGTCTCTTTGAAAAATCTTATTGAAAAATACATAGAAAATATTTTTTTTTTTTATAAAATTAAACAATTTAGCATGAATCGTTTATAGAAACTTTTGTATTCCTAATTCAAAAGTTTAACTAAGGGCCCGTTTAGATACATAAACGGTTTCATTTCATCTCATCTCATCATTGCAACTTTCTCAAATTTCTCAAATTTCTACACAAAACATAATAAAAAATTTTAATTTTTTCAAATCTCAAAACAACAATAATATTCAAATATAATATTCTAACAATATTTTATTCAACTTTTAACTTTCATCTAAAATTATCTTATCTCATTTCACTATTCAACCTGGGCCTAAAACAATTTCTTACAGGATGTATTTTTCTAAAACCACCAACATGCACATTTTTATTCTCTATTGTCTCTGTTCTATTGAACATTTTCTTGGTCTTCTCAACCATCATAAAATCATATGGAAATATTGAGTATTTGTTGAAGAGACTTTCAAGATCTCAATTCACAGAAGGAAATGTAGCATCAATATTTTTCATGTTTTTCGGGTTGAATGTGAAGACTACATTTGTTAGTGGAAGAAAGATGACGAAATCTTTGAGTTGTTTTGTTTTGAGGTCAAGGAATAAATTCACAAATTACTCTACCATAATCATTCCATCCACGACTATAAATAATCGTCAAGACAATTGTAATTTATATTTCCTCAAGCCATCATCACTCTAGTTGGTTTTGAAATAATACAAGAGTATCATTGAGTGCATGTCAATGTACATAGAAATTGTTTTTAGTTTTATCTTTGTACATATGAACTATTTTCAACTACAAATGATCATGTGGAAATAAGTGATGCCCACCAAAGAGTAGTTATTCTATAATTTTGACATAAATGATTGTTAACATTGGTTAACGTCGTGCTTCATACCATTTTGGACCAAGTTCAAACAACTCAGATATTTAAAGTTGGACCTGCGAAAATGAAGAAGAAGAAAGAAGCTTGGAGAGGGCAACCTTGGGGTCAGGGAGTCTCTGATACTAAAGTTAATAGAGTATTTTGGAAGTTTATAAATAATGAGAAAGTCCAAATCAGCTTTTTCGTACATAGAAATTACTATTTATACCAGGAGTCTGGGGGCACAGATCGTGCCTGCCCTCGTGGAGCCCATGCCCTTTTTGTTGTTCATTTTGTCAGAGTCCTTTACATGCGGTGTGCCTCTTCAATTGTGTCATTCATGTGACGTGTTGCTCGGGTAGTGGTGCCCTTTTTGCCATTTATCTCTCGGATGCGCTTTTCCCTGCCTATTCCTTTGGTTTTTCCATTTTGCATTGTCATGCTTTATTCTCACATGCAATTGGGCTCTTTGGCATATGACAGGATGTGCTTACTGCTTTTTACCATGTTGTTGATGTTCACGTTCCTTGGTGCAGCATTCGAGCAGTCGAAGGACCCAACCCACACTCCATGGGGAGAGGTCAAGATGCCTCAGGCCAACCTACTCCTTTAACCTCTGAGGAGGTAATTTTTTTGGGAGGCCATGGGGCCAGTTCATGGAGCAGCTGGACCACAATCTAGAATGCAGGTATGTTGGAGCCCTTTCATAGTTTGAAAGTTGCAATTTGATCCAAAATATTGAGCGGCTTAGATTACATCTATCCTTATTTGCAAGTAAAAATATCTTTGAAGAATAAGAAAAAACTATACTCTCAATCTATAGCAGGCTTGGACATACATTCTGTTAGCATATGAGGTGAGATATCACATTAGGGTTAATTCATTTTTTGTTTATAAAAAAAAAAATTTGAAGGCAAATTATCCTGAATGGTAAATACTTATTGTATTACAAACCTTTCCCCCCTTTACAATTATCTTAACATTGTTGCTTTTTATTTAGTCAATACTTGAGTTTTGCAAATAGCACTTTTTTGCCAAAGGTTGCAGCATGTCAAGTTCTTTCCTAGTATGAATTTGAGTCAGAAAATCCATTGGAGTTTGGCATGGTTATTCTTTTGGGTGGCACTATAGCCATCGATTTTGGGTTTCGATTAGTGTAATTCCTCTTGTTTTCTTTTGCATTTTTAAGAATTTTAAACATTTTAAAAAAATCACAACATCATTTAAAATATTTTTTTAATTACTAAGTAAAAAAGTATGTCGAGAGACTTCGGGAAACAAAGCATGTCCCTACTCTTTGTTCTTGCACTTAGTTCATAAGATCCCATGAACTATGTAATTTGCACGCCGGTGTAAGGGTTTCTTCAATTCAACCCCAATCTATTTCTAGTTTCTAGTTACTAGTGTCTTTTCCAATGTTTTAGTTTGATGTTTACATTTTATATTTTGCCTTGTATAAGGGGATCTTATGAGAATTTTCTTTAAATTTTTTGTTTATCCAGAAAGGTGGGGAACCAAACAGCCTTAAATAAAAGGCATGTCAAATGAAGTGAGGATGGAGCATACTACAAATGGTTTGCTTTTGTTTGGAGGAGTAGAAGTTTATTTTCCAATTTCTGTCAAGAACTACAATACGGATGGTTTTGGGTTGTACTAGCTACTTCTAAAGGAAACATATGGGGAGGGATGCAGCAGATGCTGGAGGGGCTAGATGGTGTAGTATTAATCTGAGTTGTTAGTTTTTTACATAGATTATTTCAGTTATTGTTCTTTTTTATTTATGCCAACATGCATTTTCTATTTGTATGCTAAGTTAGCCACGTGTTCTTTGACTACCTTTTTTTTTTTTAATGCAAGGCATATTAAACTGCATTAGGAATTAGAGTATTAAACCTAATTCTCTAACACATTTTTTTGGTTCATCCACACACCAACAATTTTATAAGCTAATAAAGCATCACCATGCAAGAGAGCCTCAACAAGTCCTTTTAAATACAGCTTAAATATTGCCACCCCTCAGTGCAAGCACTAGATGGAGGATAGAACCACCCTCAATGTTGTAGTCTTTAGCTGTTTTGTCATCTTCAAGCTGCTTACCAGCATAAATAAGCCTTTGCTGCACAAGAGGAATCCCTTCCTTTTCCTCAACCAGTTCCTTGATCCAATCAATGGTATCAATTGGTTCAATATCAATTTCAATTTCTTTTCCAGTCAGAGTCATCACCTTAATCAGCAAGAGTTCGACCATCTTCTAGTTGCTTACCAGCAAAAATAAGTCATTGCTGGTCTGGACGGATACCTTCCTTGTCCTAGATCTTGGCTTTGACATTGTCGATAGTGTCACTGCACTCGATCTCGACAGTGATTGTCTTCCCAGTGAGCATTTTCACAAAAATCTGCATCTTCTTTTCTTTCGTTTCATTGATAAAACGAACAGAGAGAGAAAGGAGCCTCTTTGACTATACGCCGCGAATACTGCTTCTTTGACTACCTTGCTTTGAGGTTAGTCTAGAGAGATGTTCAAAAGATGCATCCTATTGATGGTCACCATGATTGGGATGTTGTTATTGTCCAGATTAATGTTTGTCTGTCACATCACATGGGGAAATCCTACATCTTAATTTCGTTGGTTTTTGTAGGACTCACAACTGAACTCAGGGGGTGATTATGCAGTACTTTGAAGGTTCAATAATTTTCTAGTTTTCAAATAATAATACTCTTTTGATAATTGTCCAACTCAAGGTGACCATAGCTGCAATGATATATGTTAATGAAGAATCCATTTGTCTTTTTTACAGCTGAAGCATCTCAAAATGTCAATTCCGCGCATGGGCCTTGAGGACCAAATACACCTCAAACATTTATGAATGAAGCAATGGCTATGGCACCGATGTCAGGTGCTGCTCCCTTAGCTATAGTTGTTGTCTTTGTGGAGTGATAAAGTTTGGCCATGTCTTTATGCATGACTTAGTCTATATCTAACAATATATTATTAGCATACACAAAATTAAATATGACACATGTAGGTCATAGTTTCATCTTTAGCTTATGAGTACATATCTCTAAGTATGGTTTACTTAGACATAAATGATGCTCTAGGCATGCATTAGCATCATATAAATTTATAATATTAATCACGCAAATAATGGCAAACACCTATTGAAGATACTGAATGACTAAAAAAAGTTTTGTTAAGTAAAGGTTTTGTTATTTGTTATTTGTAACCAGAAAATTATAGTAAGGTGTTTTTGTTTTTTTTCGGGTCTTAAAGGGTTCTCTACTCATGTATTCAGATTTTCATGTACAAAACTCGCATTAACATATAAAAAGTGACATAGAATAGTGTAAAAGGCCAACCTAACTGGCAAAAAGTGATTTTAACTGGTTTGAGAGTTACAAGTTTTCCACGTTGTTGGATAGTGATGATACAGGCACTAACAACAATCAGAATGTCAATATGTGTTTGAAGCTTATATTCTCGAATTTTTCGAAGTCACATTATTTTAATCAACTGCATATTTTGTTCCTTTTTATTTTATTTTATTTTTTTATCTTGAATCGTCTCAAGTTCAACTGCCTTGCCTTTGATGGGGGAATCTGGCTGGCTCTGCTTCAAATCCTAACAGTAAGACCTTCCTCTCCATTTAAGGTCGCCAGATATGACTTACTCTTGCTTTAAAATGAAAAGAAAAAGGAAAGAAAAAATGTTGGCAGATTGGCATCTATTTATTTTCATAACTATAATATATTGGCCCAGTCTTGAACACCTAGACGATTGAATAGCCTTGCTCGTCTTGGTGTAATGATATGTAATGAGATTTCAGGATAATAAGCACATTTCAATAATCTATTACAATAGTGGATGGTTACAACTGTTCAATAGCATAATTAGTTGAGAATTGTGGGTCAAAATGATGATAGGCAACAAACTAGACCAAATAGAAAAATACTTTATTGAAAAGTATAAAACGACTGCTTGCCAAATTCTAGTCCAAATTTTGCTATTTGGTTAGTATTAACTTGTTGAGGTGGCTGGTTCAAAGGTCAATCTAGTCATAGCTTTATGTGTGATGATACATCAGGTTGCTTCGTACTTGTTGGTTGGTCGATGTTCAATAGTAGGGTATGTTACCTTAAGTTTCAAAAGATCAATAGAACATTGACATACTGCTGACATGGCGTATCTTTCAAAATTCTCTAGGGATTGGCGTTGCCTCCTAGGGTTTGCTGCATGGTGCAAACTGCTACCCCGCCAGTTCCTTTGGCGGGTTAGACTTTTGTCATGCTTGAATTGAAGATGGTGATATAGAATACAGATGGTGAAAAATCTGAAGGGATGGGCCCTGGTTAGTGTTATGCGGATATTGTCGTGAATCGTCATCAGCCTTTGCCTGAGGTTAATCTTCCTTTCAGAGAGCTGTGTTTTAATGAGGGAGAAATGTTTTTCTTGTTTTCAAAATCTGAAATAGTGAGATCTGCGGAACCTTTTTGCTTTGCTGTTGTGTTGAAGTTCTTATGTCGTCGACTGTCTTTGGATCACGTTAGAGGTTTCATAAAAAATCATTGGGGACTTCGTTCGATGCCTGTGGTGGGGCAGTTAAAGAATCCTCGAAATCTTTTGGTAAGGTTATCAAATGTGGAGGATTTTGTGAGTGTAATATATCGAGGTAATGTGGAGATGGAGGGTATTCCTTATAGGGTTTTTCATTGGACTCTTGAGTTTAATGAAGATGAGGAGTCTCCTATTGTTTCAGTGTGGATTTCATTACCAGGGCCTCCCCCAAATTATTTTCATAGATCTATTCTGAAAAGTATTAGAGGAGGGTTTGGTAGTTTTTTGAAATGTGACAATGCAACGGCGTGTGTTACTCGACCTGAGGTAGCATGAATTTGTGTTGAAATGGACGTCTCAAAACCGTTGCGACATCATTTCTGGCTAGGTCCTCCAGGTATTGTATCAAGTCATTATCAAGAGGTGGTTTATGAATCTATTTCAATTTTCTGTAATTGGTGTTGTACGCAAGGTCATTTGGAGCAAAAATGTGGTTATAAAAAAAATCTATGGAAAAAGGAAAATCACGAGTAGTACCGAAAGATGGTGGTCGTCGGAACATGAAACAAATTTGGAAGGTGACAGGGGGAAAAGAAGAGAATGGATGGTGGGGAGAGTGCAAGTAGTGAAGAGGGATGGCATAATAACACTAAACAATAGGAAATTCTTGCCCGGGTTAACAGCAGGAAAAAGACAGATGTTAATCGCCCTTCGGACGTATTTTACGTGGATTCGAAAGGTGATCTTTTGACTACAGATTAGTTTAATCTGGAGATTATGCCAGTGGAGTTGATGGAAAGAAAGGAGTCCATGGAGCAGGGAGGTTCGAAAAAGGATGAGTCGGCTGGGAGAAAACACATTGGATCTTCGACGAATTTGCAACACAATTCAAAAAGCTGGTTTGAACAGTAGGAGAAAATAATTGGGCAGGATGATTCTATAGAGATTTTCGATGGTTTTCTTAGTCCAAGAAGCTCTTTGAAAATTATTGATGACGCATTGGAATTTGAACTATATAGAGTGTCGGATACGGTGGTTGATGGGGAAGAGAGTATGATGGCATTCGATCGACGAAATGTTCATTTGTTATCTGAAAAAGAAGATGAGGAGGAGATTCCTATTTGTAGGAAGTTAGAGGTGTTGCGGCACACGGGTTTTGTGGAAGGTCTTTGGCCTTGTACCTATTTGGGGGTGCCATTGCATGTTGGAAGAGTGACTATTTGGTTGTTTGATTCGTTGATTATGAAAATTCAGAAAAAGTTGGCGGGTTGGAAGAGTAAAATTTTATCTTTTGGGGGTAAAATTACTCTAATCAAGCATGTTTTATCTAGTATGTCCATTCATATGTTATCAGTAATGAATTTACCAAAGGGAGTTTTTAAAGCTCTTAATTCTATTTTCTCCAACTTTTTTTGAAGTTTTGGGAAAGATGGAAAAAAAAGGAAATGGGTGGCTTGGAAGAATATTTGTTTACCAGTGGAGGAAGGTGGTTTGGGAATTAGAGATCTCTCGGAAGTGCAAATTTCTTTGTTTATGAAATTCACATGGAAATTACTTATGGGTAATTCTCTCTGGGCAAGTTTTTTTAAGGCGAAATATGTGGGGGATAATCATCTGGCGTGGGTGATAAATAGCTGTCGAGGCTCAAGATTTTGGAGAGGTGTGATAAAAGTGATGCCGCTTGTTATCTCCTCAGTTCGACGTGAGGAGATTAATTTCTGGTATGAGAATTGGTTGGGTGAGGGTGCTATTGCCGAAACTCAAGAAGTGGTGGGTGATCCACGAGTGCAAGTGCGTGAACTTTTAAGTCCAATTGGGTGGGATGTAACAAGGTTGAGAACACTGGTTTTGGAAGACTGGGTGGAAAATTTTTTTAGCATGGCATGGCAGGGTGCGAGAGGGAGAAGATGTAAGAATTTGGCAGCCAACTTCAGATGGTATCTTCAATACAAAGTCAGCTTGGCAATTAATTCAAAAACAGGGTAATTTTTGCCCTTAGAGAAAATGGTAATGGCATAAACATGTTCCCAAAAAAATGTCTTTCATTTGTTGGCGAGCTCGAAAGGAATCGTTACCAGTGGATGAGGAGATAAGTAAATTGGGGATTCCTTTAGTATCTAAATCTAATTGCTATGTGGATCCAAAGACAGAAACAAGAAATCATGTGCTATGTGAAGGTAATGTGGCATCTAGAGTATGGGACTATTTTGCGGCTGTGTGTGGGATTCGGCTTCCTCAAGTACGTTCATGGTAGGGTTATTTAAATATTTGGTGGGCTAGAGCATCTTCGACATCACAAGTAGTGATGTGTCAAGGTATATTGTCAATATTAATTACAAGTGCATTGTGGTGTTCACATTGTGCAGCGAGAATGGAAGATGTATTTGCAGATTGACGTGCAGTGGTGTGGAATGTGAAAGAGAATTTGTTAGACATTTTTTCTCAAGTGAAGAAGTTTAAGTGTTTTCATGAACGAGACCAGTGCCTTTTTATAGAAATGAATTGCCCAAGGGTGTTGATAGTGAAAAAGCCACCAATTGTTGTGGCGTGGCTCAAACTGAGAAGGAAGCAATTTGTGTTAAACATTGATGGGAGCTCTTTTGGAAATCCAGGTGCCGCAGGTGGGGGTGGGATAATACGAGATGCAGGAGGAAGTGCAATAGCAGGTTTTACAAAGTTTTATGGGGCCTCAACCAATATGGTTGCAGAAGGACGTGCTCCTCTAGATGGGTTAAGACTAGCATATTAGCTTGGACTGAACAATTTAATGGTGGAATTTGATTCAATCGTGGTAGTGGGATGGATTAAAACTGGGGTTTGTAAATTTTGGTATATGTGGGATTTTTGGGAAGAAATTAAAATGCTATTTCGCGCTCTTCATTGCACCATTTGTCATATCTATAGGGAAGGAAGTATGTTGCTGATTTTTTAGCCAAGGAGGGAGTACAAAATAATAGTCTACAATTTGCTGGATCAGAAATTGGGCCAGAGTGACTTTGGGGACTATTGCGCATGGATAGTTGGGGACTTCCTTATTTACGTTATTGATTCATTGTTTATTTATTGGCTAAGGGTGACGTTGTTCCTCCATCTCAAGCGAGGTTGTATTAATAAAGTTTGTTTCACTTGGGTTTGGGTTTTTTAATTTTTTATTCTTGTAAACCCAAAGTGTAATGATGTTCTCACGGTTTTTCTCAACCATAAACAAGGGTCTTTTTAATAAAATTGGGATATGGGCCACTATTGGACATGTGGCCCTGACTCTTCTTTAAAAAAAAAACGTTACCTTAAGTTTGGTTGGCAGTGATGGTCTCATTAATGATTAGTTTGAGATGATTTGAGTTTGGTTTAACAACCAAACAAAATGAGTTTAAGGGTTCTCTATACACTTATGGTTTAGTCGTTTGTTTGTTTTTTTATAAGCCCCAACATGTAAATCTGGGTGTTGGATATTAGAGGTGATTGATTGATTATGAACAAATTGGTGATCAATGTTCAATAGTAGGGTTTGTTACCTTAAGTTTGGTTGGCAGTGACGGTCCCATTAATGATTAGTTTGAGATGATTTGGGTTTGGTTTAACGACCAAACACAATGAGTTTAAGGGTTCTCTATACACTTATGGTTTAGTCATTTGGGTTTTTTTTTTATAAGCCCCAACATGTAAATCTGGGTGTTAAATATTGGAGGTGATTGATTGATTATGAACAATTCAGGTTTGCTTACATGCTTCCGTCATTGACATTATGTTTGGTTGTAACATAATATTACAATGTTCTATTAATATGACTATATATATTTTATTTTTGTTAACTGTCAACGCAGCGAATGCACTACTCCTCTATAACTGGTATAATGGTGTGTATTGATACATTTTATGTATAACTGCCATATTGGTGTTTGTCTAGATGGAAATATCAAATATCTCACAAGTATAAAGGCATTGATGCAGTCATGTTGAAGCTATTCTACCCACCCCTCATACCCAATGGGCAAATTGTTATAGCTGACTAGATTTATTATTTTTAAAGATAGAGGAGCAGCACAGTTGACATATTTGAATGAATGTGTACATTTTTAGATCTGTGTGTCGCATAATGTGTTCTCAATATTTAATAGTTAAGTTGTAGGTTTTAGGTTCCATTTGGTCCACACCAATGTATAGCCCATAACTACATTAATGTGAATTCCCAATTGAGTGTGGATGAATGAATGTAATTTAATTTATTAAATTAGATGAAAATGGTGCTCAAAGATTTGAACATGGAAATCGGCCTACATGTTCATCAGTACATTTAATGAAAGTTCCATCTTTCTCCTTTATGTTTCCTATTTCTAAGTACTTAATATCATAAGGCATCGGTGTTGGATTAACACTATAAGTGTTATATAGCAATGGATGTGAAAGAAATTAGGTCATTTCAAGAAAAAATTTAGGTTAAAAAGGATTGGAAATTAACACATAATATTATGATTGAAAAGTGTTCCACAAATAATGATGAAACAATATTATTTTACATGACTTAATTATTTAGTGACTGACTGGAAATAAGATAAATTATGTGTTAATAAAATATTATTTAGATGAAGGAGAAAATGAAGCCCAGCCACAGTCTCTGGGCGAAGGAAAAAAAAATGAACCAAAGCGGCCTTGAGGCAAAATTCAAACTCGCTGGAAATGAGCATGTGAAAATTGGAACACATCATTTGCTGCGATTCATGATCGCTGCAAAAAAGTTACATAGGTTATTTTGGCTATTACGGCGATGTGAATAATCAATGCATTTGTAGCTCTTCCGACGATTAGTATGCGACGTAATAAATGGATATCAGTTGCAGGTATCTATACCAATGACACAATTACCTGCTAGGAATACATAATAGCGACGATAATTCTGTGAGATCCCTAAATTCTTAGTTATTTTACTTATTATTAAATTGCTAATTTAATTTAATTCAATTTATTAGTATTATTAATAGTTTTAATTTTTATTTTTGTTTCATTGGGCGTTATATTTTCGGTAGGCTTTTAAATTTGTAGTGTTTTAATGGGTTGTGTGTATATGGAATATTTGAACCCAGCCTATGTAGCCCAGCTGTGTGTGTGTGTAAACCCAGCCCAGCCCGTGCGAGAGAGAAGAAACCCAGCCCAACCTGGTTACAAGCCCAGCCCCTCCCCTTTAACTGATACGGTGTGTTTAGAGGAACCTAGGGTTTCTAAGCCTTCTTCTTCCTGCGCCGCTCGACTGCCTCTTCCTCTTTCTTCTTCATTTTTCTTCTATTCTTCTTTGTTTCTTCTGCAATTAGCTGCTGCCGATGCCATTTGAAGCCATGCGGCTCACCATGCATCACCGGCCACCTCCTTCTCTCTTCTCCACCTCCAACTTCTACCTCCTTCATCTTCACTTTACGGCGTGGCACTTGGCAATGAAGTTCGAATCGCACTGTCAAGACATCGTTCCTCACGGCACCACACGTCTGCACCATAATCGATCTCTCCTCCACGGCTTGCACGGCCGGTTTCTACTTCTCTACCCGTGAGCCACACGACCACCTGCTACCGCCCATTGAAGCCAATCAACGATGGAAAACTCCAAAGGCCGAACCGCCATGATCGGTCTATATATAGGGCCGAGCCCTTCAATTTTCTGGAATTTGACTACTGAAAATCATATCAAATTTAGTTGTTTAGATTTTAGTTTTGTGAATCTGTGTTGGTAAAATTCGAAAGTTGGAGGATTTAGTTTCTGTGCTTGGTGTTGTCCATAGAAGCCGTGAACTTCATTCGGGTCTTGGAAAATTATTGGGGTTGCCGAGAGTGTAATTTTCATCCTCGTGATCTTCTAGAATTTTTTCCGGCTTCGATTGTGAGTAATTTTTCAAAGTGTAATCTATTTGATTTAAATAACGTTAAATTAATTGTATTTTGTTGATAATTAAATTGTATTTTGTTGGAGAATCTAATTGTATTTTGTTGGGAATTAAATTGTTTTTGTTGAAATGTTGGGTTTTAAATTATTGATGTTGGATTTGGGCCTTAGGCCGGATTGGAGGATGGGATTACACGTGTCGTAGTTGTGAAACTGTGAATTTGTAATTTTTGTGTTATTAATTAAATGAATAAATTACTATGAAATCCAATAATTGTTGTCATTCATATTTATTATCTTTAATTTAATTGTGCTATGAAATCACGCTATCTGTTTGAAAATTTGGAATTTATGGTATTAATTGTGTGGGTGCGTGTGTATCACTACCCCAAGCCGAGATGAGGCATTATCTCGGTGGAGCTTCTCTGATCACTAGAGAGCGTAACAGACTGACGTGACGTCCTCTGAGTTGTCGCAGGGCGACGACGGGAATGGACGAGATGGTAACCCTCTCGTACCAATTCCGTGGCCTTTTGATGGCGGGGTTAGAGGATGCCTGGCCACGTATGCGCCGAGCGCGGAACTGAGCATCGCTTGTTACGAAATCTCATGCATGGACGTTACATGTGGTGTGACGATGAGAGCCAGGGTATGCAAAAGGTCCATAGAAGAGGCCGTAGTGCATGCATATTAAAATAATGAATATATATATATATATATATATATATATATATATCTATCTATGGGCCAAATGGGATTTCCCATTTGGCGTGAATGGTTAAATGTGTATTTTTGGAAAATATGTAGAAATTGATCTTTTGACCGTACGTGGTGGAGTTGATTATATTAATGCATTTTAAATCTTTTGGATGTTATTTTGGTTAAATACTTGCTCAGATGTCATAATCTCATGTGGTGTTTTATCCTGCGGTTCCGTCTTATGGTGCCGTAGATTTTGACGCAGAGGTTGGGTATGAGCCTGAAGGACCGGCTCTGTTGGAGGCATGATTTGCCGTAATGGGATTTATTTCCCTTATGTTATTTGTTTTTCTTTAAGTTATATGTCGGATGACTGTAAATCCTGGTAAAGAATGTTTTATTATCTTTTTGGTACTTAATAAAGAAAGACCTTTTTATTTCGTTGCGAGTATTATATTGTACACTTATTGCATATTGTACACACTCTGAGCACTTATCGTTGGAGTGCGTGATCCGTGTGATCAACATCCTTGTGTCACGAACTTCACTAAAATAACACGTGGGGGTCGAGGGCGCCACAAATTCTATATTGCCGGAAATAAGAAGAATCATTTTCGACGATTTATTAGCCTTTTGCGATGATATATATCGCTGAAATTGACTTTTCTTAACGATTTAATAGTAAATCGAAACACCATTTTCGTCTTTTTTGAGAGATTTGTGACTAAACAAAATCATCGGAAATATAAGCTTTTTTCGACGATTTTTGTCTATTGCTGGGTTAAATCAAAAGTGAAGAATTAATTTCGTCCAAAAGACAGCGAATTAAAAATCGCAAAAAATACACAAATGCAGAGATTATTTAAGGTTTTGGCGACAATTCTGAATGTTGTAAAAGACCTGATTTCTTGTAGTGCAAAATGTAATTACACTTTTAAAAAAATTGTCAATGGGCGAGAATACACATATAACTTTCATATAATTACAGTATTTGATTATAAGATTTTATTTCTATTAAATATATAGTTATAATCTTTAAAAATTAATTGACCTTTTATGTCATTTCTAACTAAAAAAGTTTTTTTTTTTAAATTTATTTTCAAACAAATATAACATGTTTAAAAGTCATTTAAATATAATTACTAAATAACTTTTTAATAAGAATAATGCTACTAAGCTTTTTTAATTTGTCTTTTTATTTTGACTGTTTATGTATATAAATTTTTTAAAAAATTTTTTCATGATGAAGTATGTGATTATTAATGTATTTGTATTTGTTTTCTTTTAAAAATATTTAAAAAGAAAAGAAAAGTACAGTTTAGCATAGGCCGCACATAGAATGGCAGGCGGCACTACTCTTTTAATAATAATAATTATTACTTTAAGCTCTTAAAGCTATATTACCTACAATTCTAAGAATGGAGTCAACTTTTTCAACTTCTTAAAAGTCATTTAAATATAATTACTAAATAACTTTTTAATAAGAATAATGCTACTAAGCTTTTTTAATTTGTCTTTTTATTTTGACTGTTTATGTATATAAATTAAATTTTTTTTTTAAAGATTAAGTAAGTGATTATTAATGTATTTATATATTTTTTTAAATATTTAAAAAAAAAGGTACAATTTAGCTTAGGCCGCACATAGAATGGCAGGCGGCACTACTCTTTTAATAATAATATTTATTACTTTAAGCTCTTAAAGCTATATTACCTACAATTCTAAGAATGGAGTCAACTTTTTCAACTTCTTAAAAAACCTAACTGTAGGTGGGGAATAAATCTAAGGATAAAGCTACCATGCCGCTTGAAGATGACCGCTTTACTTGACCGCCTGACGTGGCCCATGCCACATCGCCATATGAAGACAAAAAAATGAAGAAAATCACGATTCATGTGTTCAACTCAGTTCTGCGGGTGTAACCAAGCCCAAGCCCCCATCTCGCAGCAACCTGCTCCCTTACCTCACGGCACCGACCACCATTATCAACCCCATCTTCGGCGAGTTTTTCATCCTCAATATTTTCAGGGACAGTAGGAATAAAGTCTTTTTTGGGTGCACTGAATAGTGATAGGTTTTCAATGAAAATAGCAGGCCATAACAATTATCAAGAAATGGCAGGTTCGTGCTTCAAAACTAGTAGGTCATAACAATCTCTTCAACCAACATCCCCCTCCCTTGCAAAGTTGTTCACTTTTAAGATACAATCAAAGAAACCAAACAAGCAAGAGTACAAAGTAACTAGAGAGATTTAAACCCAAAAATAAAAATAAACAAAGAAAAAGTTCTAGTATGGTAGCAGCATCACCAAGATCACTATAAGCCCAAAATAAAAGCAAAAACAGAGCATTATCAGACCAAAATTCAAGCAAACACAGAGCACTATCCACCCAAAATCCCAAAAAAAAAACATACCGTCATCCACCCAATACACATCAAGTTAGTAACAGCAAATGGATAAGAAACTTAATAACTGCAAACATAAGCCCAAAATTCAAGCAAAAATATTTTGTATTGACAATTTGTATGACTAAAAGTATGTCACTAAAAGCAACAAATACGAAGTCGGTGAGTCCAGGTACTAGAAGAACCAATACACAGAGACAACTACCTAGAAACTATCGGTGAGTCCAGCCAAGCGACAAGGTCACAGCTACCTAGTAGAGACGAAGAATTTTTTTTTTCAAAAGCACCTATAATTTTTACCTTTTGCTTTCGGCGTGTAGTGACTCATGAGGGTGGGACGAAGCGATATGGTGGTTTCGAATTGCCTCGAATGCGGTGAGGATGAAATACTGTGTAGAGTCGAAAATGGTGGTTTGAAAATACTGGGTTGAAAAAATCGCCGGAAATGGGATCGATAATGTTGGTCGGTGCCGTTAGGTAGGGGAGGAGGTGGCTAAGAGATGGAGGCTTGGGTTCAGATATACCTATAGAACTGAGTTGAACACACGAATCGTGTTTTTATTCATTTTTTTGTCTTTATGTGACGATGTGGCATGGGCCACGTCAGGCGGTCAAGTAAAGCGGTAATCTTCAAGTGGCATAGTAGCTTTACCCTAAATCTAATTAAAGAGTATGCTTTTATCAGCTGTTTTGATGCCTCGGAAACAGGGAATGGTGCAGCAAAAAGAACGAAACCAAGAAACCTAGCTACCTAGATATAGGTGGGCATAATATCTAATTAGAGAGGCTTCATTAGAGAAGAGTTACCGGCCGTTTGGATGACGAGGTATTTTAAGGTATTTTATGAATAATAAAAAAAATAAAATAAAATAAAATATTAAATAATAATAAATAATAGTAAAAAGTAGATAAAAATTAATAATAAAAAAATGAATAATAATGAAATATTTTTAGAATATTTGAAAATATCTCAATACTTCAGTACACATTCAATTCTTAAATAGAGACTACTCATACAAGTCTATACAATTATATTTAAAAAAAATTTAAAATTATAATAATATCCTTTTGAAAATCATGCTTTTTCTCTTTTTATCCCTATTCATCAATGAGACTGCACACGCAGTCCCTTACTTAAGACTGCAAATAGAATTTATCTTTATTTATATAAAAATTTTGACCTTTTTTCTTTTTCTTTTTCTTTAAACTGTTTACTAAGCATTTAAGAGAAAATAATATAATATATATTTTATATAACTGGTAGGAGTTTGGGGCGATCTATATTTTAGAGAGAAATATAGCCCAGTTACCGGATTGTTAATCGAGTAAATAATCCCAACACGATCACCTCAAAAAATTAGTCGAACTTTTAGGGTGATTTAGAAGCGATCACCACAACTGACAATGGAGATCGAACGAAGAATAATATACTCGCAGCATAATGAAAGAAATTAGAAACAATAGAAATATAAATGTAAAATATAATAGAAATTAAAATGGAAAAGAGGAGAAAGAGAAAGAGAATGTGAGAGATATATATATTATAAAGTGAATTATATCTTGATCATTAAGAAAATTAAATTTCTAATATATATATTATCTCTAACATATATATAAAACTGTACAAATAATGGAAATAGAAGAAATCCTATCAAATGCTAAAAAGCAAAGCAAACAAACAGGATTAATTCTACTACAATTCGCTCGAGATCAGCTCAATCAAATTTAAATTAGACTCGGATTATTTATTAAATGATCTTTTGTGAACACAAAATTATGATTTTTTTTTTCCTGAATGCAATAAATTTAATTAAAACTAAAAATATATATGCCAATACGAGGGTATGGCATCGAAACCCAACAAATACCACAAAACAGAAATTTCCAAAACTGCATACAATAAAACAAACAAATGGGAAATAAAACCGAAATTAAGGTATATTCCTTATGAATATAATAATAAAAAAACGATGTATAAATAATATATACATTCACGAAAAATACGCATAATATATATACTTTGTCAAAATTCGGCAATTTGTAAATTAAACAAGCTCGACATATCTCGCTTGAATAATAAATAAATTATTTTAAACGTGAAATATAAATGTCAAAAAAAAAAAAATTAATAAATCCATGCAACTTTGACGTTAAATTAACCTACATTAATTCACCAAAGTTCAAGGAGCATATAATACGTACAAATATTACACGATAAATATTCCAACCCGTGGTAGTTGATCTGAATCTTATTTACTCTCATATATTAATGATGATCAATGCTTCGTACGCACGTAGGTGTAGCATATATAATATGGCCCTATTTTTCATGAATGGTCCCAGTTTTTCCGATTCTCTTCAAGTACGTACTATAGGGTTGTTAGCATTGTGGATGGCCGGCTTCAAGTAATTAATTAAGAATTTCAGCCCTACTTAAAACGTATATATATATATATATATATATATATATACTGTCGTTGTATGTACACAGTACTGCTCGCTGTGATCAGCAAGGACGTACGAGCTGAGGAGGATCGGAAAGTAAAAAAATAAAAAAATGGTGTTGAACTTTTTGTGGACGATTGCTGCAGTTTTACTGGGTGGCTACGCTGTTGTGTTTTGGTTTCTGAAGAAGGTGAATGAGTGGTATTATGTTGGCAGATTGGGAAAAACTGAGTTCCCACTTCCTCCTGGTGACATGGGATGGCCTTTTCTTGGAAACATGCCGTCTCTCTTCAAATGTCTAAAAGCTGGAGACCCTAATTATTACATTGACCACCTCATCTCCAGGTGATCGACCTCTCTTTCTTTCAAGTCTCTGATCTTAAAGATCACTACTCCATGCATGCAAAGAAAGATATCATGACTTAATTTGCTGTAATTGAAATCATGCATTGTACTCAACATGATGTACGTGTACTGTACGTATACATGTTTTAATATTTTGTTGGAGACATGACAGATATGGGAAGACAGGAATCTACAAGACCCACATCCTTGGGTGCCCAACCATCATCGTTTGTCGACCGGAGTTAAACCGGCGTGTAGTAACAAATGAAGAGCAATTCGGGCTAGGCTATCCAAAATCAGCCATCCTTTTAGCAGGAGAAAAATCTCTACACAATCTAACGGTGGCAGAACACAGACGTCTGCGCAAACTGATAGCGTCTCCATTGAATGGGCAGGAAGCAATTGAAATGTATATTAAACACATAGAGAAGAACGTGATTCAGTCGTTGGATGAGTGGGCGAGCATGGAAAAGCCAATCGAGCTCGCCAAAGAGATGGGTAGAGCTGTTTTCAAGGTCAACACCTTCGTTTTCCTTGGCGATATCAAGGAATCAACTTTTCAGGCAACCGACAAAATATTTCATGATTATCGTCTCGGACTTATGGTTCCGGCCATAAATATCCCCGGTTCCACATTCCATAAAGCACTCAAGGTAAAGTTTCTTCGTTAATTATATATATTTAAAAATGATGAGAATTGAGATTCTGATCTCGATCCGAACATTAGTAATTAACATGTCATCGATCAATGCATCAGGCACGAAATAAGTTGGTAAAGATCATTCGATCTGTCTGGGAAGAAAAGAAGGCGATGGCTAAAAGTAATGAACCCGAGAGAAAGAAATATATGATTGATTTGCTTATGGATGTTGAAGATGAGAACGGAAAACATCTGGATGATGAGCACATTGTAGATCTGCTACTCACTTCCTTAGCAGCTGCTTTTGATGGCAGCACAATGGTTTCCTTATGGGCTATGATGCACCTTGCAGGAAATCCTCAAGTCTACAAAAAAGTCAAGGTATATAGTCATGATGTGCAATATGCATGCATGCAGTACTCTGATTAATTATCATGATCAACTAGTCTTCGCTTATAAAAAAAAATACAAAAATAATAAAAGAAAAATCCTCATGATGAAGTCTTGATCATGCCGATCATATGTCTAATCATTTATATTCATTCTGATATATAAATATATATATATATATATATTTATATATATGACTCAATGATCAGGAGGAGCAAGTGGAGATCGTAAGTAGAAGACCATCTACCCAAAAAGGATTGATCCTGACGGAGATTAAACAAATGCACCATCTTGCTAAGGTATATATGGATCAATGATTTTCTGCTCATTGTTTTTAACATGAACTAATTCATATATATTTTCTATGCCTAAAAACATCGTATACATAAGACACAATCTACCAGATTCTTAACAACTATATATAAGAGGAGAATGATACTAATAGGCATAAATCTCGTTTGAAAAAAAAAAAAAAACAATAGTGGTATATATTACTTACATATATAGTGTTTTTGTGTGCGGTTATGTTACAAATCCTTATGTATTAATTAATAAGCTGCATATACATATATATATATATATGAATTGATCATAGGTCCACAAAACATTCACAAAAAAACTAACTCACAAAGTAACATATATAGCATGATGTGGTTCATCAGATTTGCTTTATAACAAAGAAAGTTTTATAATTCAATGCATTATATAAAGCAACATTATTATGTGAAGTAGTTTTTTGTAAATTTCTTTATGGACCAATTATTTTCCTAGATATATAAATATATATATATATATATATATATATATATATTTATATATATACTCCCTACGTTTTGTCGTACAGGTGATCGACGAAATGTTGCGCATGATAAATTTTTTAGCACTATTCCGAGAGGCGAAAATCGATGTTAGCATCAATGGTAATATTAAATATTTCTTGAGTTTCCTTTCTTAATTAATTATATATATAATTATTATTGGCTCATGAGAAGGAAGTAATTTGATTTCCAGGATACACCATACCAAAAGGATGGAAAGTTTTGGCCTGGAATGGAGCTGTTCATATGGATCCGGAAATATATGAAAACCCAAAAAACTTTGATCCCTCAAGATGGGAAGTAAGTCGTTTGAAACATTAATTTACAATTAAGTTTATAAATTCTGTTTTTGTTCTTCTTTTTTAACCATATAAGTGGGTACGTACGTTAATGTCATTTCTCTTGAAATAGAATATGAGTGTCAAACAACCAGGGGCTTTCATGCCCTTCGGAGCAGGAACCAGATTTTGTCCTGGAAATGAACTGGCCAAGCTTGTCATAACCATTTTCCTTCATCATTTTCTGCTAAATTACAAGTGAGTTTCCTGGCCTTCACCCATGACCCTTTTGGGAAAGCTAGCATTCATTTCTTAATTTACATTCTGATCCAATAGATCGATCAATGATACCATAAGAATTTAAAGGTTTATTCATTATCATATTTTTGTAATTAAAATGACTATTTACGAGAAGAATGACTCACTCTTATCCTAAATAGTCATTTTCATTCTAAATATCTTATCACAAATAAGCGTTTTTAAATTCTAATTGCGGATGGTTTATTAATACTATTATATTACGAGTGCAGGATGGAGCGAATTAATCCAGAATCCCCAGTACGCTACACGTATGGTCCCTTGCCTGCGGACAACGGCCTCGTCCGATTCACAAAGACAACAACATAAAATTAATACATCTGCAGCTTGCTAGCTTCAGTTATATATATATATATATATATAAAAGTTTCTTGCACTGTTGTTACTATAAATATATATATGTGTAATAATAATGCATGAATAAATTGTTAAGTTGTTTATATTATCAACCTCCGATTGAACAGTGCTCAGGTACTGTTTGAATGGTCTGTCGTGAGGATTAATGATTAAACAGCTATAACAGTGCTCCTAATTACTATTAATTTCAGCTATAACAGCTCCTTTAATTTTCGTTATCTCCTTATAGTCATCAAATGGTTATTTCTTTAATTTCCCTATTTCAGGTTTAATTTAATTTTTTATTTATACATACGTTATACACTACAAGGAAAAAAGCTTTTCACAGCGCTACAAATTCACTACAAAAAGCCTAAAAGTCGTCGCAACAAATATTTTGCAATGTTTTTGAGTTGTTGCACATTGGATGCCAAAAAATGGATGCTGATGCTTTTTATTAACGATTTACAAAAAATCACTGCACATAAATGTATTTTCGGCATAACAAAATCGCCGCAAATAGTAAATACAAATGCCACAAAAAATTTCTACGATTGCTGATATAATCGTTGGGAAACATTATTTTTGGCGATTATTGTTCGCCGCAATGCTAAGGTGGTGGATATGGAAGATGGAAGATGCAGTATTTTAATTGATATTTTTAATTAATGTTTATAAGTTTGATTAATTATGTATTATATCTTTCTATGACTTTATATATAAATCAATAGTTTGTATTATATCTTTCTAAGTTTGATTGAGTTTTGGTTTGTTTGTGAATATGCATCAACTAAATATATTATAACTATAGTTATATATATATATATATTTATATATAACTATATATATATAATTCCATTTCCTATTTAATTCATTCTGTTCGACTGGATACTATAGCGTTCGAACGGTATAAACCCAGGTTCGCATTTAAATCCATTATGTTCGAACGGGAAATAATAGCGTTCGAACGGTATTTTTCCAGAATCCAAACACGAAACAGAGACCAAATTCTTTATCTAGAAAATATCAAATTCACGACATTAAATATCCAGGATCATCCACATTAGTTTAGTTTCCTTTTATTGTAAATAGTATTGTAGAAACACAATGATATAAACACATTATAGCATAACCTTAAGACACCCAACAATAAATCAACTTGCTATGAAATTCAAAATACAAAAAATAATTCAAAAATATATTTCTTACCTTTTATACTTCTCAACCTTCTCTCAAGAATCCCTTCTCTTGGAGGCCAAGAATGTTCCTCTACCTCCACAACTTTCAAAATTTCACACAAAATGAAAATGAACTGGAGGTTTGTGATATTTGAATCTGTGAAGTCACGTTTGAATGGACCATTTACTCATTCGAACACCCCCTTGAGAAGGTTCCAAGTTTCATTCCTTTTGGCAGAGTTTGGGTGACCATAAAACCCTATTATCAACCAGGGTTGTTCAACACTGTTTTGGTTTATTAGACCTGAAATGCGCCAACTGGTGTAAGAAATCACACTGAAATCAATTGAGTGGTTCCAGAGGAGGGCCAGGCCACCACTCCTACCCTTGCTGTTTACACTGAAACAATTGTCAAAACCCAGTTTTACTCGGACCATCTTGTTACTATTGCATTTGGTTTCAATAAGGAAAACCAAATGTGGGAACTTTTTCTTCACCATCTTGTGAAGTTCAAGAATTGTTCGGGGGTTCCCAAGCCCCCGACAATTCTAGCTCAAGATATTCATTGGGAGAGGTGGGGCTGCTCACAACCTTTACGTCTTGAGTTAAACTCCTTGCAAGTTTGAGTGTGGTTTTTTATTTTTTGTGATCTAGCCCTCTAGATCTGGTTTCCATTGCTGCAGCTGGTCTTTTGGCCCCTTGGGAATGAGGGGGGCCATTGAGAGAGTTGGTGATGTCCGAGAGTATGGTGACCTTTTCCGTGGCTTTCCTTTTCCACTTTTTCCCTTTTGTAGGTAAATTTGGAGATACATATGGTACTTCGATTGGGGGGTTGGAAAGGTGGGCACTTAACTTATTTGGGGAAACACTTCTGCTACTGACACTGTTCTCAACAGGCTTACTATTGCTAATCACAGTAAAAGGTAGTTTTTGACTTTTGTTACTAACCTCTGGGATTGCACCCGCAAAGAAGTTTTGACATTTCTCATTTGGTGTAGCAGATATCCCGAAAGCTTGGGGATCTTTAGACAATTGTATTAGGCTATTTTCCTGCTCAGTGGACCTGCTGCTGTCCAGGTTGACCTGACGTGCCTTCTGCTGCCTAGTGGATGGTTCATGTGGAAGAACTGCATTGTTTTGACTTGAGGACTCGACCTCTGCGTCTGATTGAGATTTCTCACCCACCTTTTTCCCATCACTTGCCACCTCTATTTGCTCCCGGCGAGAGGGCCATTCAGATGAGAATGCTGTAGAGCCACCATACTTCTTCCCTGAGGTAGGTTGAGGTATGCCAGAAGCTGCTCTCATCCAGTGCTCGTATTGTTCTTAAGGCTGAGGGGTTAGACTAAAGCTTGGGCATTTCCCGTTTGCATGTTTCATAAGGCCACACTTGAAACAAAATGTTGTGAGACATTCATATTTAAAATATGTCCAACATTGTTTCCCGCCCAAATTTATCATCCTTCCTTGTAATAGAGGTTTAGTTACATTCACTTCCACTTGGATCCTCAGGTAACTCCCCCACCCACAGCCTTGTTCATCTACTTCCACTAAGTGTACCCTGCCAATGGCTGCACCTATCTGCTTTCGCAGTTTCTCTTTCATTCCCGCAAAAGGAAGGTTGTGCACTTGGACCCAAAAAAGTTCTGTCATGAATACAACTTCGTTTGGGGACAGTTCCCCTTCAAATTCCTTCAGGCATATTAAATTGCACCAACTTTTGCCGCGATGTAATGTTTGTTCGAACGAGAAATTTACTAGTTCGAACAAACAAATAGAATATTCCTTGGCATATTCTACTAATGTCCAGAAGATTCAAAGCTTTTTTCGTTCGAATGAGTATTTTTTTTGAGTTGCTGCATGTTGGATGTCAAAAAGTGGATGCTGATGCTTTTTACCAGCGATTTACAAAATATCGCTGCAAATAAATGTATTTCCGGCATAACAAAATCACCTCAAAATACAAACGCCACAAAAAATTCGTACGATTGCTGATATAATCGTTGGGAAACATTATTTTCGACGATTATTGTTCGCCGCAAATAGCTCATAATTCGCCGCAAAATACTATTAAACCATGGTTAAGGGTCACCGCGAGGAGTTTTTACGACGCTATATTCAGCTGCAAAATAGTTATTTGCGGTGAAATTATCGCTGCAAATAATAAATTCTGGCGATTTTTAGTCGCCGCAAATAATGTCACAGTTTTTAAAAAATGTTAGTGGCAATTAAAAATCACCGGAAATGGCCCTTTACAAAAAAAAAAAAAATGTATTAACCAAGACACATGATCCATTCATATTGTAGCCTTCAAATCTGCCTCCAAAAGCAGGCCACCTAAGTGGTCCATATAGCGATGGTCCTCTCCTTAGTGAAGGTTTGAGGTTTTTGCTTTGCTCTCTGGCAAAGCTGTGTCTCTTGGGCAGGAGTCTATAGAGGTTTTCAGCATCATGGAGGAGGAGCTCACACAAAAATGGAGAGCGTTGAACCTAATAGAGGAAGAGCAACAAGAACTGATCCTTCCAGAGGAAGATGTTCTCTCTACCAAACTTAGAGGCGGCCATTGCCTCCTAGCTTGCATCCTAAATGATAGAAATGCCAACCAAGAGGCTTTCAAGTCAACTATGGCGAAGGTATGGAACCTAGCAGGTTGGCTAACCTTTAAAGATCTTGGTCCAAACAAATTCTTTCTAGAGTTCCAATTGTTATCAGACAAGAAAAAAGTTCTACAAGCTCTCCTCTGATCATAGACTCCTTCTAATTACAATACAAAACCCAAGCATCAGGAAAAAACAGGGCCGAATGTTCATATATGAAGTAAGTTGGGGAAAGAAAGATGGTTGTGGAGACCTTATAAAACAGCATTGGGATCAACCTACAGGAGAGCAAGACCAGCTACAGAACACCTTAATTGGTCTTAAAACATGTAGAGAAGGGTTAACAAAATGGAGTAGGAACCTGCATAGAAACCAAGAGGAACTACTGAAATTCAAAGAGGAAAAGCTCAACTTTCTAAAAGAAACAAATGAGGGCCATCTATATGCTGAAATTCGAAGTCTACAGAAGGAAGTGGACAAAATGTTGGTGGCAGAAAATTTAAAATGGCAACAAAGAGCAAAGCAAAACTGGTTAAGGGATAGGGACAAGAACACAAGGTTTTTTCACCAATGTGCAACTCAAAGGAGGAAGCAAAACTCTATCTCTAAGATAAAAAATGAGGCTGGCCAAGACTGCAGTAGTCCCCAGGAGATAAGCCATATTTTCCAGAAGTGTTTCAAGAACCTGTTCACCTCCTCAGACCCTACTGGAATTGATGAATGCATCTCAGTCTTGCCAAGGAAGCTGACAGCAGAAATGAACCATACACTAAATGAACCTTTCAAAGAAATAGAAGTGAAAGAGGCCATTTTCAATATGAACCCACTAGGGTCACCTAGCCCGGATGGTTTCCCTGCCACCTTTTATCAAGAACATTGGAAAACAGTGGGTCATAGGGTCACCCAGGCAGCTCTCAATGTCTTAAACAGAGGCAGATGGATAAATGACATGAATAACACCTACATTGCCTTGATCCCAAAGAAACACTCCCCCTCACAGGTCACGGATTTCAGACCAATAAGTCTATGCAATGTTTTTTACAAAATTATTGCAAAGACCTTGGCTAATAGATTGAAAATTGTACTGTCATATATCATTTCTCCTACACAAACAGCTTTTGTCCCTGGTAGGCTAATAACAGAATGAAAAGTGTATTGAAAGGTAAAGAAGGCTTCATGGCCCTCAAACTCGACATGAGCAAAGCTTACGACAGAATAGAATGTCATTTTCTAAAAGCTGTTATGCAGAAACTTAGTTTTGAAAACAAATGGGTGGACTTAATTATGAAATGTGTTGTGAATGTTTCCTACTCTATTCTCCTCAATGGTGTTCCACAAGATTGCTTCCAACCAACTAGAGGGCTCAGGCAAGGGGATCCACTATCCCCTTACCTTTTCATCATGTGTACTGAGGTGCTTAGCTATATTGTAAACAAGGTTGAACAAGCTGGGATTCTCACTGGTCTACCAATTAGGAGGAAGAAATTATCTATAAACCATTTATTTTTTGCAGATGATAGCATTATCTTTTGTAAGGAAAATTCTATTGAGTGGAGCAGACTTTACTACCTGCTGGAATCATACGAGCTAGCATCGGGTCAAAGGCTAAACAAGGAAAAATCATCTGCATATTTCAGCAAGAACACCTCAGAGGAAATTAAAGGAATTCTCACTAGTATTGCTGGGATAAGAGGAATCAATTCATATGAAAAGTATCTAGGTCTTTCAGCTTTAATTGGAAGATCCCGAACCCAATCCCTTAAAAGCATTCTGGACAAGGTACAGGCCAGGATCTCAAATTGGGAGAATACATTTCTCTCTCAAGCAGGGAAAGAGGTTCTAATCAAAGCTATCATTCAGGCCATTCCAGCTTACAGTATGGGTATTTTCAAATTGCCAAGACAACTAGTACATGAGCTGAATAAAATGGTGAGAAACTTCCTATGGGGGCAGCAAACACAGGAGAACAAAATACACTGGGTCCATTGAAATCAGCTGAAGAGAGCTAAGTGCAAGGGAGGCCTTGGCTTAAGGGATTTTGAAAACTTTAATCAAGCCCTTTTAGCAAAACAAGGGTGGAGGCTAATCTCTAACCCGGAATCCTTGACAGCTCAAGTACTAAAAGAAAAGTATTTCCATAACAAAGACTTCCTCACTGCATCACCAGGTCAGAATACATCCTTCCTTTGGAAAAGCTTTCTGGCAGCTAGACCTTTGTTAAATGAGGGTTTGCTATGGAGAATAGGGGATGGGGGATCCATAAGCATTTGGAAGGATAAATGGCTTCCTAGCAGACAGAACTTATTCAAGCCTCAAAGCTCTCTCAGATTCCTACATGCTAACACAAAAGTCTCATTCCTCATTAACAAAACAACAAGCCAATGGAGAGAGGACCTGATCTCAACTTTATTCACAGAAGAGGAAGATGACTTGATCAAAGCTATACCTCTAAGTCCCTATACTAGCCTAGACAAACTGCAATGGAGATGCACAACCTCAGGCATCTTTAGTGTCAAAAGTGCCTACCACTTGCTGACAGAGATGGACAACCAAAAGAAAGGTCAACCATCAAATCCACAAACAATTCAGGCTCCATGGACAAAGATCTGGCATTTGAGCATTCCTAATGCTGCGAAATCCTTCCTATGGAGGGTTTGCTTAAACTCTTTACCTACTCGAACTAACTTGTGGAAAAGAAAAGTCATTGAAGACCCTACCAGCTCAATCTGCAAGCAACAACCTGAGACTACTGAACATATCCTATGGGAATGCCCCTCGGCAAAAGACACTTGGGCTAAGAGTACCAGGAAACTACAGAAAGCTAGCCCCACTTATCACAATTTCACTGATCTAGTGGATGGATTTGTCGAAGATCTGGAACATGAAGACCTTTTACATTTTGTCATAACATTATGGTTTATTTGGAAAATGAGGAATGAATGGATTTTCAAAGGCCTTTTTTCCCATCCCACAAGTATCAGTCAGCAAGCAAGACAATTGGTGGAAGAGCTACATTAGATTGAACAACAGAAAAGGAGTCAACAAATCTCCTGCAAATAGCAAACCAAATGGGAATCCCCATCCAAAGGCAATTTGAAAGTGAATTGGGATGCATCCATAAACAAAATATCATGTCAGGTAGGAGTTGGAGTAGTTGTTAGAGATTGGCAGGGTCAAGTTCAAGGCACTCTCAGGATGAATCAGGATCTCTTTCCCAATCCACTAACAACAGAGGCATATGCTGCACTTCAAGCAGCAATTTTTTGCAAGTCCTCGGGTTTCAAGGACATCATTATGGAAGGAGATTCCATGCAGGTTGTCACTGGCCTCACTGCTCCAACAGACTCAATCATGTATGTAGGAAAGCTTATGGAGGACACAAGGAAAACTCTGGACTCTTTCACAATTTGGTCAGTAAGGCACACTGTTAGAGCAAACAATTATGTTGCTCATGCCTTAAGCAAGGATGCTTTACGCATCAGTGGTTGTATCACTTCTTTTGCCTCAATTCCTTTCTGTATTTAGACTCTTGTTTAAGAGAAATTAATACAAGTTATGGTTATTTTAAAAAAAAAGTGGTCCATATAAATCCATATGCATGCATTTGCACTACAAGATATACTCTTCTACAAAAATAAATAAATAAATAAATAAATGCTATAAAATGGTGTGGGTAAACTGTAAAGTGTATAACCCATTCATGTAAAATAGCCCTCAAACACATGGTTCATCTCCTCTAATTTGCATACGGGTGATCTATTTCCTATCAATCTTCTTGCACTAAAACTTAAACTATGCATATGATTGTTTCATAATTTCATAACTCATATATCCCAACTAACAAGAATATTTACCCATAAAACCTGGAGATTAACATCGCGATAGAACTGACACAATTCTGTGTCCCAAAACCACATGAACAACACCATAGACATGAACAAAAAGATCTAGAGCTAGCTTGGATTAGTTGGATGTTTTGAGTAGTCTTGGACACATTAAATCAAACCATTTGAAGCCATGCGGCTCACCATGCATCACCGGCCACCTCCTCCTTTCTTCTCCACCTCCAACTTCCACCTCCTTCATCTTCACTTTACGGCGTGGCACTCGGCAATCAAAGTCCGAATCGCACTGTTAAGACGTCGTTCCTCAGGCACCACAAGTCTGCACCATAATCGATCTCTCCTCCACAACTTGCACGGCCGGTTTCTACTTCTCTACCCGTGAGCCACGCGACCCACCTACTACTGCCCATTGAAGCCAATCAATGATGGAAAACTCCAAAGGCCGAACCGCCATGATCGGTCTATATATAGGGCCGAGCCCTTCAATTTTTTGGAATTCGACTACTGAAAATCATCTCAAATTTAGTTGTTTAGATTTTAGTTTTGTGAATCTGTGTTGGTAAAATTTGAAAGTTCGAGGATTTAGTTTATGTGCTTGGTGTTGTCCATAGAAGCCATGAGCTTCATTCGGGTCTTGGGAAATTATTGGGGTTGCCGAGAGTGTAATTTTCATACTCGTGATCTTCTAGAATTTTTTCCGTCTTCTATTGTGAGTAATTTTTCAAAGTGTAATCCATTTGATTTAAATATCGTTAAATTAATTGTATTTTGTTGAGAATTAAATTGTATTTTTATTGGAGAATTAAATTGTATTTTGTTGGAGAATCTAATTGTATTTTGTTGGGAATTAAATTGTTTTTGTTGAAATGTTGGGTTTTAAATTGTTGATGTTGGATTTGGGCCTTGGGCCGGATTGAAGGATGGGATTACGCGTGTCGTTGTTGTGAAACTGTGAATTTGTAATTTTTGTGTTATTAATTAAATGAATAAATTACTATGACATCCAATAATTGTTGTCATTCATATTTATTGTCATTAATTTAATTATGCTATGAAGTCGCTATCTGTTTGGAAATTTAGAATTTATGGTATTAAATGTGTGGGTGCGTTGACTCGTTCGAAAATGAGCAGCCCAAAGGCTATCCCAAGTGCAGGAGCGTGTCGCGTAGTAATTAGGAATAAATTCCTAGATCGTCTCCACAGGGAAAGTGCTTAAAAATCAAACTCGTGTAAAATGGTGGAAATAGTTACAATGAGAGAATAAAAATAAAAATGATGATATGTGCAATGAATGTGGGAATGCAATGGAAATGAAAATTTACTAGTCATGGACTAGATTCATGTTTGTTGATTTTGAGTGGATGATGAAAAGTGAAAAAAAAAATTAAAATACAAGATAGAAAATTAAAATTGCTGGAAATTAAATAACTGAAATGTAAATGGACAATAAAATTTAAATGACATAAAAGTAAATTGCAAAAAATTAAAGGTGCAGAAAAATTAAATGACAGTAATTAAAATTGCAGGAAATTAAAAGTGCGAGGAAATTAAATGACGGTAATTTAAATTGCAATAAATTAAAATTGCGAGAAAAATAAATGACAGTAATTTAAATTGCAAGAAATTAAAATTGCGAGAAAATTAAATGACAGTAATTTAAATTGCAGGAAATTAAAATTGCGAGAAAATTAAATGACGGTAATTTAAATTGCAAGAAATTAAAATTGCGAGGAATGTAAATGACAGTAATTTAAATTGCAGGAAATTAAAAGTGCGAGAAAATTAAATGACATAATTCGAAATTAAATAAAAATAAAAATTGTACGGAATAAACTCGATATTTGGAAATGGAGACTGTGTTCTCCAACCCAAAAATCTGAACTTCCAATTAATGTAACCTCTCAAAAATAAAATGGACTCTCAACATTTATAAAAAAAAGACTAAAATTTTACTCACTAAATAAACTCAAAACTGAAAATAAAGACTTACAAAAATAAAATTAACTGAGCCATACATTAAAATTAACTGATGAATAAATCACATGAAACTAAAAATTGAACTCAGAAGAAAATAAAAACTGACTGCAAAAATTCACTCACTATTTTTTTCTGAATTTTAACTCTAAATTTACACTAAAAATATTACATCAGACAACTCAATGACACTCTTAACTCTAGACTCACTGACACTCTAACTCTCTAACATCTGCTGGCTAATTTCTAACTTCAGACTCACACTCTCTAACCACCCCCCTTCTTTATTTGACAAGCCTTTATATAGGCTTCAAAACCACTGTATTTAGTTTAATCCGTGACTTCCCATTACACCTGCTTTACAGCCGAACAAAACTGCACATGCACTGCTTGTTCTTTGTTCCTTGGCCGAACTGCACCGAGCTTGCATCGCCCCCACATGCGTCACATGCATGTTCATCTTTCGGCCGAACCTCATGCACTGAACCTCATGCACTGCTTGTTTTTTTTTTCTTTTCTTTTCTTTGTTGCTTCTTTCTTTCCGGCCGAACCCATTCGAAACCGACTTGCTTCTTATTTTTTTTTTTCTTTCTTGCTTTCCAGCCGACCGAAGTTGCACCGAACTGCACTGCATGTTCTTTCTTCTTATTTTTTTTTCTTTGCTTTCTTTCTGCACCGAGGCTAACCTCTCTTCTTCTTCTTCTTCTTCTTTTTCTTTTCCATCCACTCGGTCTTCGGACTGCTGGGCTGCGCAAGAGACGGCTACGGCGTGCAAGATGGCTTGAGGTGGTATGCAGGTGGTGGATGTTGCAGCGTGCATGGCTACGAGGCTGCCGTGTGCATGGTTACTCTGTTTTCGAACAGAGACCTCTCGGTGAATGCAGTGGCGCTGTGGGATGGTTGGAGTGGTGCTGTATGGCGTCGGAGCTGATCACCGGCGTCGTCTGGCGTTGCTAGTGGTCGACGGAAGTGCTGCTATGCACGACGATTTCATAAATGGAGGTTGGTGTTGCCGTATGCATGCGGTGATGCTTCGTGGAGTTGGACGTCTATTTGGCCGTGCATGGTGGTGGAGAACTGATCGCCGGCGTCGTCTGGAGCTGCTGGTGGCTTCAGGCGGGCGTAGGACGGCTCACGGTGGCAGCTCGAAGCTGCTGTGCACGGTGGCACTGTAGCTCGAGACGCAGTGCGGGAGGTAGGAGATGAAGGAAAACGGCGTCGTTTGGCTCGCAGAGGAAACGGCGTCGTTTGGCTCAGACGACAGCCGGCTCCTCGAGTCAAACGACATGTCGTTTGGCTTACAGGCCAAACGACATGTCGTTTAGCCTGCGCAGTAAATAAATAAAAAAATAAAAAGAAAAATAAAATAAAATAAAATAAAATAAACTAGAACAAATGGAATAATAAAATAAAATAAAATTAGAAAAAGAAAATAATTAATTAATTAAAAATTAAGCAAAAACTAAACTAGAATATTAAAAATGTGTTGTGCATGTGAGACAATAAAATCAAATTAAATCACAAGTTATCAAATATAAGCATAAACTATGCTTTTAATCAATTTAATTCATAACTTGGATTTATTGCCTCTTGATCATTTTTCTATCTAAAATCAACGATAAAATAATAAAATAATTAAGAATACATTGATTTTAAATGTATAAAATATGCAATAATGCAGCTCAATCACACCCCCCAACTAACCTTTTGCTAGTCTCTGAGCAAAATAGTGAAAATTAATTGAGATGAATATTGCATAAAGCTCGAAATCCAAACAAAAGCAATCAAACACAATAACGAATTCTCACAAAATGCGACACGTGACTATCAACTCCCAGGGGCTATATTCACAAAGACTGTCTCAACAATCTTTCATTAAGAGTTGGGAAAAAATCTCAAAATTCATATGTGTGTGTAGCTAAATTGTTCTTCATTACTAACCATGATTCGTCATAGGATTTTTCAACCTTAAGATTAATCATTTCTGATTCTGACTACCTCAAAGCCTAAGGGACTAGCAGTTTTCACGCAAACTCTGTTTAAAAGTTGAACACTCAACCCCCAAAGTTTGGGTAACTGTTTCTAGCCCTTTTCTTAGGAAAGCTCACTACTTCATCCTTTAATTTTTTTTTTTTTTTTTAAACGGATTCGATCAGTGGGGAATCGAACCGAGGACTGTGCGCCTAATCCACACATTCCCAAGTTCGCCCTTACCGCTGAGACAGATCCATGCTTATTCTCTTTTTTTTTTTTTTTTTTTCGAAAGGCTCGGTAGTCCTGCAGTTTACTTCTCCAGTGTTAAATCAACGAATAGTAATGAAGAACACTACAAGTGTAAGCATGTGTAGACCGTTATTCAAGATTTTCCCTTCATTATATAAATCATGCCAAGTCTATCTCAATGAATATAGCATCCTGGTGTTTCAAGTCATACATCAAGCAAAATATGATGCATCAAAAATTATGTTCTATGCTTAGGGTTGAAAATAAATCTTCATAAAAATTAATTTCGTTCTACACCACCAAGATGCTCAAATTTCACAAAATGAAAGAATAGAGTGTGTGTCAATCATGTGTATCTCAGTGCATATTGCATTAAAGCAAAAATTGTGTAATCCAATGCACACATACTAACAAAGAAAAGATGAGCAATAAAAGAAAAATTAACACAGAAAATAAAGAAAGAGAAACAATCAACAAACAACAACTTAGAAAATAAGCAATTATGTAATCCATCATACACACGTAAAATTAAACAAACAACATAAACTAAACAAAAAGAGACAAGAAATAACACAAAATAAACAACAAGATGCAATAACAGAAACAGTATTTAAGTAAGTATGAGAGTAGAGAAAACTCCCTGGATCAGTGGGAAATGCTTTGGGGTAAAAACTTTTCTTGCAAAAAATTCTTCATGCACTCCATTCCAGTGTTTAAATATTCTCAGCAATGAAACACTCGAGTTGGATCAAGTTTGAAACAAAGATGATCTGCCAACTGAGTCAAATGAGTGTTCATCCAATTGTAGTAAACTTGGAATTTAACAAGTGTCATAAATCCCGAGATCCGACAGTTGCCATGAGTCACGGAGCCTTGGATCTCGTGCAATGGAACCGTTATGACAAACACTTTAAGCCTCGAGCTCCGTCCTGGGTCCATATCGTGCTGTAAATTGCAAACGGACAATTGCTTTATGGCCTCGAGTTGTGCTCCGGGTTCTGCCTGAATCAATCTTTGCTGAGCCTTTGAATGCTTCGGGCCTCTATATAAAGGACCATCTCCACCCTCTTGAAACACATAACAATCTCTGCATCTCTCGTATTTTTTTTTCTTTCTTTTCTTTTCTCATACCTCTCACAGCTTCTCTCATTTTCTTCAAATGGCTGAGCAGCATTCTGTCAATAATATCCCCGATTTGAATCAGGTACCAATTACGCCTCAACAATTGCACTTTTGTCCTGATGCCGTCAACACCATGGTTGGGGCAGAGGTATATTTCTCTACCCGGTCCGATGCCGAAGTTGTTTCAGGATCGAGAATGCTCGGTGCCCAATATGCTGCTTCTATTACAACCATATCCCGGAGGTTACTGTTACGAGTGAGTGAAACTGATCAACTTAAATCTCAAATTTCTAAATTGCAGCAAAAAATTGTTAATAAACGCAGAAAAAATAAAATATTAAGACAAGAAAATAAGCAATTAAAAAAATGTGCGGACTGGTATGCTCAAAACCTGCAACCACGAATAACGGAGCTGGAACGAGAGAAGGAACAAATACTCAGCCAACATCAGCAATTAACAGCAGAGGTCCAGCGTTTAAAAGAAACAGGGAGTCAGTCTGCTGTTTAATCTTTGCTTGCTTATTATCGAGCTTGTTTTGTTCTTTATTTCCAACTCTATAAAATTAGTCTTGAGCATTAAAGTCTCTTTTTTTTTTATTTTTTTATTTTTTTTTTTATGAAACAAAATCAGAAAAAGAAAAGACTCATTCAAAACGGGTTTTCTAAGACTCAATATCCCTAAAGAAATACCGTCAAACAAATGGGATAACTGGCAAGATAACTACTCTGCCAAAGCGGACACTTGCGATCATTGTGCTATCGCGTGTCGGTATCACTTCATCATGCCAGGAAATCCTGAACGCTGACATGGTATTTTTTTTTTTTTTAGAATGCAATTTCCTCCCCCCAACTGAACAATGCAGTGTCCTCACTGTTTAATGAAAAAGAAAATCAATGCAAAGAGAAAATAATGCAAAACGGAAGAGAGAAATGAATAATTAAACAATCATGCAACACAAGAAATAAACATAAATAAATAAACAAACAAATAAAAAGCACTCAAAAATCACAAGGTGTCTGGACAAGAAGAGTTTCACCTGGATCATACATTGGAATAAAAGGTTTAAGGCGCTGACCATTCACAGTGAAAGGGGTACCGTCATTATTAGAATTTTTTATGTCCACCGCCCCATGAGAATGAATTTTTGTTACCACATAGGACCATTCCAACGAGATTTCAATTTACCAGGAAAAATATGTAAACGAGAGTTGTAAAGAAGTACTTCCTGGCCGATTGTGAATTGCTTGGAATGAATTTTCTTATCATGCACATTTTTCATTCTTTCTTTTGCTATTTGGGCATTATCATAAGCATCTCGACGAGCCTCATCCAATTCGCTGATCTGCAATTTTCTCAACCCTGAAGCTTCATCAAGTGACATGTTAACATGTTTTATTGCCCAAAGAGCTCGATGCTGAATATCAACAGGTAAATGACAAGCTTTACCATAGACTAATCGATAAGGGGACATCCCTAAATTAGTTTTGAAAGCTGTCCTATAAGCCCACAAAGCATCAAGAAGTTTGACTGACCAGTCTTTCCTGTTAGGATTGACAGTTTTCTCCAAAATTATTTTGATTTCTCTATTTGCCAATTCAGCTTGCCCATTTGTTTGGGGGTGATAGGGGGTGGAAACTCGGTGTGTGATACCATATTTCTTTATGAGTGTGGAAAATGGTTTGTTGCAAAAATGAGAACCCCCATCACTAATGATAACTTTGGGCATGCCAAAACGAGCAAATAGAGATTGCAAAAATTTTAGGACAACACGATGGTCATTAGTTTTGCAAGCGATGGCTTCTACCCATTTTGAAACATAATCCACAGCTAGTAAAATATATGTGTTTCTAAAGAAAACCGGGAAAGGTCCCATGAAGTCTATTCCCCAACAATCTAAAGTGAGAATGGGGGAAAGAGGCATCATATTTCTTTTACTAATGGATCCCAATTTTTGACAAGGCTCACAAGCTTTACAAAAATTGTAAGCATCTTTAAACATGGAAGGCCAGTAGAAACCACTTTGCAAAATTTTAGCAACAGTTTTCTTTGCTGAAAAATGACCACCGCATGCACCCATATGACAAAATCTCAGTACAGAAGAAAACTCATTATCAGGAATGCATCTTCGAATCAGTTGGTCTGAACAATATTTAAAGAGGTATGGGTCATCAAAGTAAAAATGTCTTACCTCTGAGAGAAATCGGCGCTTATCTTGGATGGACCATTCAAAAGGCATTTGTTCAGTCACCAAATAGTTGACTATGTCAGCAAACCAGGGAGCTGTTTGAATTGCAAACAACTGCTCATCCGGGAAACTATCATCAAGAGGAATGATGACTTTTGAAGTGGAGGATGGTGGTAATCTGGAGAGATGGTCAGCCACCACATTTTCGACTCCTTTCTTGTCTTTTATGGTGATATTGAACTCTTGGAGCAAAAGAATCCAACGAATTAACCTGGGCTTGGCATCCTTCTTTGCCAACAAATACTTGAGAGCAGAATGGTCAGTAAAAATGACAACAGGAGACCCAATAATGTAAGAACGAAATTTATCTAAGGCAAACACAACAGCTAGCAACTCCTTCTCTGTGGTGGTATAATTTTTTTGTGCATCATTTAAAGTCCGACTTGCATAATAAATGACCGAAGGCTTGTTGTCTACTCTTTGGCCAAGAACGGCACCAAGAGCAAAGTCACTAGCATCGGTCATAATTTCAAATGGCAAGTCCCACCGAGGAGATTGCATGATTGGGGCAACTGTTAAGTGTTCCTTCAAAGTCTCAAAGGCTTGTTGACACTCATTAGTCCAAACAAAAGCAGTATCATTTTGCAATAAGGTACATAGTGGTTTTGCAATGGTACTAAAACCCTGAATGAAACGCCGATAGAAGCCAGCGTGGCCAAGAAAAGAACGAATGTCTCTCACTGTCTTAGGAATAGGCAGTTGAGATATCAATTCTATCTTGGCTTTGTCAACTTCTATGCCGTGTTTAGAAACCAAATGTCCGAGTACCAAACCACTAGTTACCATAAACTGGCATTTTTCCCAATTTAACAACAGATTTTTCTCCTCACATCTTTTTAAAACAGCAGCAAGATTTTTTAAACAGATATCAAAAGATTTTCCAAACACAGAAAAATCATCCATGAAAACTTCACACATGTCATCAAGCATGTCAGAAAAAATGCTCATCATACAGCGTTGAAAAGTGGCAGGTGCATTGCATAAACCAAATGGCATTCTTCTAAAGGCAAAAGTACCAAAAGGGCAAGTGAAGGTTGTCTTCTCTTGATCCTCTGGTGCTATGGCAATTTGATAATAGCCAGAAAATCCATCCAGAAAGCAATAAAAAGAATTACCAGCCACTTTTTCTAAAATTTGATCTAGGAAAGGTAATGGGAAATGATCTTTTCGACTAACCAAATTTAATTTTCGGTAGTCGATACACATTCTCCATCCCGTTACCTTCCTAGTTGGAATCAATTCACCATTGGCATTTTCAATAACAGTTAAACCAGATTTTTTTTGGACTACCTGTGTTGGACTTACCCACTTGCTATCGGAGATAGGATAGATGATGCCCACAGCTAGCAATTTTAGTACCTCTTGCTTCACCACCTCCTTCATGGTGGGATTCAACCTTCGTTGTGCATCACGAGTTGGTCTCGCATCTTCTTCCAGAAAAATGTTATGGGTGCATATTGAAGGATCAATGCCCTTGATGTCTGCGATAGTCCACCCTATCGCTCCTCGATGTTGTCTCAGCACTACCAGTAACTCCGTTTCCTGCTTTGAAGTGAGTTGAGAAGAAATGACTACCGGAAACGTGCCCTCAGCTGGGCCCAAAAAAATGTATTTCAAGTCCTTGGGTAGTGGTTTCAACTCCAATGTGGGGACTTCTTCCTTTGATGTCTTCATGACTTCTGGTAGATTTAGAGCCTCAAAGACTGGCCTACGCCAATTGCTCATGTAACTCATATTTGACATCTGAGAAGGCCTGTCTTCTTCTGTTAATCGTTCCTCTGAATCTGCCAACTCTAATGACAAAGGAATTGTCTCAAGAGTCTCAGATTGCTCTTGTGGGTCATCTCCAAATATATTTTCAGAATCAAATGCTGATAACAGTTCTGAAATATCGAAATCATATACCATATCAACTGCATGTACTTCTGAATCATCGCACCCACTAGGCATTTTGCAGGCGTTGAACACATTCATTTCCAATGTCATATTGCCGAATGTGAGCTTCAGTACTCCACTTCGACAATTAATCAGTGCATTGGAGGTGGCAAGAAATGGACGCCCAAGGATGACAGGTGCATGGTAAATGGTGGAGGTTGGTTGCTGCATGTCAAGTACTACAAAATCTACTGGGTAGTAAAATTTGTCTACCTGAACCAACACATCTTCCACAATACCCTTTGGTACTTTGACTGATCTATCAGCCAACTGTAGCATGATGGAGGTCTTTTTCATCTCTCCCAATCCCAGCTGCTCATATAATGAGAATGGCAGCAAGTTCACACTGCTCCCTAAGTCAAGTAGAGCTCTCCCAATGCGTGACTCGCCAATCATGATGGAAATGTTGGGGGAGCCGGGATCACCGTACTTTTGCGGAGTCTCGTTCATTATTAGTGCGCTGACTTGCTCCGTTAGGAAAGCTTTCTTCTTTATATTCAGCTTCCTCTTCACTGTGCACAAGTCCTTCAGAAATTTTGCGTATGAAGGAACCTGTTGTATGGCATCCAAGAGTGGAATATTAATCTTCACTTGCTTGAAGATTTCTTGGATCTCAGTGTGATATTTATTTTTTTGGCTAGCTGCTAGTCTCTGAGGGTAGGGAACCACAGGTTGGTACCCTTTACTTGATTCAGCCTCTGCAATTACAGGCTCTTTAGATTCTGGTCTCACCATCTTTGGTTCTTTTTCAGCTTCTTCAGGCTTTGATACATCTTTAGGAGTAGGAGCAGCTTCTTGTTTATCCATGGTCATCTCCGGTTGGGGAACTTCTTTTCCACTTCTCAGAGTAAGGACGGCCTTTGCTGTCTCAATAGCATCTTCTGAGACATTATGTACCTGATGTGATTGTTGCCGGTACACTTGAGGATTGGGTTGAGGCTGTGCTGGGAACTTCCCTTTCTCCAGAGTGCTCAGTGCTATGTTCATTTTATTCATGGTGCCTCGCAATTCATTTATGGCCTGAGTGTTTTGATTGTTTGTGGTGGCCTGGATCTGCATGAATTGCTGAAGTGTATTGGCCATCTGTGCCATACTTTCATCTAAAGATTTTTTTGCAGGGGGTTGTGGCTGAGAATTTTGTGCAGCTACATGAGGCTGAGATCCTGGAAGTGCTGCAAAAGGATAGCTTTGAGGATTCTGATATGGTTGCTGCTGAGACTGGGGTACAATCTGATGAAATGATTGCTGGGATTGAGGAACAATCTGATGAAATGGTTGCTGAGGCTGAGGAACAACTTGATGAAATGGTTGGTGGGAAGAGGAAGGGGATCGGCCAGGCTGATCATTTCTCCAGGAGAAATTTGGATGATTCCTCCACCCAGGATTATATGTATTTGAGAAAGGTTGATTTTGTGTTCTGTTGACCCAGTTAGCTGATTGCATCTGTTCTGGTTCATTCTCCTGAATTACGGGCATGATTGGGCAGTCTTGAGTTTTGTGGTTTGAATCAGCGCACAAAGAGCATGCCTCTACAGCTTTTACGGCCTTCACTTTTTCCGTCTCCATGACCTCCAATCTTCTGGCTAATGCAGCTATTCGGGCCTGAACATCAGTGTCCTCCTTTATCTCATATTTGCCTCCACCAGTAATGGCTCTTAGTGGTTGTGGTGTCAATGAAACTCGATCAGTCCGAGTGTTCCATTGTAGGGCACTCTCAGCAAGATAGTCAAAAAATGATAGTGCTTCGTCAGGTTCTTTGCTAAAGAACTCTCCGTTGCACATGGTTTGGACAAATTGCTTGCATTCTGGAGAGAGACCGGTGTAAAAGTAATTCACCAGTCTCCAGGATTCAAAACCATGATGTGGGCAGATGTTCATCAAATCTTTAAATCTTTCCCAGCTGATATGGAAAGTTTCATCAGGCTTTTGGTTGAACTGACTGATTTTTTCTTGTAATGATTGAGTTCTTTGAAAAGGGAAAAATTTCTTTAAAAATTCACGTTGCATATCAGACCAGCTGGAAATAGAATTAGACTTCAAAGAATTAAACCAAATTTTTGCTTTGTCCTTTAGAGAGAAAGGAAATAATCGAAGTCTAATGTATTCATCAGTATTGGTCTTGTTGATGAACGTGGTGCAAGCCAACTCAAAATCTGTCAGATGTTGGTAGGGACTTTCAGAATCCATCCCATGGAACTGAGGTATTACTGACATCATGCCATGCTTTATGGAAAAATTAGGTGCATCATTTGGCAACAAAATGCATGAAGGTGTAGTGGTGCGAGTGGGTTGCAAATACTCTTTAAGAGTGCGTGGTACAGGCGCAGCCATTGCTTGCTCGGTTTCAGAGTTGTCGCTTGTAGAGGAGACAAAAAGGGTGTCTGTCTCTAAGCAGTGTGAACTACTATTGGTACTTGATGCAACTCTACACAATCTATTTGCACTGTCTCTCACCCAAAACATGAAACATCAGTCCAAAATAGAAAAGAGAAGATCCAAGCAACTTTATAGTAGGTGAAAAATGCCCCCTTTAAATTTTTTTTTTTTTTAAAATTTTTTTTTTAATAAAAAAAAAATAAAGATAAAGATGAAAATCACGAGTTTAAATTTACGACAAGCATCTTTCCCCGGCAACGGCGCCAAAAACTTGACTCGTTCGAAAATGAGCAGCCCAAAGGCTATCCCAAGTGCAGGAGCGTGTCGCGTAGTAATTAGGAATAAATTCCTAGATCGTCTCCACAGGGAAAGTGCTTAAAAATCAAACTCGTGTAAAATGGTGGAAATAGTTACAATGAGAGAATAAAAATAAAAATGATGATATGTGCAATGAATGTGGGAATGCAATGGAAATGAAAATTTACTAGTCATGGACTAGATTCATGTTTGTTGATTTTGAGTGGATGATGAAAAGTGAAAAAAAAAATTAAAATACAAGACAGAAAATTAAAATTGCTGGAAATTAAATAACTGAAATGTAAATGGACAATAAAATTTAAATGACATAAAAGTAAATTGCAAAAAATTAAAGGTGCAGAAAAATTAAATGACAGTAATTAAAATTGCAGGAAATTAAAAGTGCGAGGAAATTAAATGACGGTAATTTAAATTGCAAGAAATTAAAATTGCGAGAAAAATAAATGACAGTAATTTAAATTGCAAGAAATTAAAATTGCGAGAAAATTAAATGACAGTAATTTAAATTGCAGGAAATTAAAATTGCGAGAAAATTAAATGACGGTAATTTAAATTGCAAGAAATTAAAATTGCGAGGAATGTAAATGACAGTAATTTAAATTGCAGGAAATTAAAAGTGCGAGAAAATTAAATGACATAATTCGAAATTAAATAAAAATAAAAATTGTACGGAATAAACTCGATATTTGGAAATGGAGACTGTGTTCTCCAACCCAAAAATCTGAACTTCCAATTAATGTAACCTCTCAAAAATAAAATGGACTCTCAACATTTATAAAAAAAGACTAAAATTTTACTCACTAAATAAACTCAAAACTGAAAATAAAGACTTACAAAAATAAAATTAACTGAGCCATACATTAAAATTAACTGATGAATAAATCACATGAAACTAAAAATTGAACTCAGAAGAAAATAAAAACTGACTGCAAAAATTCACTCACTATTTTTTTCTGAATTTTAACTCTAAATTTACACTAAAAATATTACATCTGACAACTCACTGACACTCTAACTCTAGACTCACTGACACTCTAACTCTCTAACATCTGCTGGCTAATTTCTAACTTCAGACTCACACTCTCTAACCACCCCCCTTCTTTGTTTGACAAGCCTTTATATAGGCTTCAAAACCACTGTATTTAGTTTAATCCGTGACTTCCCATTACACCTGCTTTACAGCCGAACAAAACTGCACATGCACTGCTTGTTCTTTGTTCCTTGGCCGAACTGCACCGAGCTTGCATCGCCCCCACATGCGTCACATGCATGTTCATCTTTCGGCCGAACCTCATGCACTGAACCTCATGCACTGCTTGTTTTTTTTTCTTTTCTTTCTTTGTTGCTTCTTTCTTTCCGGCCGAACCCATTCGAACCGACTTGCTTCTTATTTTTTTTTTCTTTCTTGCTTTCCAGCCGACCGAAGTTGCACCGAACTGCACTGCATGTTCTTTCTTCTTCTATTTTTTTTTCTTTGCTTTCTTTCTGCACCGAGGCTAACCTCTCTTCTTCTTCTTCTTCTTCTTTTTCTTTTCCATCCACTCGGTCTTCGGACTGCTGGGCTGCGCAAGAGACGGCTACGGCGTGCAAGATGGCTTGAGGTGGTATGCAGGTGGTGGATGTTGCAGCGTGCATGGCTACGAGGCTGCCGTGTGCATGGTTACTCTGTTTCGAACAGAGACCTCTCGGTGAATGCAGTGGCGCTGTGGGATGGTTGGAGTGGTGCTGTATGCGTCGGAGCTGATCACCGGCGTCGTCTGGCGTTGCTAGTGGTCGACGGAAGTGCTGCTATGCACGACGGTTTCATAAATGGAGGTTGGTGTTGCCGTATGCATGCGGTGATGCTTCGTGGAGTTGGACGTCTATTTGGCCGTGCATGGTGGTGGAGAACTGATCGCCGGCGTCGTCTGGAGCTGCTGGTGGCTTCAGGCGGGCGGAGGACGGCTCACGGTGGCAGCTCGAAGCTGCTGTGCACGGTGGCACTGTAGCTCGAGACGCAGTGCGGGAGGTAGGAGATGAAGGAAAACGGTGTCGTTTGGCTCGCAGAGGAAACGGCGTCGTTTGGCTCAGACGACAGCCGGCTCCTCGAGTCAAACGACATGTCGTTTGGCTTACAGGCCAAACGACATGTCGTTTAGCCTGCGCAGTAAATAAATAAAAAAAAAAAAAAAAAATAAAATAAAATAAAATAAAATAAACTAAAACAAATGGAATAATAAAATAAAATAAAATTAGAAAAAGAAAATAATTAATTAATTAAAAATTAAACAAAAACTAAACTAGAATATTAAAAATGTGTTGTGCATGTGAGACAATAAAATCAAATTAAATCACAAGTTATCAAATATAAGCATAAACTATGCTTTTAATCAATTTAATTCATAACTTGGATTTATTGCCTCTTGATCATTTTTCCATCTAAAATCAACGATAAAATAATAAAATAATTAAGAATACATTGATTTTAAATGTATAAAATATGCAATAATGCAGCTCAATCACACCCCCCAACTAACCTTTTGCTAGTCTCTGAGCAAAATAGTGAAAATTAATTGAGATGAATATTGCATAAAGCTCGAAATCCAAACAAAAGCAATCAAACACAACAACGAATTCTCACAAAATGCGACACGTGACTATCAACTCCCAGGGGCTATATTCACAAAGACTGTCTCAACAATCTTTCATTAAGAGTTGGGAAAAAATCTCAAAATTCATATGTGTGTGTAGCTAAATTGTTCTTCATTACTAACCATGATTCGTCATAGGATTTTTCAACCTTAAGATTAATCATTTCTGATTCTGACTACCTCAAAGCCTAAGGGACTAGCAGTTTTCACGCAAACTCTGTTTAAAAGTTGAACACTCAACCCCCAAAGTTTGGGTAACTGTTTCTAGCCCTTTTCTTAGGAAAGCTCACTGCTTCATCCTTTTTTTTTTTTTTTTTTTTAAACGGATTCGATCAGTGGGGAATCGAACCCAGGACCGTGCGCCTAATCCACACATTCCCAAGTTCGCCCTTACCGCTGAGACAGATCCATGCTTATTCTCTTTTTTTTTTTTTTTTTTTCGAAAGGCTCGGTAGTCCTGCAGTTTACTTCTCCAGTGTTAAATCAACGAATAGTAATGAAGAACACTACAAGTGTAAGCATGTGTAGACCGTTATTCAAGATTTTCCCTTCATTATATAAATCATGCCAAGTCTATCTCAATGAATATAGCATCCTGGTGTTTCAAGTCATACATCAAGCAAAATATGATGCATCAGGAATTATGTTCTATGCTCAGGGTTGAAAATAAATCTTCATAAAATTAATTTCGCTCTACACCACCAAGATGCTCAAATTTCACAAAATGAAAGAATAGAGTATGTGTCAATCATGTGTATCTCAGTGCATATTGCATTAAGGCAAAAATTGTGTAATCCAATGCACACATACTAACAAAGAAAAGATGAGCAATAAAAGAAAAATTAACACAGAAAATAAAGAAAGAGAAACAATCAACAAACAACAACTTAGAAAATAAGCAATTATGTAATCCATCATACACACGTAAAATTAAACAAACAACATGAAACTAAACAAAAAGAGACAAGAAATAACACAAAATAAACAACAAGATGCAATAACAGAAACAGTATTTAAGTAAGTATGAGAGTAGAGAAAACTCCCTGGATCAGTGGGAAATGCTTTGGGGTGAAAACTTTTCTTGCAAAAAATTCTTCATGCACTCCATTCCAGTGTTTAAATATTCTCAGCAATGAAACACTCGAGTTGGATCAAGTTTGAAACAAAGATGATCTGCCAACTGAGTCAAATGAGTGTTCATCCAATTGTAGTAAACTTGGAATTTAACAAGTGTCATAAATCCCGAGATCCGACAGTTGCCATGAGTCACGGAGCCTTGGATCTCGTGCAATGGAACCGTTATGACAAACACTTTAAGCCTCGAGCTCCGTCCTGGGTCCATATCGTGCTGTAAATTGCAAACGGACAATTGCTTTATGGCCTCGAGTTGTGCTCCGGGTTCTGCCTGAATCAATCTTTGCTGAGCCTTTGAATGCTTCGGGCCTCTATATAAAGGACCATCTCCACCCTCTTGAAACACATAACAATCTCTGCATCTCTCGTATTTTTTTTCTTTCTTTTCTTTTCTCATACCTCTCACAGCTTCTCTCATTTTCTTCAAATGGCTGAGCAGCATTCTGTCAATAATATCCCCGATTTGAATCAGGTACCAATTACGCCTCAACAATTGCACTTTTGTCCTGATGCCGTCAACACCATGGTTGGGGCAGAGGTATATTTCTCTACCCGGTCCGATGCCGAAGTTGTTTCAGGATCGAGAATGCTCGGTGCCCAATATGCTGCTTCTATTACAACCATATCCCGGAGGTTACTGTTACGAGTGAGTGAAACTGATCAACTTAAATCTCAAATTTCTAAATTGCAGCAAAAAATTGTTAATAAACGCAGAAAAAATAAAATATTAAGACAAGAAAATAAGCAATTAAAAAAATGTGCGAACTGGTATGCTCAAAACCTGCAACCACGAATAACGGAGCTGGAACGAGAGAAGGAACAAATACTCAGCCAACATCAGCAATTAACAGCAGAGGTCCAGCGTTTAAAAGAAACAGGGAGTCAGTCTGCTGTTTAATCTTTGCTTGCTTATTATCGAGCTTGTTTTGTTCTTTATTTCCAACTCTATAAAATTAGTCTTGAGCATTAAAGTCTCTTTTTTTTTTATTTTTTTATTTTTTTTTTATGAAACAAAATCAGAAAAAGAAAAGACTCATTCAAAACGGGTTTTCTAAGACTCAATATCCCTAAAGAAATACCGTCAAACAAATGGGATAACTGGCAAGATAACTACTCTGCCAAAGCGGACACTTGCGATCATTGTGCTATCGCGTGTCGGTATCACTTCATCATGCCAGGAAATCCTGAACGCTGACATGGTATTTTTTTTTTTTAGAATGCAATTTCCTCCCCCCAACTGAACAATGCAGTGTCCTCACTGTTTAATGAAAAAGAAAATCAATGCAAAGAGAAAATAATGCAAAACGGAAGAGAGAAATGAATAATTAAACAATCATGCACACAAGAAATAAACATAAATAAATAAACAAACAAATAAAAAGCACTCAAAAATCACAAGGTGTCTGGACAAGAAGAGTTTCACCTGGATCATACATTGGAATAAAAGGTTTAAGGCGCTGACCATTCACAGTGAAAGGGGTACCTTCATTATTAGGATTTTTATGTCCACCGCCCCATGAGAATGAATTTTTGTTACCACATAGGGACCATTCCAACGAGATTTCAATTTACCAGGAAAAATATGTAAACGAGAGTTGTAAAGAAGTACTTCCTGGCCGATTGTGAATTGCTTGGAATGAATTTTCTTATCATGCACATTTTTCATTCTTTCTTTTGCTATTTGGGCATTATCATAAGCATCTCGACGAGCCTCATCCAATTCGCTGATCTGCAATTTTCTCAACCCTGAAGCTTCATCAAGTGACATGTTAACATGTTTTATTGCCCAAAGAGCTCGATGCTGAATATCAACAGGTAAATGACAAGCTTTACCATAGACTAATCGATAAGGGGACATCCCTAAATTAGTTTTGAAAGCTGTCCTATAAGCCCACAAAGCATCAAGAAGTTTGACTGACCAGTCTTTCCTGTTAGGATTGACAGTTTTCTCCAAAATTATTTTGATTTCTCTATTTGCCAATTCAGCTTGCCCATTTGTTTGGGGGTGATAGGGGGTAGAAACTCGGTGTGTGATACCATATTTCTTATGAGTGTGGAAAATGGTTTGTTGCAAAAATGAGAACCCCCATCACTAATGATAACTTTGGGCATGCCAAAACGAGCAAATAGAGATTGCAAAAATTTTAGGACAACACGATGGTCATTAGTTTTGCAAGCGATGGCTTCTACCCATTTTGAAACATAATCCACAGCTAGTAAAATATATGTGTTTCCAAAGGAAACCGGGAAAGGTCCCATGAAGTCTATTCCCCAACAATCAAAAATTTCTAAAGTGAGAATGGGGGAAAGAGGCATCATATTTCTTTTACTAATGGATCCCAATTTTTGACAAGGCTCACAAGCTTTACAAAAATTGTAAGCATCTTTAAACATGGAAGGCCAGTAGAAACCACTTTGCAAAATTTTAGCAACAGTTTTCTTTGCTGAAAAATGACCACCGCATGCACCCATATGACAAAATCTCAGTACAGAAGAAAACTCATTATCAGGAATGCATCTTCGAATCAGTTGGTCTGAACAATATTTAAAGAGGTATGGGTCATCAAAGTAAAAATGTCTTACCTCTGAGAGAAATCGGCGCTTATCTTGGATGGACCATTCAAAAGGCATTTGTTCAGTCACCAAATAGTTGACTATGTCAGCAAACCAGGGAGCTGTTTGAATTGCAAACAACTGCTCATCCGGGAAACTATCATCAAGAGGAATGATGACTTTTGAAGTGGAGGATGGTGGTAATCTGGAGAGATGGTCAGCCACCACATTTTCGACTCCTTTCTTGTCTTTTATGGTGATATTGAACTCTTGGAGCAAAAGAATCCAACGAATTAACCTGGGCTTGGCATCCTTCTTTGCCAACAAATACTTGAGAGCAGAATGGTCAGTAAAAATGACAACAGGAGACCCAATAATGTAAGAACGAAATTTATCTAAGGCAAACACAACAGCTAGCAACTCCTTCTCTGTGGTGGTATAATTTTTTTGTGCATCATTTAAAGTCCGACTTGCATAATATATGACCGAAGGCTTGTTGTCTACTCTTTGGCCAAGAACGGCACCAAGAGCAAAGTCACTAGCATCGGTCATAATTTCAAATGGCAAGTCCCACCGAGGAGATTGCATGATTGGGGCAACTGTTAAGTGTTCCTTCAAAGTCTCAAAGGCTTGTTGACACTCATTAGTCCAAACAAAAGCAGTATCATTTTGCAATAAGGTACATAGTGGTTTTGCAATGGTACTAAAACCCTGAATGAAACGCCGATAGAAGCCAGCGTGGCCAAGAAAAGAACGAATGTCTCTCACTGTCTTAGGAATAGGCAGTTGAGATATCAATTCTATCTTGGCTTTGTCAACTTCTATGCCGTGTTTAGAAACCAAATGTCCGAGTACCAAACCACTAGTTACCATAAACTGGCATTTTTCCCAATTTAACAACAGATTTTTCTCCTCACATCTTTTTAAAACAGCAGCAAGATTTTTTAAACAGATATCAAAAGATTTTCCAAACACAGAAAAATCATCCATGAAAACTTCACACATGTCATCAAGCATGTCAGAAAAAATGCTCATCATACAGCGTTGAAAAGTGGCAGGTGCATTGCATAAACCAAATGGCATTCTTCTAAAGGCAAAAGTACCAAAAGGGCAAGTGAAGGTTGTCTTCTCTTGATCCTCTGGTGCTATGGCAATTTGATAATAGCCAGAAAATCCATCCAGAAAGCAATAAAAAGAATTACCAGCCACTTTTTCTAAAATTTGATCTAGGAAAGGTAATGGGAAATGATCTTTTCGACTAACCAAATTTAATTTTCGGTAGTCGATACACATTCTCCATCCCGTTACCTTCCTAGTTGGAATCAATTCACCATTGGCATTTTCAATAACAGTTAAACCAGATTTTTTTTGGACTACCTGTGTTGGACTTACCCACTTGCTATCGGAGATAGGATAGATGATGCCCACAGCTAGCAATTTTAGTACCTCTTGCTTCACCACCTCCTTCATGGTGGGATTCAACCTTCGTTGTGCATCACGAGTTGGTCTCGCATCTTCTTCCAGAAAAATGTTATGGGTGCATATTGAAGGATCAATGCCCTTGATGTCTGCGATAGTCCACCCTATCGCTCCTCGATGTTGTCTCAGCACTACCAGTAACTCCGTTTCCTGCTTTGAAGTGAGTTGAGAAGAAATGACTACCGGAAACGTGCCCTCAGCTGGGCCCAAAAAAATGTATTTCAAGTCCTTGGGTAGTGGTTTCAACTCCAATGTGGGGACTTCTTCCTTTGATGTCTTCATGACTTCTGGTAGATTAAGAGCCTCAAAGACTGGCCTACGCCAATTGCTCATGTAACTCATATTTGACATCTGAGAAGGCCTGTCTTCTTCTGTTAATCGTTCCTCTGAATCTGCCAACTCTAATGACAAAGGAATTGTCTCAAGAGTCTCAGATTGCTCTTGTGGGTCATCTCCAAATATATTTTCAGAATCAAATGCTGATAACAGTTCTGAAATATCGAAATCATATACCATATCAACTGCATGTACTTCTGAATCATCGCACCCACTAGGCATTTTGCAGGCGTTGAACACATTCATTTCCAATGTCATATTGCCGAATGTGAGCTTCAGTACTCCACTTCGACAATTAATCAATGCATTGGAGGTAGCAAGAAATGGACGCCCAAGGATGACAGGTGCATGGTAAATGGTGGAGGTTGGTTGCTGCATGTCAAGTACTACAAAATCTACTGGGTAGTAAAATTTGTCTACCTGAACCAACACATCTTCCACAATACCCTTTGGTACTTTGACTGATCTATCAGCCAACTGTAGCATGATGGAGGTCTTTTTCATCTCTCCCAATCCCAGCTGCTCATATAATGAGAATGGCAGCAAGTTCACACTGCTCCCTAAGTCAAGTAGAGCTCTCCCAATGCGTGACTCGCCAATCATGATGGAAATGTTGGGGGAGCCGGGATCACCGTACTTTTGCGGAGTCTCGTTCATTATTAGTGCGCTGACTTGCTCCGTTAGGAAAGCTTTCTTCTTTATATTCAGCTTCCTCTTCACTGTGCACAAGTCCTTCAGAAATTTTGCGTATGAAGGAACCTGTTGTATGGCATCCAAGAGTGGAATATTAATCTTCACTTGCTTGAAGATTTCTTGGATCTCAGTGTGATATTTATTTTTTTGGCTAGCTGCTAGTCTCTGAGGGTAGGGAACCACAGGTTGGTACCCTTTACTTGATTCAGCCTCTGCAATTACAGGCTCTTTAGATTCTGGTCTCACCATCTTTGGTTCTTTTTCAGCTTCTTCAGGCTTTGATACATCTTTAGGAGTAGGAGCAGCTTCTTGTTTATCCATGGTCATCTCCGGTTGGGGAACTTCTTTTCCACTTCTCAGAGTAAGGACGGCCTTTGCTGTCTCAATAGCATCTTCTGAGACATTATGTACCTGATGTGATTGTTGCCGGTACACTTGAGGATTGGGTTGAGGCTGTGCTGGGAACTTCCCTTTCTCCAGAGTGCTCAGTGCTATGTTCATTTTATTCATGGTGCCTCGCAATTCATTTATGGCCTGAGTGTTTTGATTGTTTGTGGTGGCCTGGATCTGCATGAATTGCTGAAGTGTATTGGCCATCTGTGCCATACTTTCATCTAAAGATTTTTTTGCAGGGGGTTGTGGCTGAGAATTTTGTGCAGCTACATGAGGCTGAGATCCTGGAAGTGCTGCAAAAGGATAGCTTTGAGGATTCTGATATGGTTGCTGCTGAGACTGGGGTACAATCTGATGAAATGATTGCTGGGATTGAGGAACAATCTGATGAAATGGTTGCTGAGGCTGAGGAACAACTTGATGAAATGGTTGGTGGGAAGAGGAAGGGGATCGGCCAGGCTGATCATTTCTCCAGGAGAAATTTGGATGATTCCTCCACCCAGGATTATATGTATTTGAGAAAGGTTGATTTTGTGTTCTGTTGACCCAGTTAGCTGATTGCATCTGTTCTGGTTCATTCTCCTGAATTACGGGCATGATTGGGCAGTCTTGAGTTTTGTGGTTTGAATCAGCGCACAAAGAGCATGCCTCTACAGCTTTTACGGCCTTCACTTTTTCCGTCTCCATGACCTCCAATCTTCTGGCTAATGCAGCTATTCGGGCCTGAACATCAGTGTCCTCCTTTATCTCATATTTGCCTCCACCAGTAATGGCTCTTAGTGGTTGTGGTGTCAATGAAACTCGATCAGTCCGAGTGTTCCATTGTAGGGCACTCTCAGCAAGATAGTCAAAAAATGATAGTGCTTCGTCAGGTTCTTTGCTAAAGAACTCTCCGTTGCACATGGTTTGGACAAATTGCTTGCATTCTGGAGAGAGACCGGTGTAAAAGTAATTCACCAGTCTCCAGGATTCAAAACCATGATGTGGGCAGATGTTCATCAAATCTTTAAATCTTTCCCAGCTGATATGGAAAGTTTCATCAGGCTTTTGGTTGAACTGACTGATTTTTTCTTGTAATGATTGAGTTCTTTGAAAAGGGAAAAATTTCTTTAAAAATTCACGTTGCATATCAGACCAGCTGGAAATAGAATTAGACTTCAAAGAATTAAACCAAATTTTTGCTTTGTCCTTTAGAGAGAAAGGAAATAATCGAAGTCTAATGTATTCATCAGTATTGGTCCTGTTGATGAACGTGGTGCAAGCCAACTCAAAATCTGTCAGATGTTGGTAGGGACTTTCAGAATCCATCCCATGGAACTGAGGTATTACTGACATCATGCCATGCTTTATGGAAAAATTAGGTGCATCATTTGGCAACAAAATGCATGAAGGTGTAGTGGTGCGAGTGGGTTGCAAATACTCTTTAAGAGTGCGTGGTGCAGGCGCAGCCATTGCTTGCTCGGTTTCAGAGTTGTCGCTTGTAGAGGAGACAAAAAGGGTGTCTGTCTCTAAGCAGTGTGAACTACTATTGGTACTTGATGCAACTCTACACAATCTATTTGAACTGTCTCTCACCCAAAACATGAAACATCAGTCCAAAATAGAAAAGAGAAGATCCAAGCAACTTTATAGTAGGTGAAAAATGCCCCTTTAAATTTTTTTTTTTTTTAAAATTTTTTTTTTAATAAAAAAAAAATAAAGATAAAGATGAAAATCACGAGTTTAAATTTACGACAAGCATCTTTCCCCGGCAACGGCGCCAAAAACTTGACTCGTTCGAAAATGAGCAGCCCAAAGGCTATCCCAAGTGCAGGAGCGTGTCGCGTAGTAATTAGGAATAAATTCCTAGATCGTCTCCACAGGGAAAGTGCTTAAAAATCAAACTCGTGTAAAATGGTGGAAATAGTTACAATGAGAGAATAAAAATAAAAATGATGATATGTGCAATGAATGTGGGAATGCAATGGAAATGAAAATTTACTAGTCATGGACTAGATTCATGTTTGTTGATTTTGAGTGGATGATGAAAAGTGAAAAAAAAAATTAAAATACAAGACAGAAAATTAAAATTGCTGGAAATTAAATAACTGAAATGTAAATGGACAATAAAATTTAAATGACATAAAAGTAAATTGCAAAAAATTAAAGGTGCAGAAAAATTAAATGACAGTAATTAAAATTGCAGGAAATTAAAAGTGCGAGGAAATTAAATGACGGTAATTTAAATTGCAATAAATTAAAATTGCGAGAAAAATAAATGACAGTAATTTAAATTGCAAGAAATTAAAATTGCGAGAAAATTAAATGACAGTAATTTAAATTGCAGGAAATTAAAATTGCGAGAAAATTAAATGACGGTAATTTAAATTGCAAGAAATTAAAATTGCGAGGAATGTAAATGACAGTAATTTAAATTGCAGGAAATTAAAAGTGCGAGAAAATTAAATGACATAATTCGAAATTAAATAAAAATAAAAATTGTACGGAATAAACTCGATATTTGGAAATGGAGACTGTGTTCTCCAACCCAAAAATCTGAACTTCCAATTAATGTAACCTCTCAAAAATAAAATGGACTCTCAACATTTATAAAAAAAGACTAAAATTTTACTCACTAAATAAACTCAAAACTGAAAATAAAGACTTACAAAAATAAAATTAACTGAGCCATACATTAAAATTAACTGATGAATAAATCACATGAAACTAAAAATTGAACTCAGAAGAAAATAAAAACTGACTGCAAAAATTCACTCACTATTTTTTTCTGAATTTTAACTCTAAATTTACACTAAAAATATTACATCTGACAACTCACTGACACTCTAACTCTAGACTCACTGACACTCTAACTCTCTAACATCTGCTGGCTAATTTCTAACTTCAGACTCACTCACTCTCTAACCACCCCCCTTCTTTGTTTGACAAGCCTTTATATAGGCTTCAAAACCACTGTATTTAGTTTAATCCGTGACTTCCCATTACACCTGCTTTACAGCCGAACAAAAACTGCACATGCACTGCTTGTTCTTTGTTTCCTTGCCAACTGCACCGAGCTTGCATCGCCCCCACATGCGTCACATGCATGTTCATCTTTCGCCGAACCTCAGCACGAACCTCATGCACTACTTGTTTTTTTTTTCTTTCTTTTCTTTGTTTGCTTCTTTCTTTTCGCCGAACCCATTCGAAACCGACTTGCTTCTTATTTTTTTTTCTTTCTTGCCTTTCTAGCAACCGAATGCACCGAACTGCACTGCATTTCTTTCTTCTATTTTTTTTTCTTTGCTTTCTTTCTGCACCGAGCAACCTCTCTTCTTCTTCTTCTTCTTTTTTTTCTTTTCCATCCACTTCGTCTTCGACTGCTGGCTGCGCAAGGACGGCTACTCTGCAAGATGGCTTGAGGTGGTATGCAGGTGGTGGATGTTGCAGCGTGCATGGCTACGAGCTGCCGGTGCATGGTTATTCTCGTTTTCGAACAGAGACCTCTCGGTGAATGCAGTGGCGCTGTGGGATGGTTGGAGTGGTGCTGTATGGCGTCGGAGCTGATCACCGGCGTCGTCTGCGTTGCTAGTGGTCGACGGAAGTGCTGCTATGCACGACGATTTCATAAATGGAGGTTGGTGTGCTATGCATGCGGTGATGCTTCGTGAGTTGGACGTCTATTTGGCCGTGCATGGTGGTGGAGAACTGATCGCCGGCGTCGTCTGGAGCTGCTGGTGGCTTCAGGTGGGCGAAAGACGCTCACGGTGGCAGCTCGAAGCTGCTGTGCACGGTGGCACTGTAGCTCGAGACGCAGTGCGGGAGGTAGGAGATGAAGGAAAACGGCGTCGTTTGGCTCGCAGAGGAAACGGCGTCGTTTGGCTCAGACGACAGCCGCTCCTCGAGTCAAACGACATGTCGTTTGGCTTACAGGCCAAACGACATGTCGTTTAGCCTGCGCAGTAAATAAATAAAAAATAAAAATAAAAAATAAAATAAAATAAAATAAAATAAACTAGAACAAATGGAATAATAAAATAAAATAAAATTAGAAAAAGAAAATAATTAATTAATTAAAAATTAAACAAAAACTAAACTAGAATATTAAAAATGTGTTGTGCATGTGAGACAATAAAATCAAATTAAATCACAAGTTATCAAATATAAGCATAAACTATGCTTTTAATCAATTTAATTCATAACTTGGATTTATTGCCTCTTGATCATTTTTTCCATCTAAAATCAACGATAAAATAATAAAATAATTAAGAATACATTGATTTTAAATGTATAAAATATGCAATAATGCAGCTCAATCATGCGTGTGTACACGACCCCAAGCCGAGATGGGCATTATCTCGGTAGAGCTCCTCTGATCACTCGGGAGCGAAACAGACTGAGTCGTTACGTCCTCTGAGTTGTTCGCAGGGGCGACGCTAGAATGGACGAGATGGTAACCCTCTCGTACTAATTTCGTGGCTTTTGATGGCGGGGTTAGAGGATGCCTGGCCACATATGCGCCTAGCGCGGAACTGAGCATCGCTTGTTACGAAGTCTCATGCCGACGTTTACCCGTGGTGTGACGATGAGACCAGGGTATGCAAACGGTCCATAGAAGAGGCCGTAGTGCATGCATATTAAAATAATGAATATATATATATATAAATATATATATATATATATATATCTATGGGCCAAATGGGATTTCCCATTTGGCGTGAGTGGTTAAATGTGTATTTTTGGGAAATATGTAGAAATTGATCTTTGACTGTACGTGGTGGAGTTGATTATATTAATGCATTTTAAATCTCTTGGATGTTAGTTTGGTTAAATACTTGCTCAGATGTCATAATCTCATGTGGTGTTTTATCCTGCGGTTCCGTCTTATGGTGCCGTAGATTTTGACGTAGAGGCTGGGTATAAGCCTGAAGGACCGGCTCTGCTGGAGGCATGATTTGCCGTTATGGGATTTATTCCCTTATGTTATTTGTTTTTCTTTAAGTTATATGTCGGATGACTGTAAATCCTGGTAAATAATGTTTTATTATCTTTCTGGTACTTAATAAAGAAAGACCTTTTTATTTCGCTGCGAGTATTATATTGTACACTTATTGCATATTGTACACACTCTGAGCACTTGTCGTTGGGGTGCGTGATCCGTGTGATCAACATCCCTGTATCACGAACTCCACTAAAATAACACGTGGGGGTCGAGGGCGCCACAAATTCTATATTGCCGGAAATAAGAAGAATCATTTTCGACGATTTATTAGCCTTTTGCGATGATATATATCGCTGAAACTGACTTTTCTTAACGATTTAATGGTAAATCGAAACACCATTTTCGTCTTTTTTGAGAGATTTGTGACTAAACAAAATCATCGGAAATATAAGCTTTTTTCGACGATTTTTGTCTATTGCTGGGTTAAATCAAAAGTGAAGAATTAATTTCGTCCAAAAGACAGCGAATTAAAAATCGCAAAAAATACACAAATGCAGAGATTATTTAAGGTTTTGGCGACAATTCTGAATGTTGTAAAAGACCTGATTTCTTGTAGTGCAAAATGTAATTACACTTTTAAAAAAAATGTCAATGGGCGAGAATACACATATAACTTTCATATAATTACAGTATTTGATTATAAGATTTTACTTCTTTTAAATATATAGTTATAATCTTTAAAAATTAATTGACTTTTTATGTCATTTCTAACTAAAAAAGATTTTTTTTAAAATTTATTTTCAAACAAATATAACATGTTTAAAAGTCATTTAAATATAATTACTAAATAAATTTTTAATAAGAATAATGCTACTAAGCTTTTTTAATTTGTCTTTTTATTTTGACTGTTATGTATATTAATTTTTTAAAAATTTTTTTCATGATGAAGTATGTGATTATTAATGTATTTGTATTTTTTTTCTTTTAAAAATATTTAAAAAAAAAAGAAAAGTACAGTTTAGCGTAGGCCGCACATAGAATGGCAGGCGGCACTACTCTTTTAATAATAATATTTATTACTTTAAGCTCTTAAAGCTATATTACCTACAATTCTAAGAATGGAGTCAACTTTTTCAACTTCTTAAAAGTCATTTAAATATAATTACTAAATAACTTTTTAATAAGAATAATGCTACTAAGATTTTTTAATTTGTCTTTTTATTTTGACTGTTTATGTATATAAATTAAAAAAAAAAAATTTTAAGATTAAGTAAGTGATTATTAATGTATTTATATATTTTTTTAAATATTTAAAAAAAAAAGGTACAGTTTAGCTTAGGCCGCACATAGAATGGCAGGCGGCACTACTCTTTTAATAATAATATTTATTACTTTAAGCTCTTAAAGCTATATTACCTACAATTCTAAGAATGGAGTCAACTTTTTCAACTTCTTAAAAAACCTAACTGTAGGTGGGGAATAAATCTAAGGATAAAGCTACCATGCCGCTTGAAGATGACCGCTTTACTTGACCGCCTGACGTGGCCCATGCCACATCGCCATATGAAGACAAAAAAATGAAGAAAATCACGATTCATGTGTTCAACTCAGTTCTGCGGGTGTAACCAAGCCCAAGCCCCCATCTCGCAGCAACCTGCTCCCTTACCTCACTCACGGCACCGACCACCATTATCAACCCCATCTTCGGCGAGTTTTTCATCCTCAATATTTTCAGGGACAGTAGGAATAAAGTCTTTTTTGGGTGCACTGAATAGTGATAGGTTTTCAATGAAAATAGCAGGCCATAACAATTATCAAGAAATGGCAGGTTCGTGCTTCAAAACTAGTAGGTCATAACAATCTCTTCAACCAACATCCCCCTCCCTTGCAAAGTTGTTCACTTTTAAGATACAATCAAAGAAACCAAACAAGCAAGAGTACAAAGTAACTAGAGAGATTTAAACCCAAAAATAAAAATAAACAAAGAAAAAGTTCTAGTATGGTAGCAGCATCACCAAGATCACTATAAGCCCAAAATAAAAGCAAAAACAGAGCATTATCAGACCAAAATTCAAGCAAACACAGAGCACTATCCACCCAAAATCCCAAAAAAAAAACATACCGTCATCCACCCAATACACATCAAGTTAGTAACAGCAAATGGATAAGAAACTTAATAACTGCAAACATAAGCCCAAATTCAAGCAAAAATATTTTGTATTGACAATTTGTATGACTAAAAGTATGTCACTAAAAGCAACAAATACGAAGTCGGTGAGTCCAGGTACTAGAAGAACCAATACACAGAGACAACTACCTAGAAACTATCGGTGAGTCCAGCCAAGCGACAAGGTCACAGCTACCTAGTAGAGACGAAGAATTTTTTTTTCAAAAGCACCTATAATTTTTTACCTTTTGCTTTCAGCGTGTAGTGACTCATGAGGGTGGGACGAAGCGATATGGTGGTTTCGAATTGCCTCGAATGCGGTGAGGATGAAATACTGTGTAGAGTCGAAAATGGTGGTTTGAAAATACTGGGTTGAAAAAATCGCCGGAAATGGGATCGATAATGTTGGTCGGTGCCGTTAGGTAGGGGAGGAGGTGGCTAAGAGATGGAGGCTTGGGTTCAGATATACCTATAGAACTGAGTTGAACACACGAATCATGTTTTTATTCATTTTTTTGTCTTTATGTGACGATGTGGCATGGCCCACGTCAGGCGGTCAAGTAAAGCGGTAATCTTCAAGTGGCATAGTAGCTTTACCCTAAATCTAATTAAAGAGTATGCTTTTATCAGCTGTTTTGATGCCTCGGAAACAGGGAATGGTGCAGCAAAAAGAACGAAACCAAGAAACCTAGCTACCTAGATATAGGTGGGCATAATATCTAATTAGAGAGGCTTCATTAGAGAAGAGTTACCGGCCGTTTGGATGACGAGGTATTTTAAGGTATTTTATGAATAATAAAAAAAATAAAATAAAATATTAAATAATAATAAATAATAGTAAAAAGTAGATAAAAATTAATAATAAAAAAATGAATAATAATGAAATATTTTAGAATATTTGAAAATATCTCAATACTTCAGTACACATTCAATTCTTAAATAGAGACTACTCATACAAGTCTATACAATTATATTTAAAAAAAATTTAAAATTATAATAATATCCTTTTGAAAATCATGCTTTTTCTCTTTTTATCCCTATTCATCAATGAGACTGCACACGCAGTCCCTTACTTAAGACTGCAAATAGAATTTATCTTTATTTATATAAAAATTTTGACCTTTTTTCTTTTTCTTTTTCTTTAAACTGTTTACTAAGCATTTAAGAGAAAATAATATAATATATATTTTATATAACTGGTAGGAGTTTGGGGCGATCTATATTTTAGAGAGAAATATAGCCCAGTTACCGGATTGTTAATCGAGTAAATAATCCCAACACGATCACCTCAAAAAATTAGTCGAACTTTTAGGGTGATTTAGAAGCGATCACCACAACTGACAATGGAGATCGAACGAAGAATAATATACTCGCAGCATAATGAAAGAAATTAGAAACAATAGAAATATAAATGTAAAATATAATAAAAATAAAATTAAAATGGAAAAGAGGAGAAAGAGAAAGAGAATGTGAGAGATATATATATTATAAAGTGAATTATATCTTGATCATTAAGAAAATTAAATTTCTAATATATATATTATCTCTAACATATATATAAAACTGTACAAATAATGGAAATAGAAGAAATCCTATCAAATGCTAAAAAGCAAAGCAAACAAACAGGATTAATTCTACTACAATTCGCTCGAGATCAGCTCAATCAAATTTAAATTAGACTCGGATTATTTATTAAATGATCTTTTGTGAACACAAAATTATGATTTTTTTTTTCCTGAATGCAATAAATTTAATTAAAACTAAATATATATGCCAATACGAGGGTATGGCATCGAAACCCAACAAATACCACAAAACAGAAATTTCCAAAACTGCATACAATAAAACAAACAAATGGGAAATAAAACCGAAATTAAGGTATATTCCTTATGAATATAATAATAAAAAAACGATGTATAAATAATATATACATTCACGAAAAATACGCATAATATATATACTTTGTCAAAATTCGGCAATTTGTAAATTAAACAAGCTCGACATATCTCGCTTGAATAATAAATAAATTATTTTAAACGTGAAATATAAATGTCAAAAAAAAAAAAATTAATAAATCCATGCAACTTTGACGTTAAATTAACCTACATTAATTCACCAAAGTTCAAGGAGCATATAATACGTACAAATATTACACGATAAATATTCCAACCCGTGGTAGTTGATCTGAATGTTATTTACTCTCATATATTAATGATGATCAATGCTTCGTACGCACGTAGGTGTAGCATATATAATATGGCCCTATTTTTCATGAATGGTCCCAGTTTTTCCGATTCTCTTCAAGTACGTACTATAGGGTTGTTAGCATTGTGGATGGCCGGCTTCAAGTAATTAATTAAGAATTTCAGCCCTACTTAAAACGTATATATATATATATATATATATATATAAATATATATATATATACTGTCGTTGTATGTACACAGTACTGCTCGCTGTGATCAGCAAGGACGTACGAGCTGAGGAGGATCGGAAAGTAAAAAAATAAAAAAATGGTGTTGAACTTTTTGTGGACGATTGCTGCAGTTTTACTGGGTGGCTACGCTGTTGTGTTTTGGTTTCTGAAGAAGGTGAATGAGTGGTATTATGTTGGCAGATTGGAAAAACTGAGTTCCCACTTCCTCCTGGTGACATGGGATGGCCTTTTCTTGGAAACATGCCGTCTCTCTTCAAATGTCTAAAAGCTGGAGACCCTAATTATTACATTGACCACCTCATCTCCAGGTGATCGACCTCTCTTTCTTTCAAGTCTCTGATCTTAAAGATCACTACTCCATGCATGCAAAGAAAGATATCATGACTTAATTTGCTGTAATTGAAATCATGCATTGTACTTAACATGATGTACGTGTACTGTACGTATACATGTTTTAATATTTTGTTGGAGACATGACAGATATGGGAAGACAGGAATCTACAAGACCCACATCCTTGGGTGCCCAACCATCATCGTTTGTCGACCGGAGTTAAACCGGCGTGTAGTAACAAATGAAGAGCAATTCGGGCTAGGCTATCCAAAATCAGCCATCCTTTTAGCAGGAGAAAAATCTCTACACAATCTAACGGTGGCAGAACACAGACGTCTGCGCAAACTGATAGCGTCTCCATTGAATGGGCAGGAAGCAATTGAAATGTATATTAAACACATAGAGAAGAACGTGATTCAGTCGTTGGATGAGTGGGCGAGCATGGAAAAGCCAATCGAGCTCGCCAAAGAGATGGGTAGAGCTGTTTTCAAGGTCAACACCTTCGTTTTCCTTGGCGATATCAAGGAATCAACTTTTCAGGCAACCGACAAAATATTTCATGATTATCGTCTCGGACTTATGGTTCCGGCCATAAATATCCCCGTTTCCACATTCCATAAAGCACTCAAGGTAAAGTTTCTTCGTTAATTATA